>OX123182.2:60709450-61109483 GCA_944739405.2 Euclidia mi
TTACACGATTCTAAGTCCAAAAGAACCCTTTTTAACATTTTTGTCTGTCAGTCTGTCTGTCTTTCTGTTTGTGCGGGGTAATCTCTGGAACGGCTGAACTGATTCAAATGAGACTTTCACTGCAAGGTAGAGGACTTTATAGCGCTACATATAGGCTACAATTTGACCCGGTAGTTGGTGCTTTTGTCGCGATAACAAGTCTTTACTTCTTCTGCTTATCTATACATATAAATAAAATTGAAGTGTCTGTCTGTGATTTCAAAATAACTATGTTTTTTCAAGTGCATATAGTAAGTTACACGATTCTAAGTCCAAAACAATCCTTTTTAACATTTTTGTCTGTCTGTGTCTTTCTGTTTGTCCGGGGTAATCTCTGGAACGGCTGAACCGATTTCAAATGAGATTTTCACTGCAAGGTAGAGGACTTTATAGCGCTACATATAGGCTACATTTTGACCCGGTTGTTGGCGCTGTTGTCGCGATAACAAGTCTTTACGTCTTCTGCTCATCTATACATATAAATAAAATTGAAGTGTCTGTCTGTGATTTCAAAATAACTATGTTTTTTCAAGTGCATATAGTAAGTTACACGATTCTAAGTCCAAAACAACCCTTTTTTTACATTTTTGTCTATCTGTCTGTCTGTCTTTCTGTTTATCCGGGGTAATCTCTGGAATGGCTGAACCGATTCAAATGAGATTTTCACTGCAAGGTAGAGGACTTTATAGCGCTACATATAGGCTACAATTTGACCCGGTAGTTGGCGCTGTTGTCGCGATAACAAGTCTTTACTTCTTCTGCTCATCTATACATACATATGAATAAAAATGAAGTGTCTGTCTGTGATTTTCAAAATAACTATGTTTTTTCAAGTGCATATAGTAAGTTACACGATTCTAAGTCCAAAACAACCCTTTTTAACAATTTTGTCTGTCTGTCTGTCCGTCTGTCTGTCTGTCTGTCTGTCTTTCTGTTTGTCCGGGGTAATCTCTGGAACGGCTGAACCGATTCAAATGAGACTTTCACTGCAAGGTAGAGGACTTTATAGCGCTTCATATAGGCTACAATTTGTTCCGGTAGTTGGCGCTGTTGTCGCGATAACAAGTCTTTACTTCTTCTGCTCATCTATACATATGAATAAAATTGGAAGTGTCTGTCTGTGATTTCAAAATAACTATGTTTTTTCAAGTGCATATAGTAAGTTACACGATTCTAAGTCCATAACAACCCTTTTTTACATTTTTGTCTGTCTGTCTGTCTGTCTTTCTGTTTGTCCGGGGTAAACTTTGGAATGGCTGAACCGATTCAAATGAGACTTTCACTGCAAGGTAGAGGACTTTATAGCGCTACATATAGCTACAATTTGACCCGGTAGTTGGCGCTGTTGTCGCGATAACAAGTCTTTACTTCTTCTGCTCATCTATACATACATATGAATAAAATTGAAGTGTCTGTCTGTGATTTCAAAATAACTATGTTTTTTCAAGTGCATATAGTAAGCAACACGATTCTAAGTCCAAAACAACCCTTTTTTACATTTTTGTCTATCTGTATGTCTGTCTTTCTGTTTGTCCGGGGTAATCTCTGGAATGGCTGAACCGATTCAAATGAGATTTTCACTGCAAGGTAGAGGACTTTATAGCGCTACATATAGGCTACAATTTGACCCGGTAGTTGGAGCTGTTGTCGCGATAACAAGTCTTTACTTCTTCTGCTCATCTATACATCTATACATATAAATAAAATTGAAGTGTCTGTCTGTGATTTCAAAATAACTATGTTTTTTCAAGTGCATATAGTAAGTAACACGATTCTAAGTCCAAAACAACCTTTTTTAACATTTTTGTCTGTCTGTCTGTCCGTCTGTCTGTCTGTCTGTCTGTCTGTCTTTCTGTTTGTCCGGGGTAATCTCTGGAACGGCTGAACTGATTCAAATGAGATTTTCACTGCAAGGTAGAGAACTTTATAGCGCTACATATAGGCTACAATTTGACCCGGTAGTCGGCGCTGTTGTCGCGATAACAAGTCTTTACTTCTTCTGCTCATCTATACATATGAATAAAATTGAAGTGTCTGTCTGTGATTTCAAAATAACTATGTTTTTCCAAGTGCATATAGTAAGTTACACGATTCTAAGTCCAAAACAACCCTTTTTAACATTTTTGTCTGTCTGTCTGTCCGTCTGTCTGTCTGTCTTTCTGTTTGTCCGGGGTAATCTCTGGAACGGCTGAACCGATTCAAATGAGACTTTCACTGCAAGGTAGAGGACTTTATAGCGCTTCATATAGGCTACAATTTGACCCGGTAGTTGGCGCTGTTGTCGCGACAACAAGTCTTTACTTCTTCTGTTCATCCATACATATAATAAAACTGAAGTGTCTGTCTGTGATTTCAAAATAACTATGTTTTTTCAAGTGCATATAGTAAGTTACACGATTCTTAGTCCAAAACAACCCTTTTTAACATTTTTGTCTGTCTGTCTGTCTTTCTGTTTGTCTGGGGTAATCTCTGGAACGGCTGAACCGATTCAAATGAGACTTTCACTGCAAGGTAGAGGACTTTATAGCGCTACATATAGGCTACATTTTGACGCGGTAGTTGGCGCTGTTGTCGCGATAACAAGTCTTAACTTCTTCTGCTCATCTATACATATAAATAAAATTGAAGTGTCTGTCTGTGATTTCAAAATAACTATGTTTTTTCAAGTGCATATAGTAAGTTACACGATTCTAAGTCCAAAACAACCCTTTTTAACAATTTTGTCTGTCTGTCTGTCCGTCTGTCTGTCTGTCTGTCTTTCTGTTTGTCCGGGGTAATCTCTGGAACGGCTGAACCGATTCAAATGAGACTTTCACTGCAAGGTAGAGGACTTTATAGCGCTTCATATAGGCTACAATTTGACCAGGTAGTTGGCGCTGTTGTCGCGATAACAAGTCTTTACTTTTTCTGCTCATCTATACATATAAATAAAATTGAAGTGTCTGTCTGTGATTTCAAAATAACTATGTTTTTTCAAGTGCATATAGTAAGTTACACGATTCTTAGTCCAAAACAATCCTTTTTAACATTTTTTTTCTGTCTGTCTGTCTGTCTTTCTGTTTGTTTGGGGTAATCTCTGGAATGGCTGAACCGATTCAAATGAGACTTTAACTGGCAGATACAGGATTTTATTGCGCTACATATAGGCTACAATTTGACTCGGTAGGTAGCGCTGTTGTTATGACACTAATTTTTGTATAATTATTTATAAAAGCAAAGGGTCAGTCATATTGAAATCTGGAATACCGCCGGCTGTATAAAGATGAGATTTGGCAGAGAACTTTCTAAAACGTTACTTTTTTCCGCGTGCGAAGCCGCGGGTACCAGCTAGTAAGAAATAAATGAATAATAATAATAATAATAATAAAAATAATACCAATAATAATCTCCTCCATAGGACTCATACCTAAAACAATACATACCTCTTTAAAAGAATTAGATATACATAAATCAACATACATAGGTCTACAAAAATCAGTCATCATCGATACATGTTCCATAGTCCGGCGATTCCTAACATCAACAACACAAACACCAACTTCTATAGATAACGAACCAACCCACTTGGTGTAAACCCGTGATAGGTTCGTCAAAATACCCAGCGAAAGCTGAGATTCCAAATGGATTAAAGTACACATGATAATAATAATAATATTCTACCACATTCACACAACACCATCTAGTCCCAAACTAAGCAGAGCTTGTACTATGGGTACTAGACAATCGATAAACATATGTACATATATACTTTTTTTTTTGTAAATACATACATACATACATATATACATATCGTAGGCAGAGGTGTATTTCTACACCCACTTTTCGCCAGATATATTTTAGTCCCACGTAATAAGGGGCGAGCTTATTGCCGTACCGGGCACATTTCCAGACTCCGTGCTGCTACTGAGAATTTCGGGACAGAAAAACCCAATAGCACTGCCCGACCCAGGAATCGAACCCGGGACCTCCCGAACCCAAGTGCACATTTATGCCGCGAGACCAACGAGGCAGTCGTATAGGGTTTGATGTCGAGTTTTCCGTCTCTACGCAAATATGGTATTTGCATCGTGTTATCCCTTAGTCGCCTCTTACGACACCCACGGGAAGATAGGGGGTGGTGACACTTGTATTCTATGCCGTCAACCACACGGTTCAAAATATATATAATACATACATATTATACATAGAAACCCATAATGGCTATGGTTAGTGGATACCACCACTACGGAACCCTTCATGAGCGAGTCTGACTCGCAATAGCGAATAGCTTTTATAATGTTTCGTCCTAGGTGTTACTTGTAACTGTTTGCCATTACAAAGCTTTGGTGCATTAAGATTCCGCATTAACAGGACTGGAACGCACACGTTCAGTCTCAAGTTATGTGAAGGTACTCTTGATAATTGTAAGGAGTTCCGAAACTCTATAGGGTACGAAGTAACTTGGTCAGTATTCATGACATTAGCTACCGAAAGATGCTCAACAACATCACTTTGCATATAATCAAATGTCAAAGCCATGGTCCGATATATCTCTATACACACTTTCGCATTTATAAGTAGAGAATATTGGTTCACCCGCATATACATTTTCGCATTTATACCTAATATTAGTTGGGATAAGCCAAGGCTGTTACAATAATTATCTGCAAAATTAGAGATAAGTACATATTTGACATAAGCTGGCTACAAAATATGTTAAATATGTATATCTAATCTCCAAATCCGTGGATAGCTGATGATATATGGTGACCAGCCGCTAGAAATTAGGTACCCTAACCTCTAAATGGGGTTCATGTACTAGATGCCTAACCATATCTTAGAGTTATGAACACGATGATTAACTCCGGAATTCAATATTCGAATTATAGATAGATCTGTAGATTTTAGATTCGTTTTTGACAGTTTTTGACATAAGCTCCATATAAAATATGTCAAACACGAATCTAAAATCTACAGATCTATCTATAATTCGAATATTGAATTCCGGAGTTAATCATCGTGTTCATAACTCTAAGATATGGTTAGGCATCTAGTACATGAACCCCATTTAGAGGTTAGGGTACCTAATTTCTAGCGGCTGGTCACCATATATCATCAGCTATCCACGGATTTGGAGATTAGATATACATATTTAACATATTTTGTAGCCAGCTTATGTCAAATATGTACTTATCTCTAATTTTGCAGATAAGAGATGTATATTTGCATTAATCAGATATTGAATTCAACAGTTAGTCAACAGTCGAATTTAATTGTGTCATTATAAAAAGGATATTGGATAAAGCTTTCGAAAACGTATCCTCAGTTTTGCTACGAATACAAACGCAAAAGTTTGTGAAGATATAGGTATGAATGTGTAATACTCTTTCAGGCAAACACTACAACTAAACGTATTTATAATGTGCTTGAATTAGCAGATACATCGGCATTTTGCATAGAGTACCTTATGTCACGTTTATATTATTAATATAGCTATATAAGTCTAGTTGCAAAGAAAACAACAACAAAAACATTGTATACAAATCTCGCCGCCGACATCGATGTCAACATAAACACACAGTTCTACAACTTCTACATAACAAAGAATTCATATTGCACCCAACGGGGTGTGACAAATTAATAACGCGCATAAAAGAACACTGAGCATCGGCCCAGTTTTCTATCAGAAGGAGGCATCGTTTTATCCCTGTTTCATAAAACAAATTAATAGGACCCAAGTGCATATAAAATCGAGGTCCATTTCTCTGAATTATTGCATATAGCAAATTGATCTGTAGTACCTACCCGATTTCATTCAATACAGAATCGTTCGCTATAGCGACTGCTATGATTATTTTTTTCACGTCTAAATGTGGTTACTCAAATTAGATTCATCCTCCGCCTATTAGGCATGCGGAGGTTTTGAACTCTCTTTAACAGGCATTAAAGGCCTACTTCACAGCAGTGATTGTCAACGCCCTATATTGAAAGAGGTCACGCGGTTCGCAGTTAGCGTACTTTGAAGTGACCTCACCGAGAACTATAGATGAGTGCATTGCTTTTAAAAGTTACCCAATGGACAGCTGACTATAGTTAAGTTCTTGTTTCTTTTTTCAAAGATGATTATTACAAGGTTTTCCTTAGCTGAATATGACATCTATTTTTTATTAATATTAATTTACGTACCTTCCACAATCGGCGGCATTCTTCTCAATAGTACTTGACCCTCTTAACTTCAATAAAACCACTTAGGCTGACGTCCCATGCGCTCATTAATGCACGTAATTGAGAAGCGCCTTACTAACCGCAGCCTGCAGTTTTTTGTTTTTTGTTTTTGGTTGATCCGCAATCAGTCTCAAACAATAAGCGGATGTGGTGGATGATATCATGCGTAGTGTGCGTCTTCCAGTGAAGATCGCAACTTAATTCATTTATAGGCTTAAAGCCCGTTGTTTTTGTCAATGTCGAGATTCATTATGTCCTTTCGTTTGAGTCTCCTGGTGTAACTCTGGTTTGATAGCTCATTGGCTAGCTTATTGGGATGAGTTGTGAGCTTTGATTTGTATCTCCTGATGCAAGAACAAATTTCGTTTCTAATTGTGCTAATCCTGCATTCTTCGTGAATTTCTTTATTTGTTATGAACCAGGGTACTCCTGTTATTGTTCTGAGTATAACATTTTGAAGTCGCTGCAGCATGCTGACGTTGCTATTGGCAGAGCTGCCCCAGAGCTGAATACCATATGTCCACACTGGTTTTAGGACAGTCTTGTATATAAGGAGTTTGTACTCCATTGACAGTTTTGAGTGTCACCCCAGTAATCAGTGTAGGCTTTTAAAGTGATTATTTATTTCCTCTCTTTTGGTTTTGATGTGTTGTTTCCAAGTTAGTCGACGATCAAGTTGCATACCCAGGTACCTGACCTTGTCATTGTGTGGTAGTGTGTATCCCTCAAGGCTAACAGGTGGGCAATTGCCATTTCTTAGCGTGAACGTGACATGCACCGATTTGCTTGCACTCGCCTTGATTCTCCACTTTCTTAACCATTGGTTGATTTCATTAAGACCCTCTTGAAGTAGATTTGATGCTATTTTTGGATCTGTGCTGCTGGCTAAAATAGCGGTAGCATTAGCAAACGTGGCAGTTGTGATGTTAGACTTTACAGGGAGATCAGCTGTATATATAATATATAGAATAGGACCCAGGACAGATCGCTGTGGTACCCAACCAAGATTTCGTAGAACTGTGATGTTGCTCAATCTTCCTTTACCTGGAGTTTTCACTCTGACAGATATGATGTTAAGAGAGGAAAGTAGCTGTGAGGAAGAGCATTTTTTAGTTTTACAACTAGTCCCTTGTGCCAGACCTTGTCAAATGCCTGTTGTATGTCAATAAATGCTGATGAACAGTACTCCTTATGTTCTAAAGATTTTCTTATCCTGTCACACACTCTGTGAACCTTTCAATTGTTGAGTGCTGCTGCCATAACCCAAACTGATGATCAGGTATGGTTCCGTTTTGTTTTAAAATTGGTTGGAGTCTGTGAAGAAGGGCCTTCTCAAATAATTTTGAGAGTATGGGCAGCAAACTTAAGAGCCTGTATGATTTAATATCATTGAGAGCTTTCCCAGGTTTGAGTACCATTAAAATTTGAGATACCTTCCATATATTGGGATAGTGCTGGGTACGTAGTATGCCATTTGTAACGGAATCCTATGGACCCCAGGCTGATTAAAATTTTAGTTTTCTTACTAACTGGGTTTAAAAGGCCAGCCCCGCCAAGTAATTTGTGGCCAGGGTTCCCGCGCACCTCCCCGCGCAGGACCATGGAATTCGCCCTTACTTTATATTCCTCTGCTGACAGCATTTACCAAACGTAAACGCTTATAATTGAATGAAAGGTGGACATCAAAATACTAAAGACAGCGATACATTAGTACTGGTTTGTCATCACAAAATCACTCTCCATATATTCATGCTTCACATATTGGTACTTGAGTACAAGGCAGCGTATCTCAGAGACGGCAGCTCCAGGGAGACGGAGAACATGATCCAGGTATATTAGTCATATAGTATTATCGGCGCCGAGTATTTCAGCGATATCCAGTGTATCGTATTGAGCGTACAGTAACAGTCTCAGAACTGATGTCACAAAACGCCTCCTTGCCGCAAGTCACAACATTGAAGCCCATACAAACATAGTCAATTAGAACGTATTAAGCCATCGCGCATAGTTTGCAGGGGAGCTCTCGTTACAATCGCCGCTAGATTAGCCGCACGGTCTTACTGCTACCGCGTGACCGACAGGTGGCTCTTCTTTCGCTCTTTAAAACCTTGTCAGCTGCTATGTACTGGCCTGTACGCAGGTTTAGACAGCGATTGTGAAAGTCCTGCATTCTACCACCTGATCGCGAATACGGAGACTCCCATCATACATCGCTCGTCTTTACATCCATCATCAACAAGGTACGAACCACTACTAATGGTACACGCGGTTATTGATAATATAACTATGTACAATATCTCATAGAGAACTTTATATTTTAGTCAGCCTGGTATATATATATGGTGTGATATAGACATAGATACACAACAGAGTTATTAATGTTATACAGTTCATGCAATAAATTACAGTAAAGTGAATAACAGACACTCACCGGACTTTTAGCTGCGTCACTGCCAAACTTACCCCTTGCCCTGTGCTGATCACCTTCTCTTGAAGCCGCTTGCCTTGTTCTTCGATATCACTAAGCACTAATTATCGACCAACACCGAACCTCTTACGCGCTAGGCCAGGTCCGATCTCTCTCGCGCCATAAGACCACCTGTCTAAACTACCACGCTAGAGCGTTCCCGAGCTCTGCCCTCTTCCGCGTCTTAAGACTGACTGTCCGAGATCCGCCCGGTTCCGCGTCCCAACATTGACTGTCCCATCCAACACCACCACTACCACGTCACGCTGTCCTGGGACCCGACTAGCCCCGCCTCCTAAGGCCCGACTGTCCAGTCAAACACAACTAACGCAACGCCTCTCGAACCCTTACTACCTGATAGGGCCCGTTTCTTATCGTTGATCCCCTTTTTTTTATGATCCTCAACTATACCGCATGTGAACACTACAGTGCCAATATTTTCTCATATTTCATGGCTATTTCTTTACTCATATGCCTGTCACATAATTCTTATAAATTTGTCAACCTCTTAGAATTTATGAGTTTACTAATTGCATAACGTTGGCGCCATCGTAGCGATAAGACAAACACATGTGGAAACAAGTATACGACCTAAGGACTATATATTATTATTTAATTTGGTGTAGCCAGCAACACCATTACACATTGAACAGTTATGTCAAAAACATTATTGCTTTTTGTGGCAGCTCTTTCAAAACCTCTTTGGTTATCGAGTCAAACTCCGGTGCCTTTTTATCTTCGAGGCATTTTATTAGTTTGGACAGCTCTCTCGGGGTTACGGATTTTGGAAGGACGTCAAGTTGGAGATCTTGATTCAGGATCTGATGCACATAATTCTCAAACTCATCGTCGTTTGCTTCATTTGGAGTGAAGACTTCTGACAGGTGTTTTGCGAAGGCATTAGCCTTTTCTTGACCCGTTTTAGCCCACTGTCCTATGTTTAATTTAAGTGGAGGTTTAGCAATTTGTGGTATATCATAGGACTTAGAGAATTTCCGCAGTGAGTAATTGGTTGCTCTTGTCGCTGTAAGTGAATTCAACCTAGCTTTCAGGGTGGCATCATTAGCTTCCTTGATCATTTCTTTTAGTTCCCGAGAAGCTCTGTTAACAGCAGTTTTGTCTTCGGGGTGTCTACTTGTGTGCCATATACCTCGTAGTCTGCGTTTTTCTTTTAATTTATTCTTAATAGCCAGAGGTATATTGCTGTTAGTAAGTTCTTTATCAGGAAGGGAGGGTGTATTTTTCCAGCAGGCTTCTTGAATAATACTCGTGATATATTTATTAGCACATTCTATGTCGTCAGGAGTCTTCAGAGCTACGTTCAACGAGATGTTTTCATGGATATATTCGCGAAATGACTCCCAGTCTGTGAGTTTGTTATAGAGGGTCTGGGGCTTTTCACGACTTATGATGTTAGTACTGATTGTCAGTATCACAGGAGTGTGATCAGAGGAACTATCTAGATACGAGTCAATTTTCAAGTAATGTCGTGAGAGGCCTCCAACGATAAAAAAGTCCAAGAGGTCAGGTATGTTATTACTGTCAGTGGGCCAGTAGATAGGTTCGGCTGTAGCAATGACTGATAAGTTAATAATATGATAAATAAATTATTGTTAATACAGTTCCTCAACTGCCTTCCTCGGGTCGTAGTTAGTCTTGAGCCCCAGTGCATATGTTTGGTGTTCCAGTCGCCTCCAGCAACAAAGCGCTGCCCGAAATGTGAGAACAGGTTAAAAATCATTTCTTGGTTGATTTGGTATTTTGGAGGACAGTAAACTGCAGCCAGAGAGAAGTACCCACATTTGTCTTGTACAGCAACAATTGTTGCTTGGGTATAATCAGCCTTGAATGCGGGTAGTACATGGTGTTTCAGACTATTGCGTATAATTATTGCAGTGCCGGCGTGTCCAGTGTTATTGGGATGATTCGTTGTGTAGGTCGAGTACCCTTGTATTTTTATACAGCTTTTATTAGTGCCTTTTATAGACTGCCTCCGTGGTCCAGTGGATAGCGAATGCGACTGCTGATCGGAGGTCCCGGGTTCGATTCCTGGGTCGGGCAAAAGTGTTACTGGGTTTTCCGAATTTTCAGTAGCAGCCCGGAGTCTGGTGATGTTCCCGGTAACGGCAATAGGCTCGCCCCCTATTACGTGGGACCTAAAAAATTCATGGCGAAATGTGGGTGTAATATTTACACCTCTGCCTACCCCTTCGGGGATACAGGCGTGAGACTATAAAAAAAAAATAGTGCAATGCGCCTCTGAAATTAGAACTGCATCAAGCTTGTGTTCTTTTAGTAGTAATTCAACTTCTTCCTGGTTTGGGGATAGTCCATTAATATTCCATGTTGCTATGCATAGGTCAGTCATTTTGTTAGTTTAGAGCATGGTGTAGTCATTAGAGTAATCAGAGTACTCATTTGTTGAAGGAGTAAGTCTACTTTTATGATTGTTTCATTAGAAAAAATTTTAGTGTACTTGTGGTGTATTTTTCTGGTGTATTTGTGGAATGTTTCGTGGATTCTTTGTTTTGCTTCAGTACATCTGCATAGCATTTGTATTCTGGATCGTCTGCTGATTGTTTGTAGGGAGGTGGAGTAATAGTCTCTTTTTCAGGCGCAGAGTCCGTGTTTGGTGTCAACTTGGTGTTTTGTATGACATTGTTGCGATTGGGGTATTTCCGCTTCAATATTTCCATGTATACTTCGCATCCTTTAAAGTTAGCTGGGTGAGCCCCAAAGCAAAGTGCGCATTTGGCTGGGGTATTGCGGTCCTATTTTGGACAATCTGATGTTTTATGAGATTCAGCACATTTCACACATCTATTTGGTCTCATGCAGTCATTTTTACTATGTCCATATTGTGACATTGAACTATTGACCTTTCCTTTTTCGGATCTTCTATGATTACCGCTTGATGATAGATGTATTTTAGGTCTTTAACAAGTTTGTTTTTGGGATCAGGCAGGAGGTTTACAAAGAAAGTGGATGTTGGTTTCTTGTCTGGGCTGTATTTCGCGTTTATTATTTCTCCCGAAACCAGGATACCAGTACTTCCAATGTCTTCTTTGATGGCCGACATAGGGGTACTGTGGTGGAGATTTCTGATAACAATTTCAAAGCATTTTTCTTCTTTTCTATTAAATGTATGACCTAGGAGCTTGTTTTCTCTTATTGTTGTTATTAATTTATTATAGACTTCAACATCCAAGCAGTTAATTCTTAGCTGATTTTTATTGATGGTTTTGCACGTAAATTGGTCTTTGTCAACAGCTGTCACTAGTAACTCTGTGAGTTTTATTAAGTTTTCTACTCCATCTAGTATAATTGGTGGGTGAAGGCTTTGCTTTTTTGACAAGGGGATCGCTTTTATCTACTTGGTTTACAGGCAATGCACTAAAACTATTAGAAGTTTATATAGCCTCTAGGGATGGAGATAGCAGCTTATTCCTTTTGGGGTTTCTACTCTGGGGTTCTCTCTGCCATGGTGGTGGACAGGGTTCCATCTCAACATCGGGACCTTTTGTTCCAGTCTGGTTGGGTGTATCTCCTGTCTTGTCAGTTTGAGAAGTAGGAGTAGTTTGTTGTGTGTTTCCTAAGGAAGAATATCTGGGTTTCGTGTTGAACATGCTAGGATGAAATGTTTGTTGCATGAGTACCTGTTTAGTGTTTTTTTTGGGTATTTCTTCTCCTTCGTCACCATCGCTGAGTAGGGTTGTGCCCCCCCAGAATACGTGGGGCAGCCTGAGATAGACTCAGGGAGGGATTCTCCAGCATCACTGGCACCCTCTTGGGGTTGTTTCTTTTTCAATACTACACTTATGATTGTTTCCTCTCTTCCTCACTCCAGACATTTAAGGGTTATTTAGACCCCAAGGCTCACTGTAGCCTCTTCCAGTCAGTTACCTAACTAGGTGTAGGGTTATACCACCCATGCTCGGTCGCCAGGGCCTCGTTTGTTATCTGGCAGGGGGCACCACGGAAACCAGTTGGTCGCCGTCACCTAACGGCGCGTGCAGGTGAGGTTGGCATTTAAGCTGGACTAGATGTTATGTCCATTCTCCCCTTACCCCCCAAAGACAGCCTGCCTGTAGATGGCGCTCGCCGTTTACATTTATCCTACACTTGTTATAAACGACTCATGTTGTCGTTAAGGCAAGCATTGAACTATTTATCGTTGCTATTGTTATAGCTTCATTGGAGAGGTTGTGAAAGTCTTATCTGTACATCATGTGAGTGGTTCAAAACGTTTACCTGTATACTAAGAAGGTTCATTACATTGCGTTGATATAGTGCGAGTAGTACCATCAAGTTATATTTTGTGGGCAGACGCGCGCGGCACCCTTGAAGTAACACCGCGAGCTGTGTTACTACAAAGTTACCACGTCCGTCCGTGGAATCACTCACCGTGGGCAACGGGCTTAAGAATTATTAATACCGTGAGCACAGCTAATTTCTTTATATTACCTTACCAAAATTAATCAAATTTTTTTTATCAAGCGATCGTCGTATCACTTATTATGCACGTAGACAGAACTCCACTTGTGCGAAGATGCCTAAAACGGACCACATTATATGTCAAGCAAATAATATTTCCATTTCATTAAAGTGCTCAATCAAAAATTACTTTATTTTTTAAATAACACCCAATTATAAATGAAACGTGTATCACAGCGATCGTTTAAACATTTAATTAACGGACCTTTAAAGAACAATTTGAGCATCATAGAATGAGTTGTCTCGTGTGAGGATCGAACGCACAACACTCGGCGCACTTCTAAACGGCAAGACGACCGCTTAAATAACTACGCCATGATGCGCAATCAGTCCTTTATTTTTCTGTTAGTAGTGGCGCAGTCTAATAATTTATACTGTGGTAGTGGTAAGTTAATTTTAGTGGTCGTAGTTGAGTAAAAATTACAAACCAAAACAATAAATACTGCTATCTTCTACGGACCATGCTGCGTTAAGATGACGGATGAGAAACGATTGCATACAGTGGGAACGAGTGCTAAGACGGATGTGTAATGTGACAAGAACGAATGAGTTTAGGAATGGTTTTAATAAGGACTTGTTTGCAATCATTGTTGTATAAGAAAAGTAGTTTGGAAGTGCCCGCCAGAGACGGGAAAGTTGTGGGTAACCGTCTATCATAGTGCGGGCAAATGATGTTATGATGAGGAAAATGAATTGAAAAACAAACTAATGATGTCTTTACAAAAAAGAAGGAACTCTGAAATTATAAAAATATATTTTATAAAATGATTTATAAAATTAAATAAGTTTATGGAAATAAATGCTTCGCTTTTGATTTTGTATTTCTATTTGTATTTGGTATTTTTATTGATGCACGAGATATTTGCTTGCTACCGTGTGTTCCTTAGCTACTCTACAAACGTGTTGACAGGTTAAGAATACCACTACCCCATTTCAGTCCATGGGTGTCGTAAGAGAAAACTAAGGAGGATACACCAAGCAAGTAGTATCTTTGCGAACGGCCGAAATCTCGACATCAAACCCTGTTACAATCAAGTCCAGCTGTGGGCTGAGAAAGACTTTATGATAAAAGCCATGAATACGTGTGATAAAAAACAGTGCCGTATTCGCGCATTCTGCTTGTGAGGATTAAGTATGTTAGTAGTAGTGGCCTCAATATACTGCAGTGCACGTCATGCATTAAAACAGTCTATCCCGACCGAAATATTTGTATTTCACCTATCTACAACAGACGCAGCGCACGTGTTAAGTTGAATGAAATAAACGAACTATGCAGACAACATTTAAATACTTGTACCTACGTTCTATATATCCAACCATTGTTTAAATAGCTGCGACTATCTGCATGATCATTAAGGTGCCGATAGACTTGATCATTCACGTGTAACGAAACATCGAGCTAATTATCGGAAAGCTGTTATTTAAATATTGCAGATGGACACCTCATTATTATTCATTTGTGCAGTCATAATTAATTCGTACACATATTTGTTATTCCATGTTTGAAATGCGCTAACAAAAAAAGGTTAGATGTCCTCAGTACAAGACATAACGTATATGACGCTAGTTCTTCCAATACGGAAACTATAATAAGAAAGCACAGATTTAGCGAGAACAGCTGCGTCTCTACAAGTCATGCTTCCGTCGAAGTCGGAACTTCTAAGAGCCCGCTTGCGAAAACTTGGGCCCTGCTCCCGGCAATATCACTTATATAAACACACCCTGTAATTTACTTTACTCGGCCTTTAAATTCTACGAGCTCTGATCTAGTTTATAAGAAATTCAGAAAATGTTAAATACACTTTTAATATTCATAGTTTCACATTTGACACAATTCTGGCAATATGTCAATGTACAGTTTTATCTGTCACCTCGTCTTATTTTAGTGATATAATGAACGACTTACCGAACACTGATGCTAGTGGTTCAGTACATAATACAGAGGCTCTTAGCGGTCGCGGATTTTTTATAAAAAAGCTAAGAATTAAACTATTTTTCAAAAACACTAATGTCGATACAAACACGAAAACTCGCTCTATCAGCTGTTACAGCCTTACAGCGGTGGGTGGCAGCGGCAGCCATTACGGTGTACATGGCGTGTTTACTGCGGCGGCTGGGCGCCGCGCGCCGTGGCTGATGTCACGTCAGAGTAAACGCGCCAGGTACTTGTTTAATTCTTAGAATTTTATAAAAAATGAAATGGGGTCGACAATAGTCACTATTTCACTGCATTATATGAAACAACAATGCATACCAAAATCGGAAAATATATGATTTTTTCCGGAAATTTCGATCGCCAAGGGTCTCAATATCATGTACTGAGTCACCGGTATCGGTTTTCGGTACGCCGTTCCTTACACCCTGTATTTTCCTTCTGCTCAGCATAAGTCTCTTCTTATTATGAAAATAGATGGGCCATATTCTACCTTGCTGGGCTAGTTCGGGTTGGCGTACTTCACGTGTCTTTTGAAAATATTATGGTGAATTCTCAGTGAATTCTCAGCGAGACTGAATTATGCAATATAGGTATAGGTAGAATAAAAAACATATTTTAAATGGAGGCGTCTCTCTACCTTATCGTTTTACTGACGATAGACTTGCGTTTAACAATGATCTCGCCTGGCCTTAAGCGGTGATACAACCAAAAATGGAGTACCCATCGCACACTCAGGCAAAAAGTGTAACACATTGGCTGCACGCATAAGAAAATAGGAATCAAAGCTATAAAAATCAAACTCAACTGCTATACAAAAATATAATACAAATTTCATATCAAAGTAAAATAAATGTTGATCAACAGATCTAAATGCAGCATTTTTATTATTTTAATTAACTGCAGACTCAAGGCATATGATACAAAAGCAAGACGGAAACCAGCTGCAGAAAATATTCTTTCTTTCAATTACATCTAAGGAAATGACTTCGAGGTAATTGACTCTAGTCTAGTTAACTAACCGCTGTTACTTCTTCTAGATTTTTAGGTACATTGTAATAGTGAAATAAAACGCTAGTTTAAAATTAGATTAAACCAATAACTTTGATTTTGTAAATTCTTCTTCTGAATTGAATTCGAATTTATTAATGTAAATGTTTGTTTGTTAGTTTGGTTTCTCTGTCAAGTTAAAACGAAGCAACAGATCCATGTGATTTTTGTTATGGAGATAGTGAAAGAGGTAGACAGCGCCATTGGATGGCCATTTTTTCATTAATGTAATTTTTTTTTGGTAAAACTATGCGTTTTAGATGACGTTTGGTCTGCCATCATAGGCAGATTTGTAAGTATTTAGTATTGTATATTATAACGTATAACGAATAAATTTGCTTAGGATAATACAACACTGATCACATACAATTACTAGTACAGACGAGGTACTTACAAACGTATATGGTTCCACCATTATGACATTTATTTGAACTCTAAAGTTTTCATACATATTTCTTTATAATATGTAAATACTATTACTATGGAAGTAAAAAAAATACTATATATAATGCGCCTTATGTAGCCATCCAATAATACTAGTCATCCTCGTAGTCATTAGTAGATAGATAATAGGAATCTGTTGATTCATCGGCTCCACACCCGGTCCAATCCAATATCCTGTTGGCCAATATTGCTCGTATTATATAATAGGAAATACGTAGAAAAGCGGCTTTTAATCACCTGTGTAATTTTCGCCATATGATTTTTCAAAGTGATAAAAGAATAAAAGTATTATTATATCAAATTTGGCATATTTAAAACATAATAACCATCGAGAATGGAGCTTAAAATTCCTTCTCGTTTTTGCTGAGCGCTTTGTATACTTATAGTATTCTTTACGACTGGTATATAACAAACTCGTAACTTAAGCTATGCATATATTAAGAAAAGATTCCACTGTCCAAATTTCATGACTCTTACAATCTTTTTCACATATAGCTAGATCATAGAATATACATTCGCAAAAATTGTCACAAAATGTTAGTCTACATCGCAGACAATACGCCTAGTTTTAACACAAAGCGTCACATAATGAAAATGTATCAAACATCATAAACGCGGATCCTATTCATACATTACAGTCTTTAGGGATTAAAATGATTCCGAAACGTGTTATCGTTCGTCGAGATAAGCGACACCGATTCGTTGGTTTCGAATTTCAAAGGGTTTTTCTTTTAAAGTGCATAATTTTATGTTTAGTTTAAGTCAGTTAGTTGTATGTTTGTAAAGTCTCCTGCGACACAGAATTTAGTCCTAATGCGGGAGAGTTGTCCTATAAAAAAAATCCGTTGTTACACTTTTCGAATTAGCTGCTTCGAGTATTGTGTTGTAAAACTTTTTTAGTTGAAGTTTATTGACATACTTGTACATCGTGTGTAGTTGCCACGACTATATCTACCTATATTCCATAAATGGATCTTTCCAATAGATATAAGTTTTATACAAAATATGGCAAGTATGTATGTATCTCTAGTAGCCAAATCTATCCGGATGGATTAAATATTAACTATCCGTAAGGATAGTCCGTGTGGTGACGGATAAAGAATACGGAATGTCACCACCCCATATCATCCCATGGGTGTCGTAAGAGCCGACAGAGGAAGCATATTATGTACTGCAAGTCCATATCTTTTACATAATTATGCGAGACGGGAAGACAAAAATAAACCGAATCAGTTACTCGCGAGCCCTCGAGTCGACGATATCGACTAAGAAATATTATAGTTAAAAAAGGTCAAGAAGTAAAACTCAGCGACTGGTATTGTGCCTTTCGTGGCAACACCCATTACAAACATTTTGACTAAAGTATAAGTGAAGACGTACCAGAGCATAATATTTTACATATAAACCGGTACCTTTACTTGTCTAACCAGCAAGAGTAATTTACGACCACAAATCTCGTAGATAGTTAGTTGGAGAGTTTACCCAAATCGAAAATAGGTTCTCTTATTTCCTGAAGGAATAACAATGACAACGTATTTTATGACATTACACAAATTGGACTTGATATGCAGACAGATGGAAAAATTATCACAATCTCCCGAAACAATAAAAAAACCCTCCTAGCAAAATAAAGAGAGGTGTTAAAAAACCCGTCATTCCGTTTTCACTTTTCAAAAGGATAAAGATACTATATATACATTATTACGATACAGATGATACAAAATGAGGCTCAGTAATGCGAATGGATGGATTTTAAGGCTCCGAATATCCGGAAAGCTTAACGGGGTTTTTATACTTTACTGTTAGTACGGTCCGACCTGCAAATTCTGTTGAGCAGTATTATCAGTGTAGACTAACCATGAACGCTTCTCCATAATTATGTTTAATTCTTTCTAATAACATTTTTTAAGGTATTCCGGTTGCACTGCCTTTCGCCTTAGAGCCCAAGGTTCTGCCTTCTAGTCGAACCAGATAATTATGACAATGGGTAGGTATAACATTAGTTTTTCTACAAGAGCGGCTGCCAATTTAAACTCCTTCTTGATAAACATTTACTTTTAAACTACTTCTAGACTAAAATCGATAATTTGTTTCTGTTATATATTCTATGATATTTAAGTAAAAATACCTAAGAAAGAAAAATGTACCCGAAATTATCTGATATTAAATATGTATTTTGAGGCTTTACAAATTGGGTCCGACTAATCGTGTATTGCGATGTAAACATCACTCCAGTTGCCGCTCCAGTAATATCGGACAATAATGGCTTGCTAACATATGCAAAGAATTAATACGGGTATACATAATTAATGACCAAATTCACATGATTTAAATTTTTCGTTAAACCAGATTTTCGATGAACATATAATCAGATTTTAACGTGGATAATATTATCCATTATGTATGCAAACTTTGTTATAATACATTGAAGTGGATTATGCATATTAACGGAGTGATTTTGAGAATGCTGTCGACAACGATCATACTGCCTACCACTATTAATAATGCGATAGTTTTTGAAAATCGATTAATGCTTCTCTCTCTTTCACGCAGAAATAATTAAACGAATTTCAATGGAATTGTGTATAATTTTGGACATTACAATAATATGGAGCATACACCCCTGTGGTTGGTACCCACGTGAGATGCTATACCCACGTGAGATGCTATACCCACGCGGGCAGAGCCTTGGGCCTAACCAAGTTTTATATCAAAAGAAATTTCCACAAAAGGCAAATGGCGTCAATGAAGCCACAATAGCCTAATCATAAAAAAGTCAATAGAATGATACTAATTGGACCGCCAATACGATGAAAAAGAGAATAATTGCCAAGAATAACTTCACAAGCTTCATTATCCTTTGCAATGTTACAGCGGCAAGCCAACGAAACGTATTAAACCGCTTTTTAATTGTTGACATGTAACATAAGTTGGACTTACACTAGAAAAGCTTATAAAAGTGTGTGAAATTTAATCTTGAATCAAGCTACGGTATAATGGCTGGTTTCAATATTCTATCTGTCCATGGAGTTGGAGATTTGAGATACATATTTGACATAAGCTCCATACAGAATATCATGTATCTCTATCTCCAAATCCATGGATAGGTCGAACACTGAAACTGGCGGTAAGTCTCTGTATAAGTAATAGCATAGCTTCTTCTCATTAAATGCACCCAGGAACTTTATAGGTTTATTCAGTTAGTAATTCTAACGAAACTAGCCCGGCAAGTAGTCTGAACTAAACTTTATTCCTTACCTACAGACTATTTGGAACAAACTTCAGCAAATTCTGGAAAACAACTCGGTTACTCGGTGAGAATAAAAATGTTCTTACGATTGGTTTTGGTTAAGAGCTTTTGTGAAGCGCATTTCTTGGCAACCAGGTCTTTGATCTAATTCTTATTTCACTACTTCGCTCGGTGCACAAAAATCGACTATCATGATCATCAGTCCTGATTATAATCTGCCACATTGCTGAAAACACGCCCTTTCTCATTATGGCGCTGATACACCTGAGCATTCACTTGTAACAGAACAGCGACCATTTGCCGTTTTCTGTTTTGTCGAACCGAACATTTTCACGATCATTCTAGCGAACACTCTAAATGCAAGTATTCCGTAGAATATAGAAAATATATAGAAATCGCACTACAACAGCAGTTTTACCCAATATGCTTACTTCAGTTTCACTTCTGAATTATTTCTAGAGTAAGAGTACGATACATAAACAAATGACATTTCTAAATAATAAAATACAGATTTTAATTTGAATAGGTTTAATAAATCACAAAAGTGTCTCTTCCTACGTTCAAATTTATTTATCAACATCGAGAGTTTATCAACATTCTATTGAAATACATACATACATACATAGACTCACGCCTGTTTCCCCGAAGGGGTAGGCAGAGGCATATTAAACGCCCACTTTTCGCCAGTGTTTTGATCCCACGTAATAGGTGGCGAGCCTATTGCCGCTTATCGGGATATTTTGTTTACCAGAGGCTCGTCCGTTGATCGGCAGGTGCACCACTTGCAGGTGAGGTTGGCTTGGGACCCTAAGTTCTTGGTGGGAACCCTATGCACCCTATTGAATTCCCACATCTATTGAAATAGGTTGTTAATTTTTATTTGAATAATTTTCACAATAACATACCAGATTATTAAATTTAACTATATACATTGCTATCTTACATAATCATAATATCTAAGAATATAATAGTACCCACATAAATCTAAAAATTAAAAATGAAAATATGTACAGGTGTGTTTAGGCGTCGTAGAATGCCTCCACATCAATATCATCGGGTAATGTGCCCAGAAGGCTGGCAGCATTGCCACGCTGGATGGCAAAGCTGATTCTTTGAGCAAAGAATAAACCAGCCCTCTGGTCACGTGAGACGTCGATTAACCGTTTAGATATATCTCGGAATAAAGAGCGAGCGCTCTAACCCCATGAGCCTAGCGTTTCCACCCAAAACAGCTCAAATACGTAATTAGCTACTAGATTACTGTATTTGCGCCATCTGAGGGTTTCCGCAGATGCAGCAGTAGCGCCAGCATGGCCTCCCGTGCTTGAAACATGGGATGGCGTGAGGGTGTCTACGCAGGTTGCGTCCCACACCAAAGGCCTACCCATTTTCCATGGCAATAATGACATACCGTCAGGTCTCTTCCCATCGTCGCGTACCAAACCATTTGGTTCAAGTACAGCTGGTACGCCAGACGTGACAAGAACACGACGGATTAAGTCATTTAGGTTAGCATGACGAGGAATTCTACCAGCGCTTCTGCTGCAAGACAGCCCATGGTGTCCGAGACTATCGACGTCTTCGCCACAATGACATCAATGCGGAGAGACACACGGAACACCTAAACGTAGACAAGTGACGATGCGGAACATCTCATCGTCCAACATGGTTCCTGTGTTGGACGATGGTAGTGCCTGAAGCCATAGACCGGATTCCCATTCCCCAACAGCCAGTAAGCGAGCTCGCTCTGTAACATTAAAAGAAGTATCCAAAAGATTTTTCTTACAATGTTACAAAGCGGCGCGTCTCACTGTCTTTGTGAGAATAGGTTGGTAGGCAAATCAGTGTTTGAACAAGCCATTTTCCAGGCGTTTATAGCTTCGGTTTTGCACAGCACTTTTGAGTTAACTAGTGTAGGTGATAATATTTTCCTAGTTAACTCTTCCGTGCTGTGAACCGAAGACAGGAACGCCAGTAAACTGACACTGGAAATTTTGCGAACGCCGAGCCCACCCAGACGTATGGGTAAAGATGCTTGTAGCCAGGTTCGGTCGTCCAAGTCCACATTTAATATTTTTTTTAAGAAATTTGTATAATTTGGTTAATTTGTCCTAATAGTGTTATTTTTTTCCAAAGCTGCGATGATATTAAGGAATGAGTAAATTTTGGGACGAAAAGGCAATATTGAATAATAGTATAGGCCGAATGTACATTAATTTTGAATAGGCGATCTGAAATATCACAAAAATTTTGATTTTTTTCCTCTAAGAAAGAATCGAAAGATTCATTAAATACTGGAGAACCTAGGAGGCGAAGAGAACTCTTATCAACAATTTTGATGTCTGAAGATTAATGATTAAATTTAGATATTATCGAATGTTTTTTGAGGAGTCTGTTGTATTTATAAACAGCTCACATTTATTATAATTTAGTTCCAAACCAATATATGCGAATTTATTTTTAAGAAAGGTCAAATCTTGCAATACTATGTCTGTTTCGTCTCCCAGGGTCCCGTCGTCTAAGAACCATAGATTAAATTTAGAATTTATTTGCCAAATAATGGGTTGTATAGCTAAGCTAAAAATGACTGGTCCAAGAGGGTCACCTTATTGGCATCCAACTGCAGATTCCAAAAGGTTGTCCTAATATAGTAATTTTGTGGGATACCTGTAACATTGCCAAAGAAATTTGAAAATTTTAGGGGTTTCTAATTTTACCTGTGCCAACAAAGCGTCCCGTTTCACTGAACTGAAGGCGTTCTTCAAGTTAACTTTCAGAATGACCTCCCCATCACCACTTCCAAGATACGTCGAAAGAGCATGTATAGCAGCCTCACAACCTCCCTTAGAACCAAAACCTAGTTGGAGAGGTTGGAATTTTTCAGATAGCTCCTTGCTGTAAAATTTACAGCATATCTTAGCTGCTATACGCCGATATGTGCAACCCACGGCAATGGGACGAATGCCACCATCTCTCTTGTTAAGGGCGCACAGGTTCGCCCCATACAAGATATCAATGATAGCATCGTCCACATTACCGGAGAGCATCATATTTACTAGCGCAGTCAACTCCTTCAGAAGTGTATCGACAGCCACCCCAGCACTTGCACACACAAGGTCTTTCAGGTGCTGGGGCGTCAGTGCATCGAGACCCCTTGCCGAGCCACTCCGGAAGGAGCCAACCGCTGCTAACACGTCCTTGGCCGTGGTGATCAGATATTCTGATTCACTGTCGGGAGCTTCAGGAAAGGAGAGATCATTAATTGGCGCTAGATGCTTACTCTTCAGACCCGCAAGCGTATCTGGAGAGCAAGGCGCCACCACATCACTGCTAAATAAAACTCTAGACGCGCCCCGTATGTCGCCTTCCCTTAATTTGGATTCTACATACTGATACAGAGAATTGCGTTTTGAATTTAGGGTCTAAAGTGTTGGCCGAAATTTGGCAATTATATTTAATTTGAGTTGTTAAAGAATTTTTACCTGCCTGATTTTTATCAACATATTGTAGTGTAGAATCCTATAAAATGTACTTTCAGGCCCCGCTTACCTTTGAAAAACGGTCCTGAGAACAGTCCGGACAGCGCACCAGACCAGTCAGCGATTTGGTTGGTTGACTGACACTAACTGCCGCATTGCCAGTGTCATTGTTTGATTGCATACACACAATATTTACAAAAATAACACCATAAAAATATCCACAAACATTATATCATAAATAATATGTACAAACTATCAATGTCACTGGAATTTCTTTTAAAAGTGCTATAAACAATAATAATTTGTCCAACAACTTCTTTGTAGTTTTAACCCGGATTGTCTGCTATGTTCTCACTTCGGCCGGTACCGAGGCCAAATCACACTTAGCCATCAAAGTCAAAGTCAAAATAATTTATTCATCTAGGTCACAAGGTGACGCTTATGAACGTCAATTTTAGAATTAAATTACTTAATGCTTCTACATTTACATTTACTGCCTCGTTCGCAAAGCAATGGGTAGAACCACGAGAAAGAACGGGCAATAAAACTCGTGGCCACTCTTTTCAATCGCCAATATTATGGTACATATTTTTATTTTTGTAAGGAGCTGCAACTGTTTCACATTGCACTTAATTACTTGTAAATAGTAATGAGTTAGACATAATACTTAAGCAATGAATGCAGTTACTAAATTAAGTGCTTTAGTTAGCCTTCCAATGTGAATATTGTGTAACAGGAGCATCCACTTACGTCTTATAATGTAGACAACTCATGACCATGTTCAGAACTATGGTGGAAATGTATGTTACAGAAGTGACGGTATATGAATACACAAAATTACAGAAACGTTAATTCACAGCCCATGATCACGAGTTATCTTCATCTTACAGTACAGTAAATTTTAATAAAATTAGTGGAACAACAATGCAAATGTAAATGTAGTAAGTGAAATGACCTAATAATAAACGAATAATAATTTAAAAGAACTAGAAATGTTATATAATGATAAACTGGAAAATGCTAAGTATCTATATAAATTCTAAATAAGTAGTAGATCATGAATTGTCCAGTGGAAGTGACCATCTATCCTTATCACTGAAATAATCATTAAGAGTATAATAACCTTTCCTAATAAGGCAGTCTTTTATTTTTCTTTTAAACGTATTAAATGGTAATTCTAAGAGACTAATTGGTATTTTATTGTAAATACGAATACCTAGCCCTACAAAAGAATTGTTAACTTTATGTAAACGATGATAAGGGGCATATAACTTATGCCTGTTTCGAGTATTTATATTATGTATATCACTGTTTGTAGTAAATAAACCTATATTTTGCCTAATATACAATATATTAGCAAATAAAAACTGCGAGGCTACTGTTAGAATTCCTATAGACTTAAAGCGTTCCCTAAGAGTAACTTTTGCACCTAACATGTATATTGCTCGTACCGCTCGTTTCTGTAGACCGAAGATATTCTGAATATCCGCAGTTTTGCCCCATAACAAGATGCCGTAAGACATGACACTATGAAAATAGCTAAAATATACTAGACGAGCTGTGTCGACATCAGTAAGTTGTCTAACTTTTCTGACAGCATACGCTGCAGAGCTGAGCTTACCTGCAAGACATGCTATATGTGCACCCCATTGTAACTTATTATCTAATGTAATGCCTAGAAACACTGTACTGTCACTTATCTGTCTCAAGTTCCTCCCTATCCCATATTAGGTCCCAGTTGTCTAACGTTAGGTAAGGCAAATTTTACGCATTTAGTTTTTTAGAATTAAGTACTAGGTTGTTTGCTGTAAACCATTGCGACAGTGGACCTGACGAAGTATCCATCGTGGATGGTTTGCTGTTTTTATTTGCAGAAACAGTCCTTATTTGTAAGAAATATGCATTGATGCAATATGTGTTATAATTTATATAGCGTTGACATCGGGTGTTTCTTAGGTGCTTGGGTTTTACAGAATCATGATGGATTTATGTTTACTGCTGGTTAGGCAAACTGTGTTAAATATTTTAAGTAAATTGAAAGCACGAGTAGAATCCTAGTTATCAAATTAATTATTATTATTTATTATTTTTCATTTAGTTTTTTTACTTGACATGTTCGCCATGACGTTTTTCATTTATAATTAATTATTCAGATTTTTTTAATTTAGGTAGAATACATTAAACCAAATCTAAGGATGTATTGTAAATATTATCGATATTTTATCGATATTTATTCTGAGTAAGCCCATCACTAGTCAAGTTAAAATTAGTGTCAAACAACGAAGATTCTTCCCTAGATTAAAATCATAAGTCAAAGTGAATTAAATATATTGGGTTTAACCGCTATTGTAGCACGAATTATTCTAAGGCTAACCCGATATTCGTGAGCACTCATTTGTCGAGTAACAATCGCGAAAATGCTTATCACAGGTGAATGCTCAAGTGTATCAGCGCCATTATGAGAAGGAGCAGTAAAAGCCGTGCCCTGTGCCGTGCCGTGACGTTTGCCCTGCCGTGATATCGCGGCGCTAATTCTCATGCATTCGAGTTCGCACAAAAAAGGGTCGAGTTTCAAGAGGTTTCGACGAATGCCGAGCGTATCAAATGACTTGATTTATGTGTTCTGGTTTTCGCTGGCGTAGCTCGTTGAAACATAAACATCACCATGTGAGTATCTTTGTATAATAATAAGTAAGGAGTAATTAAAGCGAGTATGGGCGCGATAGGTACTCAAATTACCTACGTCACTAACCTAATTTTTTATGCGGCAAGTATGCTAGTTTTTTGGTATTTGTTTTGTTTTTACAAATAGTTCATAACGAGACGGAGGATCTCAGGTAGGATGTCGGGGTTCGAGAGAAACACTGCTAGGCTGAACAGGTTATTTATTATCTCTCACTACCGCTTACATACAGTATGACCGAACTAGGTAAGCACTGGCCTGAGTTGGCTGGAGTGTAGACTCCTGCTGCTCTCCGACGCTCGCAGGGTAGCTGCTCGAAGGGTCGCCGATGAGCTGGCCAAGGTGCGCTGCGCAGGCAGCTCTGTGGTCGATGTTCAGGCTGAGCGGGTCTCAGGCGGTGCAGCCGATGTGGGTCGAGCGGTCAGGCTCAGGCGTCCGTGGCCTGGCTGTAGGAGCTCGCAGGCAGGAACGGAGGCTTGGGTGGCAGCTGGCTAGTAGCGGCACGGCGCCAGCAGCTCGTGGCTTGTAGCCCGTAGGAAGAACGTCAGGTGCAGTGAGCTCGTAGGGTGAACGTAGCCCGTAGGAAGAACGTGGCCCGTAGGAAGAACGTCAGGGGGACAGTAGATAGGAAGTAGAATGTAGAATAATCGCGAGGTGTAGCGGCAGCGTTCCGATGTCTAGGGAAAGTGACCATTCTACAACGCGCACCCATCTTATATAGGCATAAACCAATGACTCACAACTGCCTTTGGCTAGTGAACATGACCATATTAGGTAATATTGCGAACGGCTAAGCTGGCGTTAAGCGCCTGCGAGATATTATAACGCAATACGTGTAGTATTACGTTACAATACCCCGCTCTGTACAGCAGGATTTTTCGTGTCTAGACAAGAAAAATCCGTCTAACTAAGTCCTCCGAACTTCTGTAGACAGTGCTAAGTAGATAGTGACTATGAAACTCAAACTGCAGGTAGGTACAATGAAAGAATCTAGTTAGGTTAGGAATCGGTGTAGTTAATTAGTTTTAAATCTTTAATGTGCCAACTGCCAATAGATTTACCCGACGAATCCGCTAATTCGTATACTAGTGGTGACTTTTTAGCAATAATAGTACACTTGTTAAACTTAGGAGCTAGTTTTTCGCCAAATGATTTGTCGTAGGTTCTTTTCCACATAGTATCACCCACGTTAAACCCAGCCAGTTTACGACGTAAGATGTATGTGTGTGTATATAAAGTACCATTGTTTTGTTGTTTACGTGCAACACAAGTATCACACGAAGATATAAACTTAATAATGTCAGCGTGCATATCAGGCCAATAATAACGCTGCGCTAAACGTTTATACGTTTTAAAAATACCTAAATGACCCGCAGCGAGTTCCGAATGGTATTCTTTAATAGCGGTAGTTCTAACCGAGGTATGTAGGACCTCTTTCCAATCGAATACTTTACGCAATGTACATTTAGATACCATATGTCTGTATAATTTATCATTCCTGATAGAATAATTAGGGAAAGATGTAGGTGAGTTTTTACAGCCATTGTAGATTGTAGTATACCACTGATCCGAGGTTATAGTAGTCTCGTTATCAGTGTTAGTATCAATAACTGACACGGTAGCATTAACTTTATTAGGCAAGGAATTACTACGAGAGTAATTATTAGATAAAGAAACAGAGTTAATATAGTTTGGTAACAATTTAAATCTTTTCCAGAAGTCAATACCTAAAATTAACGAACTAGTAACTTCTGGAATCACGTACGCTTTTAAATAACAAGTTTTATTTTAAAAGTGGTGGGTAGGTTGATATAGCCGATCGGTGTCAGACGATGACCACCCGCCGATCGAAAAAATATAGTAGGGTTGTCACACTTATTCAAGGGGAGATTCTTTTTAGAAATAATTTCTTCATGAGAATTATTGCCCAATATAGTCACGGCAGAACCTGAGTCAAGTAACTCAGTAAGGGGTAGATTCTTAATGGTTACATTAACGTAGGGTCGAAAATCAGTATTAGGTTTTTGATAACGGATCGCAGCCACAGAATAACTGGAAAAATACACTTTTAGAGTGTTCAGCCAATTTTTCCAGTTTTCTATGTCAAAATATTTAGGTTTAGAAGATGTACAAACGGTAGGGTTTGTCATCTTATTTGACGAACTACGATCCGAGTAAATTAATTTTTTGAAAAAGATTTATTTTTACAGTTAGGACAATTTACGAACGTGACATCCCTAAGGCCACACTTAAAACATATCGGATAACGTTCTCGCTTGCACGTCCCTAGTGAGTGATCAGTTGAACGACATCGCGGGCAAAACACACACCTTTTATTAGTTATTTTTGTAGGAACAGCTGATTTAGATATCATGTTGACATTATAGTGTTGTAGGTTAGGCACAGGTGTATCGTTCGGTTCGACATTTATAGATGCGACAGAAGCGTAGTTTTTTAGTTTAGACGGTTTATAGTACTGTGAATTATTATAGTGACCGTGCGTGTCCTTTTTATTTATGTAAGCTAAATCAGGTGCTACTGTGTTAGACGTACGGTAACTAGGTTCGTGAAATTGTGCACTTAAACACTGGAACCTCTCATAGTTTAGACATAGTGTTTTTAGAGTGTCTATAGTGTCTATAGCCGTAGTACATGAAGCTAGTACTGTAGAATAACACGGTCTAATATTGTGAAGCAATATATTTAGTTTTTCATGTTCGGTTAGTACTGTGTTCGGTGACAATCGCGCAAAAAGTTGGAACATAATTGATAAATAGATGATTATACCTTCAGTTTGCCCTTGAGTACGATTACGAATCTCGGCTAAAAGTTTATAATCATAGTCGTACGGTGTAAAATCAGCTGTGAGTTTACTAGCTAGTTCGTCCCATGTAGAAATGGAATCTTTAACACCGCGAAACCAGTGTAACGCATTACCCGTAAAAATTTCGGACGCGTAATCGAATAATCTGTTGGCAGGTAGATTTCTAACCGTCCTAAATTCCGTCACGCGTTGTAGAAATTCGCGAACGCAGCCTGTTCCGTCGAATTTGAGTTTCGATAGTTCGCCAACCCTCAAATGCTCACAGTGGACAGTTACCGGAGTCGACGCTGCCTGTGCAGGGGTTGAATCCGTGCAAGTCATCGTGACTCCGACTTCCGCCGACGGAACATTTGAGTGTTCTATCTTAGATAGCTCTGCCGACAGCATCCGAAAGCGTTCAGTCAGGTCGGATATTTTCTTGCCGTATTTAGGTTCGGATTTGTCTAATCTGCCCAATCTGTGGTAGACTTGGTTGTGCAAAGCCGTAGTTCGCTTCGCCAAGTTGTGGTCGTATAATTCCTTAAGGGAAGAGATTCGCGAATCTAAATCGGTAACTGACAGGCTAGCTCCCTTGAAGTCGTCTGCTATGTCTAGGCCTGACTCTAGGATTTCGTCATTCGGAATCAGCTCGAGTAGTTTAGGTAGCTGCTTCCGTAAACCTAAAACAGAGGTAGCCGGCTCCTCTCCGCGAATAGCGACCTCGTAGGCCAATTCATTTTTATTAAGTAGGAAGTACTTGATAGGGTTAGTGCTCATGATGATATAAAATAAGTATGATAGAAAAGAACGTAAGTATATTATAGCCCTCTGTGTGCAATAGTTCTGCTTTACAAAGAAACTACGACAATTCGGTGTAAAAATGTAGACAATAGATAGTGACTTGCAAAAATAAAAACGGTTATTTCAAATTGCGAACAGTTACGTAGGGAATCGGTAGTTGAAATTTGAATTAGACAATAGTAAGATAACACATAATAGTTATACCAGAATAGAAATTAAAGATAGACAGCAATACACAGATACACACAAGTTAGATAGTACGTACCGGTTCGCTGATGTCTGCACCTCCTCGTTTACAAGACTGACCTCCTAAACAAGAACAACTGCAGTAATTGGAAGTGAGACAAATAGAGTTGGGCGCCACTGAGACGGAGGATCTCAGGTAGGATGTCGGGGTTCGAGAGAAACACTGCTAGGCTGAACAGGTTCTTTATTATGTCTCACTACCGCTTACATACAGTATGACCGAACTAGGTAAGCACTGGCCTGAGTTGGCTGGAGTGTAGACTCCTGCTGCTCTCCGACGCTCGCAGGGTAGGTGCTCGAAGGGTCGCCGATAAGCTGGCCAAGGTGCGCTGCGCAGGCAGCTCTGTGGTCGATGTTCAGGCTGAGCGGGTCTCAGGCGGTGCAGCCGATGTGGGTCGAGTGGTCAGGCTAAGGCGTCCGTGGCCTGGCTGTAGGAGCTCGTAGGCAGGAACGGAGGCTTGGGTGGCAGCTGGCTAGTAGCGGCACGGCGCCAGCGGCTCGTGGCTTGTAGCCCGTAGGAAGAACGTCAGGTGCAGTGAGCTCGTAGGGTGAACGTAGCCCGTAGGAAGAACGTGGCCCGTAGGAAGAACGTCAGGGGGACAGTAGATAGGAAGTAGAATGTAGAATAATCGCGAGGTGTAGCGGCAGCGTTCTGATGTCTAGGGAAAGTGACCATTCTACAACGCGCACCCATCTTATATAGGCATAAACCTATGACTCACAACTGCCTTTGGCTAGTGAACATGACCATATTAGGTAATATTGCGAACGGCTAAGCTGGCGTTAAGCGCCTGCGAGATATTATAACGCAATACGTGTAGTATTACGTTACAATTTGTTATAGATTACATAATATACAATATATACATGCTATACAAGAATAATAAGAAATTACCTTACCAACATAGCCACCGTGACGTCACCAACATCAGCTGTTGTCACGACGCGATTTTAGGGTATATATTCACTTCAGTTGTTAAATTTATATACAAACACTTTGTTTTGACCGTTGTAGTAGCATATATTACGGTATTAACAAACAACATGAAACAATAAATGTGCGGTTTGCGTTGATTGTAGTAAAATTATGCAGTGAAATTTTTGTCATGGCGGCCGGCGCGTCTGGTTTCTACTTTTGATGAAGGTTTGAATTAAAACGCACACAGAATCACAGACACAAAGTATAAATCAATAGATTACTTGCTCAGGCATTCGTTTAACATTGATAATACCAGTAAAACACTCCACAAATACTTCAAAAATACACAAGATGTATCGAGACGAATAATAACATGTTTGCGGCAACACGGCTATCTTATACGGAGAATAGATTAGAAAAATCCTTCATAGTATGACGGTATTATTGGTTAATGTACTAGCCTGTTTTTTCCCGGTCACATTGATATAGGTGTAAACAGGATAGTTATTAACAAAATGTTATTATTTTTGTATTGTTTATCTTTGTAATTTGAGCCATGACAATCGTCCGATTTTCGGCTCCTCACCAGACGGCTTTTTGACGCGTCCGATTTCCGGCCTCTCTCCAGTCATGAGGTTTTTAAAGGATCCGTGTCCTGTGTAGACGACCGTGACTGTCCGCAGCTGTTGTTGGTTGGACAGCCAGAGAACTTATTTGACTATCCTGCTGTGGAAAGAGCCTCCTTGGCCTGCCTACATGTTTCAATACCAATCCAGGACTGGTTGTGATTGTTACCAGGTTGCGATAAAAACCAGAAGGGAGGGGAATAATGGGCTCAGGTCCCACCACCTCTAGAGCGGCCCCTCTTCTGGCAAGTACGTCGGCTGCATCATTCCCTCTTGAGTCACTGTGGCTCTTGATCCATTGCAGTGTTAGTTTACCTACCTCTGTAAGTTTCTTGCGGCATTCAAGTGTGAGTGTCGAGGTGATAGAATGGCTTTTGAGGGCTAAAAGGATAGCCATACGTGGCCATACTATCCGAGTGGATCCTAATGGCTCGTTCCCTTACCTCACGTGCCATGATTGCTAAGGCAGCTAGGATTATGCCGAAACATTCGGCCTGGTAGACCGTGTTATAGGCTCCCAGCGGTGCTGCGATGTTGATGTTTGGTCCTCGGATAATACTCCTGAACCCGTACCTGTATCCGTCTTAGACCCATCTGTGAAGATCGTGAGCTCGTTGTGGTTAACCGCTCTTCCGTGTAGATCCTCGTACATTTGGATTTTGTTTTTCTTGTCAAACACGAAGTGTTATGTTATTCGGTATCCAATGGCTTGTGTTAGAGGAACTTCTTTGAAATTGTGTTTAAGTTGCTGGTGTGCGGTGTATTGGTGTCTTTCCAGAGCTTCAGAGCTCTCAGTCGAACCACCGACATCGTTACTTCCTATTGTATGAACAGGTGCAATGGAGGCAGGTCCAGCATGTAACGTTATGGTGGCCCCACGTTGGGCGCCATATGTAACGTTATAGTATGCGTATATGTAGCTAGTGCTGATTAGGCTATACGCCTAATGTGTTACCCAGTACCTACTTGGTAACATATTAGGCGGCATATTCTCCAGTACACATACCTATGTGTACTGTAGATAAATTAAATATGGATTTGCAGGTTACAAAATATTATTTATTTGAGCAAGCGTTACATAAAATATACCTGGTAGCAACTAGACAAATAGCTAAAACTCAGGGCGTAGGCAGGCAGGCTGACGCGACTTCGGTGCTCCTGGACACAAGGAGCACTTAGCTTTGCAGCACCGATGTCCGGAATCAGAAAAGGGTCGATCACTCCTACGCCACGGTATATATAGGTTGCTGGAGGTGGAAGCGGCTAGCCAAGCGTAGTAGGGACGAGCGCGTCAGCTACGGCGTCACAAGAAACACGTCAAGTGCCGATGTAGGTGTGGTTACACGTCTCATCACGGCACTGTACACGTCATGGCTTGGCCCATGTCAAGTCACGGCACGGCACGGCACACATCACGTCACGGCATAGTACACTTCATGGCATGGTACGCGTCGTGGCACGGCACGGTACACGTCACGTCACGTCGTAGCAAGGCACACGTCACGGCATGGTTCACATCACGTCACAGCACGGCAGACATCACGGCCCGGTACTCGTCACGTCACGTCACGTCACAGTACACGGCACGTCACGCCAAGGTACACGGCACGTCACGGCATACGTCACGGAACGGTACATGTAACGTCATGGTGGCACGACACTTCATGGCATGGTACACGTCTCATCACGGCACGGTGCACGTCACGTCACGGCATGGCACACGTCACGTTACGGCACGGCATACGACACGCCAGCGCGCAGTTCACGTCATTGCACGGTAAAAATAAAACCCCGATTTACAATAATTCTTCATGCTTCATCATCTTCTCCTAGTTGTCTCAGCGTGATGATATATTACAGCCTTCCTCGATAAATGGGCTATCTAACAGTGAAATAATTTTCAAATCGTACCAGTAGTGCCTAAGATTAGCGCGTTAAACCATACAAACAAACTCTTCAGCTTGTACCATTAAGTATAGATAATTGATTAGAATATCTGTAATAGGTCTACAAACTTCAACGCCAGTGTCGTTGCCTGTACGCTCACGCGAAAAGAAGTAGTTTTCTCATTAATTCATTATATATATAATTACCTGCGTCTGTAAGTCGATTTTACTTCAAACAAAATATTTATAGTATCAACATTTAGTAACATAAATATGTACTCAATATATGTAAATTATACCCATAAAGAACTTATTTTAATCAGCCGACCAAAATATCCTTGGTAACAATAAAGCTAGGAAGATTCCTATAATTCTTAGTTGTATTCAATTTGTTGGACACGTGGAAGCGACATCAAACAAAATAAACTTGGAAAATATAATTTCACTTTGATGTGGTGTAGGTAGATCGTTACTGAAGAAAATTCTAGTAAATTTTGAATATTATTTATATCTCTTTGTTTTAGAATATTGATATCATAGTTAAAATATCGTGTCTAATTTTATTGTTTGTCGATAATATAAAGTGAAATTAGATTCAAATAATAAGAAATGTTCTAGTAGTACGTGGGTGGGGTAATATTTTAAGGAATTATTTTAAGCAATAATAGTAACTTTACACTTGATTCAAAAGTACTACAGCCATACGACACCATCGCGACAAAATGTGCTGAAACTGCGGTTACGTATGAATAGTGTCGCTGCTGCTTGTTGAATTTGCGTTGTAGTATCTACAAAAAGTGATAGTGGTTGCTTTGACGCTAGGGGTTGCGTAGCGTTCAAACGTAATGGAAGGCGCAAATACGTTGCGCAAATAATAGTGATCTTAAATAATTTCTCTTAACATAACTTAGGTACATGTCATATTGATAAGTACCTTTTGATTTTATTTTTGTATCATGTGGCGGGTCTTAGTTAAAATTGAATTTTACGTCAGTGTAAAATTCAATTACTATGGACTTAACATACGGCGTAGTGATATAAACGGCCCTCTCACTAATTAGTATTGCGCTAAGTGTCATGGATTCGATTCTCATACGAGATAACAAATAGTGTGATCCAAAAATGGTTGTTTTCTTAAGTCCCTCGTAACACAGGATTTATTTCAGTGTGGGAGTTGTTGGACACAGGTACCTTAATTTATTAGGAGGACTAGGCTAAATCTCACAATACTGGTCAAAGGCGAGTTAGTAGAGATCGAGACGTTTTTTTTTAAAATGTGGAAGAGAAGTTTCTGACATGCAGGTTTCACCTCACGATTTATTCCTTCACCGTTTAGCAAGCAATAATAATGACTAAGTGAATCCGCACATAACTTTTTAGCACCGTGGGTTACACGTGACTCACTCCGAAGCAGTCTGTTAGTCTCTGTACTAGGCTATCGCTGTCTTTTCCTTTCATACCAAAAAAAAAGTTGCGATTACCACCTTAGATACCAGAATATATTATTAAACCTTTTCGTATAAAAGCTTGTAATAAAAAGAGGGCAAATTCTACCTTTTTAATATTATAATGCCTACATAGTACCTAAACTATTTTTTTAATATGCGAGGTACTTTTAGGCACCGAAAGCCTCAACCCAAATTGCTGAAATAAAAGTACCTCGTGAAACTTATACGTACCTGAAGTATTTATCATTTAAGCAAATTTCCCGGGTAGCTTCAACGAGATAGCGCTGGGACAAATTTTTCATGCGCTCGAAATATTTAGAAATTGACGCTCTCGAAACTTAAATAACCAGATCAACTTTAACAAAATATAGCGGTAACCGAGGCTTGTAAGTGAAATTTATCGCACAACTTTTTTGTCGTTACGTGCATATGGCCACCCGGTTTCCAATACAAAATTTTATTGGATTTTTTTATTCAGAATTCGCATGAAGATAATATTTGCGAGTGATAGAGATGTATCATTACCATATTCAAATATTTTGATATTTTTGTATGGTAATCATCTAAATACGGACTGATCTGAAGACTTCCTCCGTGGTCCAGTGGATAGCGTATGCGACTGCTGATCGGAGGTTCCGGGTTTGTTTTTAGTAGTGTACTATTAATATTTTTATGAGATTGTAGATTATCTATAAAAATAACATAGTTGAAAATAAAACTATAATAAGTATCACATGAAGTTATATTACGGTTGATAGTGTACTGTGAGGTGTCAAAACGTTTTACGGCTGGCCGTGGGTTTTAAACCGTTTTATTGAACTTTAGTATCGGTTTAAGCGCTTAAGGATATTAAACGGTATACCGATGCCCAGAATAGTTTACCCGTGGTTAAGCCATTGAAAATTATGCTTTTATTCTAAGCTCACGATTTTGTCCATTTAATTTTCTGTCTCTCGTGAAACAGGTGTCTGAAGTTTCATCCATATCTTAAAAAAAAACGAATTTAGCAAATTCTCCTATGTGTTGAATTATTCGTCAGTTAAGTCAGTCAATTTTGTTAATATCTTTCATGTATCGGACAGTGTTCTCATATTGTAATAGTTTAACTAATGGTATATTCAGACCCCGACTTTCATAATAACGAAGTTCTTTTTACTCTACACTACTATAAAGGTGTCGTAAGTCCAACAAAAACTGTCATTCATAGTAGGTAATAGAGCCTTTGCTGATTTTAGCATGAATGGGTTAGCTCAACCTCCTGTAAAGTACTTCTTCCTCACAAGATATCGGCGTAAAGTGACGGCGAGAGTGCGAAGGACTTATCTTCTTTTCTTTCTCCTTCATCTCGTTCTTGCGACTTGGGACTCCTCTATTCGATGTGGGACTCCTCTAGTCGATGGGTGGCTGCAATCGCTCGGCGATCCATCAGCTCCATTGTTTCCTATTATATAAAAAAATAACAAACTAACAAACATACTTACACATTTATTAGTGTGGATAGCACTTCTATAATTGTATACAACGACCCTCATGACGCCCTTGTTAATACAAACATTAATTATTGATTGAATCAAGTAACATTTGTTGCACGCCCTAAAGTGTTTACTGTTTACTCTTTACTGTTTTCAAGCTTTTGTTCAAAGTGTAACGTCAAACAAAGTGAAGGCAGATTATTACTTTAATTAAATACTGTGACTGTGATACTGAAACTGTGCATACATGAAACGTAACGTTATAATTAAGGGAATGTTTTAAAAAATGTGGAATAATAACTTACTGTATAAAAATGAAGATTTTAATTTAAAATAATGTTTAAAATGTTTTAACTCATTGTAACCTGCAGAATATTATTAGCATGGCAAAAGGGTTTTCGAAAAGGTGAATTTAATTTATGACTGAGATTTTTTTTTTCATCTAGAGATGAACTGCAAAAATCGTGATTTAAACCTCGTGGATTTTGAACCTTGTTTCGTTTCCTATTATATTAATTACCCGATTGCGCGACGCAAAGGAGGGTAATGTGTTTATCAGTCTATGTATGTATGTTTGTTTCTATGTGGCGTTCTAGAGACCAAATGCGGAGGCCGATTTTGATGATTCTTACGTCAATCGATTCGTCTTAACCTTGGGAGTGTCACTAAAGACATTACAGTAATCAAAATTCACCACAGCGACAACCAGACGCCATATTGTCAAAATGAAAAAAAACCTCGATGAACTATCTCTAGTGGGGTGTCGTTGAATAGGTATTTTAAAATCATCTTTAGGTTCCTTTTATCATTTTTGATTTTAAATAATAGATTAGGATATATAACGATTTAAAGTTGTTTAAAAAACAATCATTCTCGCAAATTTTCTTGCTTATTGATTTAAGTTTTTATTTCAAGTATAAACGATAAACAAACAAAAAAACAGTGAAAAAAAGCATAAAGAACGAATATATTTGGTAAAAAATAACATTTATTCATCGCCAAGTCGCCGAGCAAAAAATAGATCCCCACGATATTAACTCCCTCAATGAAATGACTAGATTGCGAAATTTACCATCTTACATATATAGAAGTCAATGAATCGTAACTAAAAAGTATAAAATATACTCACAGTCGGGGCCCATTCAAATTTTACCAATCAAATCTTCCCGACTGTGAGTCGATCTGTTCTGCATTAGAATTTATGATTTGTTTTATGTGTGTATGAATTCTAGAACTTTTCAATTCAATTGTGTAGTTATTTTGTATTACTTAACAGAATTCTACACTACTGGGCTTGTTTCTTTCTTTTTAGTTTTTATTTTTGTTAATTTTTCACGTATTTTTTAAAAATAGTTTTTCTTTAAATTACTTTTTTTTTTCAATATGATGTGGTCATGATTCGGTACTGAAACATTGTATCCGCGGCTACAACCACGCAGGGTTTATTTTCTCATTTGTAAAAGTCGGAAGATTACCAACAGAAATTTCTTCTTAGCGATGGCAACTCAGAGGATAAATATCAACAACTATTGACTTAGCGGAGTTCGAATAAATACTTAGGTTGTGTAAGCAGTTGTCGGTGCCTTAGGCAAGGTTGTATACCTTACAAGAAGTAAGTAACAAAACTTACTACTAATATACAAAGAAAAGAAAAAGCGAACTATTTTCTTTGAATAGGTAAACAATACTGTCTATAAACGATTTTAAACTTTCGTGATTAGAATACATCATACAAGGTTATATACTCTGCGGGTCTTACTCGCGATAAATCATATATTTAAGGCATAAATACCTCGGCTTTTGTCAACATTTCGGCTGACTTGCTTCAGCCGTGGTCGCGGCGGGACTGGTGAGCTCAGCGCCGTCCTTGTGTTGTGCGGGTTTTGGCACCTACCCTCACTTGATTTTTATTTTTGTTTTTAACCGCACTGTCGGTACCTCGACATACTACACTAATGACGTCTACACACTGTTGAGCTGTATCATTGCGGCGGTGTTTACACTTATTGATGACTGAATTCCAAGTTGTTGATAATCTAAATCTATCCTCCCGGTTGAAATTATTTACGTACCTTAACGACGTTCGGTGGACAAGACCTGTGGTTGATGTAGTTCTATCCAGTGGTTTGGTCCAGACTCCAATAAATGTTCAGCTATAGCGGACTTATTTACTTGTCGATTTTTCTCAGTTGCGATATGTTCCTTGACCCTTGCCGCAATTGTTCGCTTGGTCTGTCCGATATAGGAACTACCACAACTGCAATCGACCTTGTAGACGCCAGGTATCTGAAAAGGAATGACATCCTTTGGGCTGCGCAGATTGTGTGCTATCTTGGAAAGCGGACTATATTCAGTCTTAATGGAGTATTTCTTGAGTTCTGTTCCAACTTTGTCCGTTACTCCTTTTTTGTAAGCTGGCACCCTGCTCACCTCAAGTTTACGGTCCCTCCTCTTCAGACGGTGTATCTCACTATTGTATATTGTGTAGTGTAGTGTGTCGAGGTACTGACAGTGAGGTTAAAAACAAAAATAAAAATCAAGTGAGGGTAGGTGCCAAAACCCGCACAACACAAGGACGGCGCTGAGCTCACCAGTCCCGCCGGGACCACGGCTGAAGCAAGTCAGCCGAAACGTTGGCAAAAGACGAGGTATTTATGCCTTAAATATATGAATTATCGCGAGTAAGACCCGCTACATAACCTTGTATGATGAATACTGTCTATCATTAAATATGTTCAATTTATCTAAGTAATTACAGAATCAATAAGATAGATAGTACATAATATTTACCTTCTTTGTAGGTATTGTTTGTTACTTAACATTTTGTGTTACTAGACTTTGTTCGCAGCCCTGCCTGCTTAAATACATGTAAGCCATCGTCACAAATCATACTAGGTATCTACTGTTGAAAACTGAAAAAAGCCATACTGTCTCTTTTTTTCTCTCTCTCTTTTTTAGATTTTTACGCAAAAATCTTCAAAACGCAAATTCAAACATGCCGAGGGACTTCATTGTATAAATATTGCTTTAATACAAATAAAGAGTTTGTCACGACTAATTAGTCAAGAAAATGTCCCTGATATTTATATAAACAAAATAAGTACGCAAATAAACTCTGTCAGCTTCAGATGACACAAAAGCTAAGTACGCTTGGTATCTTTTAATGTTGCTACTGTTTTCTGCAAATGTAAGATTTAATCTTAGTGTGGGAAGTAAAGCATATTATTCTAAATGAGGACTTTTTTGGTTCAGTATAATCGCGCCGACTCAACGGGCACATAAACGGACTAAAAGTCCACTACTGTAATGAGTCAGAATCCGTGCCTATTGTACTATATTATTTGATGAAGGAGAGTGTTGGAGTTCTATTAAAATGGATCCCATAAAAACAATACTTGTCAAAAGTACCAAGTCTCGCGACCGTAAAAAGTTGTGAGATCCATGTATGTACCTAATACCAAGTCAGTTAATTAGAAATCTTTAATGTTTTAAATAAATAGATTGACTCGGCCATCGCATGAAAACACAATATATACATACATACATACATATCGTCACGCCTTTTATCCCCGAAGGGGTAGGCAGAGGTGTATTTCTACACCCACTTTTCGCCAGATATACTTTAGTCCCACGTAATAAGGGGCGAGCCTATTGCCGTACCGGGTACATTTCCAGACTCCGTGCTGCTACTGAGAATTTCGTGACAGAAAAACCCAATAACACTGCCCGACCCAGGAATCGAACCCGGGACCTCCCGATCCCACGCGCACATTTATGCCGCGAGACCAACGAGGCAGTCGTATAGGGTTTGATGTCGAGTTTTCCGTCTCTACGCAAAGAACACAATATATCTCATAAGTAATACATATATAAATTATATTGTTTAATGCGATTAGTCTTACTTTTGTCCTTTGCGGTACCTTCTACTTCTTGTACACCAACAACGAATTTTCTTAATTAAAGCTCTAGCTGCAAATGTAATTTTGTAATTCTTTATATTTATATAGGATTACAAAGTTATTTATGCAGTTGATGTATCTCGAAAACTGGACAGAAACTTAAAAATGTTTTAATTTTTCCTTGATTCATATACTAAACACTAATCGTATTCTAAATTTGAAGCTTCTATGTCTGCTAGAAGTGCCTTAGACTTTGGATGATCAGTCATAAGTGACAAAATTAAGAATTTTGACTCGTTATCATTCTTAAACTACTAGTTCAAATTGAATAAAATTTGAAATACAACATGTTTATACAATGCCTGCATGGTTACTAAAAAAACAGGCTTCTAGTTTTATCCAACGAAGTTATAGGGGGTCGAAAATGGCCTTAATTGCTTCGAGAAAAGGATGGTACGGCTGTGACGCTTTTTTGCTCGACTTGGTAGATACGAGGACCACTGGATAGTAATCCGAAACTGGTAAACAAATAATTAGTATCAAAGCTACGGTAAGTTACTACCCATTATGAGGGGTTGAAAATTATTAAATAATTATATTGTTCCGTTATTTAAAAAAGAACTTTTTTCTAGTAGTGAAAGAATTTTCAATCTTTATCTTATTTTTAGGGTTCCGTACCTAAATGGTAAAAACGGGACTCTAACAACTACTAAGCCTCCGCTGTCTGTCTGTCTGTCACCAGTCTGTATCTCATAAACTGTGATAGCTGGAAGGCTGAAATTTTCACAAATTATGTATTTCCGTTGCTGCTATAACAACAAATACTAATAATGAAAATATTAAACGAGGGTCCTATTCAATGAACGTGTTTTTGCGTATTTTTGCTCAATACTACTAAAGGTAACAGGTAAACGCTTAAAATTTTGCACAGAATATACAGTGTGTTTTGATAACCCCCTGTCCGATCCCAAAAGGCTATATTACTGGCTTGTCAGGCATACCAGGAAAAATAATAAAAAAAATCTAGCTCATCATAAAACATCAGAATTTATTTTCTTAGCACAGTACTATGGAGAAACATTACCCCGAATTTGGGGAAAATTCTCTAAGCTAACAACACTCCCCTCAACAGATGATTCTATTAATTCTATTAAAATATCGTCGGCTTTCGCCGCTAAAAGCGAGCCGCCGTACACAAAGGGTCCGCTCCGCTCTAGTGATGTTTACGATCAACAGATAATATCGATTTATTTAATTTTAACGTGACATGTTACAAACTGGTATCAATAGCCTAGTGGCGATATCAACGGACTGCCATGCAGAGGGTATCGGGTTTGATTCCACGGTGCGTATCAATAATAATAATAATACATAATAAGTTAGTAAGACTTTTCGAAGTTACGTGCGTAATAAATTGTTAATAAACGTTTGCCCCGTGTCTCGGAAGAGGATGTCAAACCATCGCGCGTTAGACTAACAGTCACGAAGATCCTTGACAGTCGTTACGGGGAGTCAGTACCCTCAAATAAACTGATACCGGTTTAACCATGGAATATTTTATTGAATAACAGTACATAAAAACATGCAATTACACAAAGCTAACATTTTAGGGGTTTACCTACCGATATTGTATCAGGTAAACAATAACATAAAATATCGATAAAAACATTACTCCAATGAATATCATTGGTTACATCTCTAATTATTTACCTATTTGATTTACGAATTATTAACAATTTGCCTACTTGACCACTCAGTCTTTCGCGAGCATTCCTTTTGATTAGACTTCCGGATCTCTTTAAATTGTGAAATAGTAAATTCTTTAGGTATGTCGTATTCAAACCCTGAATATTTTAACATGTTGATGTGTTTAGGTAGTAGGGAATGTAATTATGCAGGAGCTCGTAAGGAAACGAGGAATGGTATGTTAGACCACGGGGTCTACCCGTGCCGTCGGTACGCGCGTTTCAACCGATTACGGCTTCAGTGCGGTGCTCGCATCGTTGCAGCTTTTCAAAGTGCCAGGAGTGTTAAGCCCAGGACTGTTAAGTAGTGTGTGTTCAGAGATGGTGCAAAGGTGCCGTAAGTGTCTGGACGTGAGCGTAGGACATGCGGAGAATGGCCGTAGCAACTAACAGCAAGCTGATATTTTTATCAATTTAAGGAAGGCACCTACTTACGTAAGATTAAACCAATTAAAAAGTTGTTATTAACATAGGTAAGTACCGTCGCGTCATAGCCATAGCGCGACTTGGCTTGCCGATCGTAATAGGTCGGCAAATTTAGCAACGCTTGCAAAAGTCTTCTCTTAGATGGGTGACCGTGTGTGACATTACATGAGGGCGCTACTGGGTTTCCGACGGAACGTAAAGCCGAATCAAAGAATCCTTAGGCCATGTCGTAGGCCTTCGGGCAGTCTGAAAACACTCACACCAGAGTTGGCCACGCACTCGCACGAAACAAACAGACAACCTAAATACTGCGGTTTGTTTTACCTACACCATCGAAACAAGAGATCAGCTGTTGCATCAAGTGCATAAAATCTGTTATACCTAAAATAATACTTGGCACGTGTAAAGGACGATGACTCGCGACGGCGGCTTTTGTCAAAGGAGGCGGTCGTCTGGCCTATGCACTCAAAGGCGCCGCTTTTGAACTTTATTCACTTTAGGTAGATACCTACCTATTACGATTTATGAGTCTTCAGTGTTGCCATGGGTAATCTGATATGATATTATTTAAAATTAATTAAATTTACATGGGAAAATTTTATCTTGAATTGCCAGGAAATTATGACAAATACCTCATCATTTTACGCTACTCTACAACCCCTTCATTGATCGGACGGGAGGTTATGAAACACCCTGTATAGTTGTATATTACCTGTTAAAATAAATAATTACATAAAAATAAATTAAATATTAATATATAAATACGCAATTTTAACTCGATCTTAACAACAAACGTGATTTTCTTTTATAGATGATGGTATGGAACGACTCGCACTTGGACAATTTTTATATTTTATTCTAGACAGCCGACGTTATTGTTTTAAGGTTTGGTAGCTAATCGTGTTTTATTATTCTATTGTTCTGTGCTTTGTGTGTCTCAAATTTATTATCATCGTACTAAAATTATTCGTCTTGCATCTACTTGCGTCTGCCAAGGCGATAGGGCGATAGGTGCGTGCAGTGGATTCGAACCCGAGGCCTTCTGCGTAGCAGTCTGTCCACTCGGCAATCGCTGCCTTGATAGTTAGTTTTATGTGGGCAATTATTCTCAGTTGATTGTTATTCACAGCTCGAAAAGTAAAATAATGTTACCAAGTAACTGAAATTGATAGTTTCATCTATAAATTATATTTTAGGTTTAGGCTTATTTGGATATTGTCTTTATCCTAAATATTTGAGTTTGTGTCTGCCGAAACACAGTATTAATAGAGGAAGCGTAGTATTTAAAAAAAAGAAAAGTTGTTTTATGTCAGGATTTTAGTCAATCATTATTAATTATCAAAATGAAAAAAAAATATAAGAGAAAAGAAAATTGGTTATTGACAATTTACCACTAATGAGACTGCTATTATACTTTCACTTAATACATAAGCCTTCAGTATATTGCTACTGACATTAAGTACCAAGTATTTGGCCACAATGGCATATCATTCAGGCACGGTCTCTCAGTAATTCACTATGAGATATCTGTACATAAACATTAATGTGTCTCACTAATTTAGAGTGCCTCTTAGTACCAAGCACCAATTTGGATTTGGTGGGTAATCAAACGCTATAGTAAGACAATATACTATAGTCATAATCTGTGTAAGTAACGTCTTAAACATATTCATTCTTATATTGATTATGTGAAACTAAGTCTGTCTGTACCTAATACTTTTACGGATGAACAAATTTTCATGACATTTAACATGGAGTATTCAAGAAAACCAAGACTTGCTTCAGGAGATGAACATTTTGAGTTTGAAATACAATTTTTTTTATAGGCAACTTCTGCATTAGGTCTACATCCTGTGTAGCGAGGGACTTTACATACATACAACTTACGGACACAATGACAACCAGACTCGATACAACAATTTGTGGATGTAGATTACGGAATCGAACCCATAACACTCGGCGCAGTGTCAAGCGGCGAGGCGGCCGCTTAAACCACCACGCCAATCGTTTTAGTGCTTTGGACACAGGATTAGACCACCAGCCTCTTACCAAATAAAATGATAGTTGCAGATTTGTACAAAAGATAATATATGGTAAATATTTTATTTTCGCTCCATGTTAAAAGAATACAAAGTAGAATATTACTTTATGTAAGAGTATTTTAAAATTTACACAAATCCTTTCGTAATACATAAACACATAATTTACGCGTAAATATGATTAAAACGGGTAGCCGGACGCGAGTAAATGGCGATCATTAACTTATTTCACGCTCTACCTAATTTGTCAGTAATTCGACTCATAGTTTTGTGTAAAATGTGCTATAAAATGTAAGGATGCATGCTTGGCTTGATAGTTTTATTTGCTTTTTGTAGTAACTTAAGTGCTCACCTTGCTACTGCCAATGTGCTGTGTATCGTGGGTTCGATCCTCACACGAAACAAACTTCGTATAATCTATATTTTTCTGAGTCTGGGTATAATTTGTGTCCATTTTTTAAATGTTTTATAAGCCCTCAGTTCTACAGAAGTCTGGGTCTTATAAAGATAGAAAAGTTGCAAAAGGTTTTATCTTTTTAAGTAACTTATCCGATGTCTATAATAATAAAGATAAACACAGCCTTGGACGAGGACGAGGCATTATGCGTCATACGAGTGTCAGATGTTTTCGTTAATTAGGTCAAAGACTTGTCACTTGACCCGTCGTTTTCATTCACATTTTTGTTTTCATTTTAAGCTTAAGACTCTTACGTAATACTAAAGTACCGTGTCTTCCCAATTCCACGGGAATTTCGGGCAATCCCTTGTTAGTGCACCTCTACGGTCCCACATGGAACATTCTTGAGCCCAATAGTTTTTGCTGTACGTTGTCTGTCAGTTATTAATACGTAGTATTTGTCTTTATTATGGATTCTAGTAAAGTTGTTCGTTTCTCGACAAAATGTACTCTTTGGACAAAATTATTGGTTTACGAATCCATTTCTAGATAATTCCAAGTGCTATTGAGTGTATCTGACACATATTCTTTAGGTTAGTCTTTGGCTAGGTAGGTCGACGGCAAGACCCCAATTAAATGGGATGTGAAACAAAGCAAAATATGTGCAAAACAAACTGCTCAACGCCACTGGTACCTAAATAATTACATATTGTTAATTAAATACATGCGTAAATAGATTTAGGCGAATCGTGAAAGGAACCCTTGCCTTAATCGACAACATTACTTTTATATAAACCTAAATTTGTACAAGAATTAATTTCTTACAATCAGTAAATTCAATGGTTGCTAACATTTCTCTCCGTAGAGAAGGGCCGTATAACTTTTGTTGTCTTCATTGAACCGATTCTTTTGTAATCGAGTCACGGACTTGAGTGAATTGGATTAGACTGGAGACAGTTTGTTATGACGTAGTCGACGTTAATAGTAACAAATGTTCATTTTTATTTATTTAAGTAAAGGGGGAACTTTTGGATACAAAAGTTCAGACGTATCGAGAAAATATTTTCTTAAATTACTCATTTGTTGACATACCTACAAATATTTATGAAACTTATTATTGAAATAACAAGTAATAAAAGGTCGTTTCATGATATCAGCCAAACGACGTCCACTGCTGGACATAGGCCTCCCCCAAGGTTCTCCACACAGACCGGTCTTGAGCCGCCCGCATCCAACCGCCTCCCGCGATCTTGACGAGGTCGTCGGTCCACCTTGCGGGGGGCCTACCTCTGCTGCGTCGTCCGGTACGTGGCCGCCACTCCAGAACCTTTCTGCCCCAACGGCCATCGGTTCTTCGAGCTATGTGCCCTGCCCACTGCCACTTCAGCTTGGCTATCCGGAGAGCTATGTCGGCGACTTTGGTTCTACTGCGGATCTCCTCATTTCTGATTCGATCTCGCAGGGAAACTCCAAGCATAGCTCTCTCCATCGCCTCTGAGCCTTCTGATAAGGCCCATAGTGAGCGACCACGTCTCTGATCCGTAAGTCATCACTGGCAACACACACTGGTCAAAGACTTTCGTCTTGAGACACTGCGGGATATCGGACGAGAAGATTTGTCGTAGCTTCCCGAACGCTGCCCAACCGAGTTGGATTCGACGATTGACCTCCTTCTCGAAGTTGGACCTACCTAATTGGACTACTTGTCCCAGGTAGGTATACTTGTCGACAACTTCGAGCGTAGAGTTCCCAACCTGAATAGGAGCAGGCACAACATGGACGTTCGACATGATTTTCGTCTTGTCCATGTTCATCTTAAGACCTACTTGTTGAGAGACTCTACAGAGGCCATCGAGCATTGTGCCTAGGTCTTCCATGGTCTCAGCCATGACTACGATATCGTCTGCGAATCGAAGGTGAGTGATGTACTCGCCGTTGATGTTGATGCCGAGCCCATTCCAGTCCAGAAGCTTAAAAACTTCCTCCAGCGCAGTGGTAAACAGTTTCGGGGATATGACGTCCCCCTGTCTCACCCCTCGCTGGAGTTGAATAGGTTTCGAACTCTGGTCCTGGAGGCGGACTGACATAGTGGCGTTTTCATACAAACACTTCAGCACTTCGATATATCGGTAGTCAATCCGGCACCGTTGGAGAGACTGTAGCACCGCCCAGGTTTCGATCGAATCGAAGGCTTTCTCATAGTCCACAAACGCCAAGCATAGGGGCTGGTTATACTCCTCGGACTTCTGTATAACCTGCCGCAGCGTATGTATGTGGTCTATGGTACTATAGCCTTTACGGAAACCGGCTTGTTCGGGAGGCTGGAAGTCGTCTAGCTTGCTTTCGAGACGATTCGTGATGACCCTCGAAAACAGCTTGTAAACGTGGCTCAGAAGTGTGATGGGTCTGTAGTTCTTTAAGAGGGTTTTATCCCCTTTCTTAAAGAAAAGCACCACCACACCTCTGTGCCACGCCTGTGGCGTTTTACCCTCGAGAATGACGGAATTAAATAGCTTCCGAAGGGCTTCTCTAGCGGGTGCACCACCAGCCTTCAGAAGCTCGCTCGTAATTCCGTCATCACCCGGCGCCTTGTTGTTTTTGAGCTGTTTGAGAGCCACACTAATCTCGTGCATGCTGACATCCGGGATATCTTCGGTATAGTGTCAGGTCAATCCAGCTCTAGGGTCTGACGCTGGAGTGCTTGCGGGTTGTTCCGTTGTCGTGTATAGCTGTCCATAGAACCTTTCGATCTCCTTCAAGAGCTCAGGCTTGGACGATACGATTCTGCCATCTTCCGTCTTCAGCTTTGTCAGCTGACTCTGCCCAACAGACAGATCCTTCTGGAACACTTTGGAACCCTTATTCTGCTCGATCGCCTCACGAACACGTTTTGTGTTGTATTGGCGGAGATCGCGAGTCAGAGACTTAGAGATCTGTCTGTTGAGGTGCCGATATTTCGGCATGTCGTCGGAGGATAGCAGAAACATCTTGCGCCTTTCCTCTAAAAGCTCGAGGGTCGGATCCGAGATCTTGCTGGTTCTCTTGCTTTTCTGGGGCTTAAAGAATTTAGCCCCTGTTTTATGGACAGCATCCACGAACCCGTTACTGTACTTGTCCACATCTACGCATTCGCCCAGGCATTCGAAACGGTTCTTGAGTTCGAGCTGAAAGCTCTCGGGGTTTTGGATATGAACCGGTGCCGGTCGTAGCGTGGACTTTATCAACCTCGACCGTTCGAGGCTTGTACAGATATTCAATGTGCCTCTTACCATTCGGTGAAAGGTCGTTTATATGCCACGAAATGTTTCATCACAGCTGTGTAATTATCTTACGGGGAAACTAATGACGAAACGTTGGAGCGAAATCGTAAATACGTATTATAGCAAATACAAAAGGCGGGCTGGTGAACCAACAATGATCACGGGATGATCGAATATCTTGAAAGTTGGAAAACTGAGTTAATGTTCAAAAAATTATAAAAACAAAGAAAAGTACCTAGTCTTGAAATTAGTTACCTAAATATTATCGTGAGAATATATGGATTTCATTATCGACTTACTAACACCAACTCCGTAAGTAGTAGGTAGCCGTCGTTGAATATTAATGGTCACTCTGATCCATATGTATGATGCAATAATTTTCTCAGCAGCTGGGCTACGAACAAAAAATATCTTAATAAATATAAGTACCAAGACTAGATTTTGTTACTGGCTGTGTGTGCGTGAACATAATCGTAGAACTCGCGGTACAGAGTAGTGATTTGAACTGTTTAATTAGTCTAAAGCTATACGTCGAGTATAATGGGTTCGATATCACACGATTCAACGTGTTGTGCCTTTCACCAACAAATTGTTGTATCAAGTCTGGACAATATTTCTCGTCGATACACTTACCTATTGCAAGAGCAGTGATGAATTAAAAAGATAATATATTTAATGAGATTATTCTGCCACCAAGTAGTAATACACAAATGTGCAGTACTATATGCCCGTTAGAATGGTACTGTAGCTAGTGAAATTACTGGACGTTGGATGACTTAATACTTTACATCTCAAAGAAGGCAGCGGCTTGACTGTGTCTCTGACATGCCTTTAATCTATGGGCGACGGTGAGGACGAATCTGGTGAGGTGTCAGCTCGTCTGCTATTTTAGTGCCATGAAAAAGAAATTCACTTGAAAAGACATTTAGGTATATTATTACGTATTATTGAACATAATTATTCAACTTAAAAAATAAAACTGTAGTTAAAGTGTTAACATAATTAATCAAAAGTTTCGGTACTTACAGAAAAACTAGTTGTAAATATGTAAATAAACGTGGCTTACGTTGAGTTACCTATTTACTTTTTCTGTCAAGGATCCTACACACAGTGGCAGCCTGTGTGTGGCAGACTTAAGTATTACTTTTTAGATTTTCTTTGTAATTACGGTGATATACAGATGTACCTAAGGTCGAAGTTTTGCCACGTTTGATGGTATTAATATTGACAATTAATGCATTATATATTGTTAATAAGATTAACGGCTTAGCCGAGTAACTTGAATCTGTCCATTGATTCTATTCGAGACGTGTACTAAACCCTCTGGGATCAACATTCAGTATTGTGATTGGTTCGCATTTTATTTTTCTGCCGAACAAATTGACTCTATTCTGCCTGATGTTAAGCAGTCAGTGAAGTCCCATAGTGATGGCGATCATCCCAGCAGCCAGCATGGCATTATGGCATGATGGCCCTCACCTTGATGGCCATGAGTAAAGCTTTTTCACACCCCGCTTAAAGGACCCGGGATCATAAGTGGAGGGAAACACGTGGACTGGTAAAGAGTTCCACATCTTAATGGTACGGCAGAGATAAGAGGCGCCAAACCGTTTGGTGCGTGACGGTATCTGTTCTACCGTGTAAGAGTGGCACCTCAACCCAGCACGTGTCGTTCGGGATAGGAAAGAAAAGGGTGGGATTAGTTGAAAGAGCTCTTCGGAGCACTCACCGTGATAGATGCGGTAGAAGACAGCCATTGAGGCCACGTCTCTGCGTAATTGCAGTGACTCAAGAGTCTTTGGCTTCAGTCTATTCATTCAATACCCTATTACGCCTGACTTGAGACATTTGTGACTAAGTATAGAATTATTATACATAATTATTATGTACCTATTCAGTCTAGTCTTTAGAAAAATCTTGTAACCAGTCATACCAATTTGACGACCGGTTGGCGCAGCGGGAGTGTAAGCGACTGCTACGCCAAAGGTCGCGGGTTCGATTCCCGCTCAAGTCAAACATTTGTGTGCATGAACATGGATGTTTGTCTTGGTCTGGGTGTTTCTATTAATAATATGTATGTATTTACAAAAAAACAAAGTATATATGTATGTTTATCCATTATCTAGTACCCATACATGGTTTGGGCACATGGAGAGGATGGATGACGATAGACTGACAAAGAAGATATATAAGGCAAGTGTGAATGGAACAGGACAAAGGGGAAGACCTAGGCGGACGTTCTCTGACCAGATTGGAGACATCCTGAAAAAAGGACAAGTCAGAAGTACCCTTAACAGAAGAGCATGCATGAGAAACTTGATGGGAGTGAGTGAAGCAAGTGAGGTATGTCAGGATCGTTGCAAATGGCGTTCCGTAGTCTCTGCCTACCCCTCCGGGAAACAGGCGTGAGTCTATGTATGTATGTATGTAGTACCCATAGTACAAGCTCTGCTTAGTTTGGGACTAGATGGTGTTGTGTGAATGTAGTAGAATATTATTATTATTATTATACCTATATTGTTCTTATATGTGAAAACTTTATTTACGATGTATAGATAAATTTGAATATACACTTTAAATCAAATACTTCATTCACACAGTTTTATTAAGCACGGTTTTAGTGAACCGATTGCACGTTTGGCATAGTGTGGTTTAGGCCTCCCTCACATTGGGCAAGCGCGTTCTTTGAGTGAGCGATCGGCGTGCGCCGAACCAAACTTAAAGAAATTGGTCATGAAAGAAAATAACAGCAAAATATTTTGTGTTCTAGCTATAAAAATAATCGGGAGGTACCTGAGGTTTCAAGCTTATAATTTATTCTCTTACAATATAGCTCTTTGCTCTTTATAATGTACGCTCGTCAATTATGAGACACAATATCGCAACAGGTTATATTTTGTGCTCTGTGTGAAGTAGCAGCCAAGTGTATTTATCAAGAATACATTACAGCTAAATTATATATCACATTTCGTGGTAATATCAATTATTGAGATTGAAAGCAATCAAATATCCGTTGCCCATATAAATTAGCCCCTCATCATTATGAAAAGCGATATATGTATTGAGGTTTCTATTCACCTATTAAAAAGCAGTATTGTATACAGATAACTTCTGTTGAAATGTACACTGCTCGTGAAATGTCATCTGTAGTATCTAGTTAATTAGTAAATTCAAAGCTATTGAGGGAATTAAGGAGAATATTCAATCCGTAAAGCGATATGTGATTATTATACCACAAATTTGTAAGGGGGCATGGCAATTGTCTTGGTATCAGTAAACGGGCGATTTACTTTTATATTTTTTTCTTATGTAGACGATTTTGATACTTAACACTGTAACTCCTCAATACGCATCGTCGGCCCATAGTTATCACATTAGCATCCAATACTTTCGCCTTATGGCGCTGATACACCTGAGCATTCTCGTGTAACAGAATAGCAAGCATTCGCCGTTTTTTGTTTTGTCGAACCGGACATTTTCACGATCACTCTAGCAAACACTCTAAATTCAAATAGTCCGTAGAATATAGAAAAAATATAGAAATCGCACTACAGAAGCAGTTTTACCTAATATGTTTACTTCAGTTTCACTTATGATATCTTAAACAAATGATCTTTCTAAATAATAAAATGCAGATTTTAATTTGAACAGGTTTAATAAATAACACACGTGTCTGTTCCTACGTTCAAATGTATTTATCGATATCGAGGGCACAGATGAGACAAGTATCAGATATAGCGTATTCGTCCAACTAAGCGTGGCACGTTGACAGCTATGTGTGCGTGACCTTTGGCGACTGGCACTGTACGGACACGCGCGTCTATGTGTGTGTAAAGTTGCCAGATTATGAATAATCTCCCAGTATTTTGCATATAGTTATGTAATATTCTTATATTCATTTGCGGTTTTGAAGAATTTACCAAGGATTTAATTAATGCTTTTATAAATACATTTCTTAAATGTAGGTACCGAGTTAAGTTTTAACTACTTCGTAAATCTGTATATATAAAATCCTTGCGTTACTGACTGACTGACAGACAAGCTACAGCTGAAACTACTCGGCGCATGAAGCTGAAATTTAGCATGTATGTTTCTTGGGAACCGTAGAGGTGCACTAAGACGGGATTTCTCGAAATTCCCACGGGATCGGGCAAAACGAGAAATACGAAAATATGTGCGTGCGAAGCCGCTGGCGTCGATTAGTTGAGAACTAAATAGTATGTATGTATACACGGCACCAAGTCAAGCTAAACAGTTTCTGTACCATTTTGATACTTATTCCCTACGCCATAAGTATGTATGTACACACGGCGCCAAGTCAAGCTAAACAGTTGCTGTACGATTTTGATACTTATTCCCTACGCCATAAGCATGTATGTACACACGGCGCCAAGTCAAGCTAAACAGTTGCTGTACGATTTTGATACTTATTCCCTACGCCATAAGTATGTATGTACACACGGCGCCAAGTCAAGCTAAACAGTTGCTGTACGATTTTGATACTTATTCCCTACGCCATAAGTATGTATGTACACACGGCACCACGTCAAGCTAAACAGTTGCTGTACGATTTTGATACTTATTCCCTACGCCATAAGTATGTATGTACACACGGCGCCAAGTCAAGCTAAACAGTTGCTGTACGATTTTGATACTTATTCTTTACGCAATAAAAACGGTGCAAAGGTCAAAGTGTATAAGCTTGACGAGTAGCAGGGTGTACACGAATATTTGGATCGTTTGGGGATCGAACTCAAAACAATATTATGTAAGGTATATACTTATGGAAATTGAAATTCTATTACTATATTTATGAGAAAGAAGATATATCTACAATATACTTTTATAATACGTTAATGTATTTTTCATTAACATGACAATCATTATCACATAATCAATTGATAAGTGCATTTTCCCTAATTCAGGCAGAACGGCGTCGACAAAAACTGGCAACACTTACATATTTTTTGCACAAATACGAATTTTATCGAAATTAAATTAGGAAACAGTCAAATTATCAATAGTTACCTGTGAAAAGATATTCCATTTTCCTGTTTTTGTTTTTAGGAACAACTTTTACAGTGTTTAAGAACACAAGACGGCATTTTGAGAATTTAAAAGTTGAAGTGATCGTGACGCGTGAACTGTACGATGCTTCGTAGCGCACTGAGACGAGTTTGTATTCGCTTTTCAATTTTGTATTTGCTTTAGTGGCCGCACGCAACAGTGCCGCGCGTTCCATCTGATAATTCTCTCATCTGTGATCGAGGGTTTATCAACATTCAATCGAAATTTATTCCGAGTAAACCAAATCAAAGGATTTATTGTAAACATTATCGATATTGTATCGATATTTATTCTGAGTAAGTCCATTACTAGTCAAGTTAAAATTAGTGACAAACTACAAAGATTCTTCCCTAGATTAAAATTATAAGTCAAAGTGAAGTAAATATATTGGGTTTAACCGCCATTGTAGCGCGAATTCTATGTATGTTCTATATTCTGAGGCTCGCGCGAATAATCGTGAGAATGCTCGCTAAAACACCCTCATTTGTTTTGTAACATTCGCGAGAATGCTCATTACAGGTGAATGCTCAAGTGTATCAGCGCCATTACAGGCGGGGTCCGCTTAGTAGTCTGACTCCAGATCTGACAGAATATGTGATTATTACTAACGTCCGCAACCCTAAGGGATAGCAATATTCCATGGTTTTACCAGTGTCAGGCACGGGGCAAGCGATAATGAACTATTTAATACGCACACCACTTTGAAAAGTAAATGGTGCGCGCCGTAGATTTGGACTCGAAACCCTCTACATGGCAGTCCGCTGGGATTCCCACACGGCTATTGCTGCTGCTAATTTAACGCTTTAATACTGATCTGTCTAGTCCACCTGGAATTCATTAGCGTGATGCTTGTCTACCATTATATCTGCACTAAAAATATATCATAAAAATATCGCGAACAAAAAAAAGCAAAAAGCCATTTTCAGACTTCGGTGTCGAACAAATTTAAAATCTAATATTTTCATGTACAAACACGGGCTTTGTTAAATTTTTATACACTCTGTTTTTACATAAGATTTTGTGAGAACATCACTGAAAATACAAAAATGAAAAGAAGGCTTTGGTTTTAGCCAGTGTTTGTTAAAGTTTACATATTTTTATAGATCAAATACTTTATTGCACACCAAAATCATATTGAAGGTGACTTTAATCAAAAATATATGAACAATCAGTGATCGTAAATGAATATTTCCACTCTGTACATGCTGTACAAAGTAATAAAGTTTTAAGATCTTGTTAGTATTTGCTGTAATTTGGTCGTTATAACTACTCGTTTGGCCCGTCCTCGATCTTATACGCATTCTCCCTCCAACTAGTGAAAGTTGGCAGTCAGTTCTGCATATTTTACTCGATCTCTGGCGAGACTGAAAAGTTCTGCCGCACTCGTGATCCCAGTTCACTCGCGTATATTGCGCAACCACCATTTCTTTCTCCGACCAACTGATCTTTTGCCGGTGACTTTGGCCATCATTATAAGTTACAGGATCTTATATCTGGGGTGTCGAAGCACGTGGCCAAGATGGGCTACAGATCTTATACGATTCATTGCTTAATTCTATGTATGGATATAATAATTGACCTACATTAATTAGGTTTGATCTTAAATAGGAAAACAGAAACAAATATGGTTAAAAGTTTTATTACTTGATAAATTATTTATGTTATATAAAAAAAACATTATCATGTAGATTGATTTGCTATTTTTCATACAAAACAGCTTCTAGAATTTTGAAACACACTTTATTCTATTTACATCCCCTATCAACTGTAGCTACTATAATTAATAAATCTTCGTAACTACTGTTAATTTGAGCAAACAGCCGGAGTAAGTTTGGTATATATTCTGCAGCATTACCAAGAAGTAATTTAGCTGTGTAAACGTATTCAGTACTTAATCAGAAAGTATTAAAGGCACGATTTCACTAGCGCTTGTCGGGCGAACGCACTCATTTAACGTATGAGTACTGTCAACACGCTTCGCTATTCTCCACAATTCGGCGTAATTATGGCTATAGATTAACTAACTTTGCATTTAATAGACATGCACCGCAAATACCACATGCACGCAGATCAGTGCCAGTCTAATGTACAAAACCGGCCAAGTGCGTGTCGGGCCACGCGCAATGTAGGGTTCCGTAGTTGCCCATAATGACTTGCTGCAGAGGGTATTAATGTACAACAAATCCGACTGTTTATTTTGCTGAAAAAATAATTTTAATAACACTATCATAAGAACCTAAGTTTCATGTAGAAAAATACTAGGTATGTATCCAATCCAGTTATGTATTGTTAACATAAAATGTGGTTTCCAAGATATACTACTAGTATACATACGTAGTAGCGTAGTACATTACATACCAAAGTACGTATACGCCCAATGTAAACTCACAGAAATAGGTATTTACAAGTTAACCGACGATTACTCGTAAACTAGTGATATCTACTTAGCCGTGATAGTTTTCCTTTTAAATTCGTTATATGTACTACATTTGTGATTTTTTTCACCTCTTCCAAATGAATAGTTTAGCCGGCAGAGGGGGGGGGGGGGGGGACACTTGAGTCTAACAATTTTTTTCACTTCAAAGCTTGATATTTGACAAACCAATCACTTGATTGAAAAATGATTTGAGCAAACTAATAATATTTTTTTAAAACCTATCCAATGATACCCCATATGATGGGGTACGGAACAAAAAAAAAATTCAATCCCACTATATATGTGGGGGAGATACCCTAAAAAAAAAATATTTTCCTAAATTTTATTCTACAGTTTTGTTGAAATATCTTATGTCTATATTCATGTCAAATATCAGCTTTCTAGCACCAGGCGTCTTTGAGCTAGGCTGCGGACGGACAGACGGTCGGACATGACGAAACTATAAGGGTTCCTTGTGGACTACGGAACCCTAAAAACCCGCTGTGTTGTCCATGCACGCAACGCTTACGCAGCATCACCATTAGTCATCAAGTTCAAAAAAACGCGCATGCTAGGATGTTACTAGAGCATCATCAACACTAGTGGAATCCAGCTCTAAGTAAACACGATGAAGTTGAAGAAACTTGTCAAAGATATTACGCGGATTCCAAGAAATTTGGGCCTCTAACGTACAAACATTCTCAGTTAATGTCTATCAAAGTTGAATGTTTTGTAACTCGGAATCATTATGTACGAGTTACTTTTCTTATTAATGTTCGTCCGTATTTATGATGCGTAAAAATATAACCGTAAATCTTTTCGTATGCTACATTGCAGGTACAAAAGAGTAGAATCCATTACGCGATAAGCTTTCTTTTATAATATACATAATTTTGTTGCAAGTTTGGTTATATGTTACGTGAATTATCTATTTTAAGATTATAAGCAATTTAGCCCATAAATGGGCTAGAGCGGACTACGTCTGTGGTCTGTAAATGGCAGGGGATCTTTCACCTCTAAAGTTAACACTTAACATGGTCTTTCGAATCGACTGATCTTTTCATCACATCATTTTCTGTGGAGTGGTTTTGAATAAAACCCTAAACGTATTCGATAAAAAAGGGAAAAATTGTTCATGATCCACGGAATATTCGTGCCACAACCAACCCTTGGATTAGCGAGCCAGATTCGCACTAGTCTAGTTATTTTTTTTAAATATCGATAGAAACCTACAGTTAAAATGTTCGGGTACTTTGAGATAACTTATACATTCAAGAAAAAGACAAATATCACCTCAGTCTGCCGTGAACATGAATCCTTTAAGGAATTCGAAACGTCGGCTAGTAATAAATTAATAATATTGTTTCTAGATCATTCGGTTCAAATGTAATAACTTAGTGAAACCAATACATCGCGATAAAATCCGTAAACTGTAGTTTAATTTCAATGGAAGTAGTCTATTGTAATTTAGCGGACCGGACCCGACGTCGCGTGATCGCGTCCTTATTTGAATAAACACAACTTTTGAGTATAGAATGACACTTCTACACACACGAGAACAGGTATTGATGATAGGAAAGTATCAGCCTCACTAATTATTGATGGATGTGTATTAATGCAGCGATAGATGAGTGGAGACACGGACAGACTGCAGCGCAGAGGGTCTCGGGTTAGAATCCACGGCACGCACCAATGACTTTTCGGAGTTAAGTGCGTATTAAATTGTTAATTATCGCTTGCTTGTCGGTGAAAGAAAACATCGTGAGGAAACCTGCATGTCTGAGAGTTCTCCATAATGTTCTCGAAAGACATCACAGTTCAAGAAGTCTGCCAACCTGCACTTGGCCAGCGTGGTGGACTATGGCCTTACCCTTCTCATTGTGAGAAGAGGCCAATAATGCCCAGCACTAGGACAGTATAATAAACATAAAGGGCTGATGATGATGATGTGTATTAACGATCCTTTACTTATAATAATAATAATAATTTTCTACCACATCCACACAACACCATCTAGTCCCAAACTAAGCAGAAGCTTGTACTATGGGTACTAGATAATGGATTAATATACATATGTTTGAAATAGAAATATTGTTGTGACAAGTTAAATCGATTATATCAATTTAGTTGCGTGTTACTTTGTCTATTGAAAATTTCTGACTATGGTCACACTATGAACTGTCAATCCATTCTTTCACTGTCATTTCCCGCGGTCAGCGAAAAAACCCCTTCCTTTTCGCTCTGGAAGATTCCGTTTTGTGAGCGCGTTTTGATCTTGTATTTAGTTGTTAGACTAAAAACCCGAGTGAATGCCGCTTCTTTGATCTATAACCGTGCTGGTCTATTGTGATAAAAGTCAAACTTGTGAACTATTGAACATTTGTAACATATTGAACATTGTAAAACTTGTGTGAATCCGCCAACGTGCATCGTGTTCTGAAGAAGGACGCCGAACTGGACCTTCGAGTAGTAACTATAACGATTTGCGTGTTATTTTGGCCAAAATTATGAGTTTAATCATATAGGTCCACTCCGGAACATCGGTGAAGATTTGGTAAGTAAATTTGCATATAACTTTGAATTCATCGCTGTGCAGTCACAGTATAGGTGTCTACATCTTTGCCTTGTCGTGGTCAGTTAGATGTATTACAACTGCCACTGCGCACTCTGAACAATTTCCTGCCTGCCTACGGCAACTCTAACAACATATTATATACTATTTTTTTGTAAATTCATACATAGAAACACCCAGAGCAAGACAAACATCCATGTTCATGCACACAAATGTTTGACTTGTGCGGGAATCGAACCCGCGACCTTCGGTGTAGCAGTCGCTTACACGCCCGCGGTGCCAACTGGTCGTCTAGATTACTACTACTATACTTAGTGACATAAACATATTCATCTTCATTAGTCCTGTATATTCTTTTACCTACTGTTGAGCAAGAGCCTTTTCTTATTATGAGTGGAGTTAGGCCATAGTCCCTTCGCTGCGCTAGCCAAGTGCGGGTTGGCGGACTTGACATATCTTTGGAGAACATTATGTGATTACAACCCGAGACCCTCTCCGCAGCAGTTTGTAGTTAGTCTATCCACAATGCTATTGCTGTAAACATAATAATGTTTCTAATTTTAGATTTCCTTTTTCAGTATTGTCTTTTAAACTTTCAAGAACAAGCTTCCAAAATTGTTCAAAGGTCGCCAAATGCGCACATCAATCACTTTCAGTTTCTATACAAAAAGTTTTACCACAAAAGTGGTACGAACAAACACTATAGAGCAGATTTCGAATTGATTTTCGAGAACAAAGGACGAGTTGGAAATGAAAATACGATTCGGGCACCACCAGACATCAATTTGTTGCGATCATCTGATCTTTTCAAAAATTTGAATCGGTTCTCCGCGGTAATACACTTTACTCGATTGCATTTGTGCATCAACAAAGGTATAAACAGTGCGGTGCGGTGGTGCTGGCATCCGCGGTTTTACTAGAATATAATAATAATAAAATTTATTTATTTTCTCTTCACAAATGGTTAACTTAAACACTAATATTACATAATAACAATAACGGTGCTGCATTTGTGAGAGACTGGTACCTGAGATATGTATAAGAATACCTGACCCTGACCATGTGAAAAACAATATGGTCGGAGGTCGATTCCAGCTGTTTCGAGTGTGACAGACACTCGAAACAGCTGAAATCGCGATTTATTTAGAAAATACACACAGGACTACGAATATCCAGCCCTGCCGAAAGTAAGATAGCCCCGTTGAGTGACTCAAGAGGTATCTGAATTCAGGCCTCAGCCCTCAGTCTCCCGCCCAAAGATTCCCACGTACCTACGTGACGTGAGGAGTGGGAAATTGGGAATAATGAGGCACCTGTAGAAGAACAGAGCACGAACGAACGACAGAAATCATAGAAACATAATCACATCTATGTTTACATATACAAACCGACCGAGATAGAAAATAATATGGACTAATCGACAATTTATTGAAAAAAAGATCTATAGTCATTGTTTTTAACATTTTAAATAAAATGAAATGATTATATAACTATTATATAAAAATAATAATTTGAAATAAATGAGATTGACCGTTTAAATTAAGTGGACATTGTTATAAATTTTGACCCAGAGTTTTTGTTTATGAAAGTGCCGAATATTATACTCTATTATTTTTATAATAACAGAAAGATAGTTATTGTCTTTTTTACAAGAAACATTTATTTTGCTAGAAAATTATTTGAAAATAGTGAAATCTATCGATCGGAAGGATAACTATAAATATGCTCGGTTCCAGTAATTTATTAATCGAAAATACATAAAAATATACTGACGAAATTAAGAATCGCCTCCTTTTTTAAAGTCGGGTAAATAGCCATAAAAAACTTTGAAGGTACTTATTTAGACTAACTATACTTTTACTAAAAAACTTATAATGATCATAGATGGCACCACATATTTATCCAGTTTTGGATGATCCCTGTTTTGTTTGGGACTACGTACAAAGGAGAGGTCAAGCTGTACACTGAAAACCACTCAACCGATTGTGATGTAACATATACTATTTTATAGGTTTGAGTATCCTTTGTACATGAGTGTAAGTTTTAGTGAAATCAATTTCGCCATTTTAGAGATCTTTAGCAACATAGGGAAAGACAGACAGACATAAATTCTAAAAATTATCAAGTATTGCTTTTTAGCATTTTCCTAGATTTTTAGCTAATTTTCGTCGAAATATCTTTAATGTACAGACTTTTTTACCTCTTCAGTTTTATTATAGTATAGATTATCACGATCGTAGCAGCCTTTCGCATTTCCGTAGTATTACTTTGTGTTTTCGCAGTCCACTGCTGGACATAGCCTCTCCTAATTTGCGTCACATTATTGTCCTGGGTATTGTCAGCAAAAAGGAGAATTAGGCCTACTATACCACGCTGGCTTGATGGATTGGTAAAGGGTTCGATGTCGAATTTTCTTTTCTTTAAAGATATTTTGTGTATATAACTATTTTGCTTCTTATGACACGCACTAAATGAAATGATGTAGTGACACTTTGTTTTATTTATTTGTCACCACACGGAAACCATACCTAACAGTTCATTAAGTATACATGTTATTTTGTTATTCGGTTGTCGTATCAAAAGGTAGCCTAGGTGTTACTCTGATGTACAAGTTATATTATATGTACCTATGTATGTGACATCGTGATAGTACTTTGTTATGGTATGACAATAAATGATTTACTTATATTACATCAAAATCCGTTCTGTAGATTTTACGCGAAAGAGTAACAAACATCCATACATTCCACCAGCCATCCTCATAAACTTTCGCATTTATAATAGTAGTAAGATTCATAACAAACACTCGCATGTCTGATGCATTATCCTCGCTTACTCTGAGTAAATTTTAGCTGTGTAGCGTGTTGATTCGCAACATAACTTCTTTTACACATCTTTAATACACATTCCACATAACGTACGAACTATACCCCACAGAACTTACAAGGAGATATCATATTTAAATATCGTCCAACTCACGCGTAGAACAACCCGAGATTAGAAACTGTGTTCAGGAATAATGCATTATGCAAATGAGAACACGGTTCGAGTAATTATTTCAATATAACGAACCCACTTGGTGGTAAGGAACGGAGTTATAACAGACTGTGTTTTTCAATAATGTCTGCATTATCAACCTCAATTGGTTACATTCATACTTCTGTACGTCGTTCATGAATGTCTGCCATGCTTGTAGAGGGTATCGGGTTCAAATCCACAGGTTCAAATATTTTTATTACGAGTCATATTACAAACGTACGTGTCTACAATCTATTTTACAAACTACGACAACGTACGCGATGCTTGAAAATTTAATGGCAGTATAAAAAAGAAACTGAATCATACAAGCTTGAAAATCTTCTCAAATAAAATATCACCACTTCTACAAAGAGACAGAAAACATTAACAACAATATGTGTACACACATAATGTGTTCCAAAACAACAAAAACATATCACTACGAAAGAAATCTAATAAGACTTGGTCAGTTGAGAACTTAGTCCAATATAATTCACCATTGTTATTCAAGAGATATTATAACTTGAACGAGACTTGCATTCAATGGATGTACAAATTTGCTTCTGACGGGTGCAAAGCATGATAAAATACGTACTGGACGCAAATAAAGTCACTCCACTATTATTCTGCGATGCTTTATTAGGGCGCAAGATAAATAGGCAACTAAAGTGACACGAAGTTTATGGAGCGGTATGTTTTGTGTACAACGATGTTAATGATGCTTGAAGTGTGTATTGGTTTGGCATCGTATCACATTTGTAGGAACCGAAGATTAGACTGATTTGAAATGTGCATACTTTTTTAGTCAAATGAAATCTAAGCATGTTTTATGAAATGGAAAATAGGCGTCTAAACTTGGATTATAATTAAAAATATGTAATTTAAATAAAATACCAGCTTTTTCTTAATGTATAAAATCCTTGCGTTACTGAGTGACTGACAGACACGCTACAGCCCAAACTACTGGTCACAAGAAAATAAAATTTTGCATGTATGTTCCTTGAGAAGTGAAGGTGAACACTAAGAGAGGATTTTTGGAAATTCCACCCTTAAGGGGGTAAAACTGGGGGTCAAAGTTTGTATGGAACTTTTTATTCCTTCAATGGATTGACTCCAAACTTAGTATATTCGTTTCTCAAACGACATTAGTGATCATTATTTTTCTGGAAATTCCTCCCCTAAGGGGGTAAGATAGGAGGTCAAAGTTTGTATGTAACTTTTTATCTCTCTAATGGATTGACTTCAAACTTTGTATATTGGTTCCCTAAACTACGATAGTGAACACTAAGAATTTGTTTTTTTTTTTAATTTCTCCCTAGACCCTCAGGGGGTAAGATAATAATTAAAGTGTGTTACTTATTCCTTCAGTGGATTGACTTTAAACTTTACATATTAGTTCCTCAAATGATGATAGTGAACACTAAGAATTTGTTTCTTAGGAAATTCCTCCTTTAAGGGGGTAAAATTGGGGTCAAAATTTGTATAAAACTTTTTATTCCTTTAAAAGATTCACTTCAAACTTTGTATATTGGTTCTTCAAGCGACGATAGTTAACACTAAGAATTTGTTTTTCGAAAATTCTTACCCTCAGGGGGTAAGATAGGGGTCCAAAGCGTGTATGAAACTTATTGGTTTCTGTAATGGCCTTAGTCAACATTAAGAAAATCTTTTTGGAATTTCTTACCTTAAAGGGTTAAAAAGGAGAGTCGGAATTTGTATGAACCCTTTTTATTCTTTCATTGGATTAACTTCAAACTTTGTATATAGGTTCCTCAAATGACGTTAGTGAACACCAAGAAAGGAAGGTTTTCGAAGTCACTCCCCTATGAGGCTTAAGAAAGGGTGTCCCATTTTGTAATATAAAAAAAAAACTTCAATGGATTCACTTGAAACTTTGTATATCGGTTCCTCAAGTGACGTTAGTGAATTCACCACTAAAACGAGGAGTTCAAAAGTTTGTATGAATATTTAATTCCTTCAGTTGATTTTTTTCATCGTCCCTGATGTGCATTTAATTTTCATTAATTTAAATATATGCGGCTGGCTCTCATCTAAGCGCTCTTCATCACATATTCTAGTTAGTGACTAAAATGTGGGATAGTTCTTTATATGACCAATAGGAGCCAAAATACTTAGAACCGTTATTTTGCTATTTTTATTTATTTTTAAGCTGGTAAGCACTTTTTATCAGTTATCTGCTTTGTCTAACTGCCGACCAAGGCTTCTGTCATTTCTTTAACCTCAACTTGGATAATTTATTTTACATTTTTTTACAATACCGCTGAGATATACACATGTATACTGCTACGGAATCCTAGACTAATCTAATTTTAACTAGCTTTTGCAAGCAGTTACGCCTCAATGAAGTTTTCATAGTTTGTTCGAGAGTTTTCATCAACCATTAGTAAAATACACATCTTAATCGATTCAGCCATTTTTCAGATTACCATGAATAAATAGATAGACAAAAAAAGAATCTAAATAAATAATGGGGGTAAGGGGAGAACGGAGCATAACATCTATCCGGCCCCATTGTCAACCTCACCTGCCCGCGCTGGTCGTTCATCTCAGAATAACTAGCGGCGCCACCCCCCGGGATGGCGTGGTGCTCCCTGCTAGATAACTAACGAGGCTCTGGCGACCAAGCAATGGCGGTATACCCATACACCTGACCGGGCAACTGGTTGGAAGAGGCCTCAGCAGCCTTGAGATCTAAATAATCTCAAAAAGGTCTGGTGCAGAAGGCAACGGGAAACCACTGCACTAAATTCCCTAGTAGTTAGTTTCATGGAAAAGTCACATATAACCACGGCCCCGAGTGCCCGGCGTTCCTTAAATGGAACAGGGGTGCTAAGAATCCCCGGGCGGAAAACACTTAGAATAGGAACTTGGAACGTGAGAAGTTTAAAACAAGATGGAAACCTCCCCAACGTCATGAAGGAAACTAAACGGTTGAAAGTCGACATTCTTGGCATAAGTGATACCAAATGGCCAGGGCAGGGCAAACATTTCGCATCTGAGGACTATGTCCTTTACTATTCAGGGGGAGACCAACGATCAGAACGATATGGTGTGGGAATTCTTCTCGCAAGAGAAGTATCTAAATCAGTCACAAATTTCGTTCCCCTCTCAAACCGAGTCATGCTGATCAAATTGGAGGCCAAACCATTTGATATTAATATAGTGCAAATTTATGCGCCCACAGGAGACAAACCGATTGACCATATGGAGGACTTATATAGGGACATTGACACCTTACTAAAAACAACGAAGAATCACCAATTGGTTATCGTTATGGGTGACATGAATGCGAAGGTTGGTTCGACCATCACTCCTGGAGTGACTGGTGCTTATGGTCTAGGAGCCAGAAGCGATAGAGGTGATATGCTTATTGAATTTTGCCAGGATAATGACCTTATAATTACGAACACCTTCTTTAAGCTACCACCACGTCGGCTATACACATGGACATCACCAATGCACACAGGGGATCACTTAGTCAGAAACCAGATCGACTATGTCATGATCAACAGAAGGTATCGAAACTGGGTCAAGAGTGCCAAAACCTATCCCGGTGCAGATATCGGATCAGACCATAACCCAGTGGTGGCTGTCGTAGCATGCAAACTGAAGAAGTTACAGCCAAAAAGAATGGATAGAAGGCCAGACCTACGGAAACTTACCGAGCCCGACACACGATCAAAAGCCCACACCGCCATTAATCAATGGGCCAAAGACCCTCGCATTGAAACCAATACCTCCGACCTCAACACTTGGACTAGTCTAAAGCGTAGTGTGAATGCTATAAGCAATCAATATCTTCAGCCATCACAACTAGTCAAAAAACAAGACTGGATGACGGATTCAATTTTGCAACTGATGGAAGACCGGAGACAGTATAAAGGTACAAACCCAGACCGATATAAGCAAGTGATGACAACATACGAAAACAGATTGCGAAGGCCGAGCATGATTACTACAGCAATAAATGTGCGCACTTGGAGGCACTCCTTCTAAAACACGACAGCTTTAACGCGCACAAACATATTAAGGAAATGGTGGGTCATAAGCGGAAATCGATGAATACCTTGACCGACGCAGGTGGGAACCTCATCCTGGACAAAGGTAGCAAGAAAAAAGTGTGGCGTGATTACGTTGCAGAGATGTTTGCAGATTCATCCAGGAAGATCTCAACAATCACCGATGACTCTGGTCCAGCTATACTGAAATCTGAGGTTTTGCAGGCCCTGAAAGCGGCTAAAACAGGTAAATCACCGGGTCCTTACAATATACCGATCGAAATTCTAAAGTTGCTGGAAGAAGACCAACTGGACATTCTCACACAGTTCTTCAATAACATTTACGAAACTGGCAATCTCCCTAATGACTGGCTAAAATCCACATTTATCACGTCTGATTAGTCTGATGAGCCATGTCCTTAAAATATTTCTGAACATCATACAGAACAGAATACGGCCAAAATGTGACGAGTAACTGGGAGATAGCCAGTTTGGATTTCGATCTGGTGTTGGCACCCGAGAAGCTCTTTTCGCTTTCAATGTCCTCGTACAGAAATGCAGAGATATGCAAACTGACGTCTTTTGTTCTTTATTGACTACGAAAAAGCATTTGAACGAGTTAAACATCAACAACTTTTTAGCCTTTTAAATGATATTGGTCTCGATGGTAAGGACGTCAGGATCATGCGCAACTTGTATGAAAAGCAGGTGGCTACAATAAGGGCGGAAAATGAAGAAACCGACCAAGAAGAGATCTGTCGTGGAGTCCGGCAAGGCTGTATCTTGTCTCCGCTGCTTTTTAATGTCTACTCGGAGGCGGTTATGTCGAAAGCTCTTGAAAACGTGGAATAAAAATCAACGGCAAGGTCGTTAACAACCTGCGTTATGCAGACGACACTGTTCTTATTGCCGCATCGGAGACAGATTTGCAAACAATTGTAAATAAAGTAAACGATAACAGTGAGAAAGCCGGTTTATCAATCAACATAAGCAAGACGAAGGTCATGTTGGTCTCAAGAAACCCGGATTTGAGTCCTAGCATAGCAGTAGCTGGGAAACAGCTAGAGCGGGTACGACAGTACAAGTATCTGGGGGCTTGGGTAAATGAAGAATGGGACTCTGATCAAGAAATCAAGACGCAGATAGAAATTGCACGAGCCTCATTTAACAATATGAGGAAAGTTCTGTGCTGTCGTCAACTTAACATAAAGCTCCGAGTCAGGCTACTCCTCTGTTACATTTGGCCTATCGTCATGTATGGTTGCGAAACGTGGACCTTGAAAGAGGACACTACAAGACGTCTACAGGCATTTGAGATGTGGTGCTGCCGTCGCATGTTGCGCATAAGTTGGACACAGAAGCTCAAAAATGAAACCGTGCTTCAGCGCGTTCATATGTCCCGGCAAATGATGCCATCTATCAAAAGGCGCAAGATACAGTATCTCGGACACGTGCTCAGAAATGATAGATACACGCTGCTGCAGCTGATAATGATGGGCAAAATGGAGGGAAAGAGACGCGCTGGGCGAAGGAAAAATCATGGCTGCGGAACATCCGGGAGTGGACCGGAATTGCCTCCGTCGAACAGCTGTTCCGGCTGGCTGCAGATAGAGACGAATATAAGAAAGTGACGGCCAACCTTCACGATTGAAGAGGCACAAGAAGAAGAAGAAGAAATCATTGGGGTACCGGAAACGGGTAAGCAACAATATGCAATACATTTATTTTGAGATTACAGACAGTTTTTTTTTATAGTCTCACACCTGTATCTCCGAAGGGGTTGGCAGAGGTGCAATATTACACCCACATTTTGCCATGTTGCATATTATGTCCCACGTAATAGAGGGCGAGCCTATTGCCGTAACCGTGCACATTGGCAGACACCGTGAGTGACTGAGAATTCGACAAAACTCAGTAATACTTTTGCCCGACCCTTTTATTTAGCAGACGCATACGCAATCCATACGTACCACAGAGGCACTCAAATATTATTTCTTTGTATAATCTGTTTGTATATAAAATCCTTGCGTTACTGATTGAATGACAGACATGCTACACCCGAAACAACTGAACGCAAGTAGATGAAATTTAGCATGTATGTTCCTTTTTTTTTTTAAACGGTGCTCCTCATGTACCCAGTTGTCGGCGGGTAGGGTTTCACCGAATCATTCCTCGCTACCCCCCGACGGGTATTGGCCCGCCAGATGGTCAGGCGGGCCCCGAACGAAACCCCCTTGGCGGCGGATGAAGGTGTTGGGCTCCGCCACCAAAAAAACCAGCGGCCGCAGAGGATAGGGAGGACGGCAACGCAACACCGCACCTCCTTTTCCTCTGCGGCCCCACCGCGACGTTACCATGGTGCGCCCCCATTTGGTCGGGGGAGATAGGGCGCACGGCAACGCAACACCGACACGCCTCTCCTCCCGCGACCGCACCCGACTGCGAGGGACAGACAGAACTGTCCCCCGCACCCGCAACCGCACCCTGGGACGCATCCTACTCAGGCACCACGCAAGCCCACGTGGAGCGTCCCCTCCCGGGATCCCGCTTAGCTTCACCGTGAGTGTTGGACCTCACCCACGGTTACTGAGCCCCTCCACCACGACAAGGTGGAGATCCTATGGAGGGGAGCATGTATGTTCCTTGCGGGGTGTAGGGGCACACTAATAGATGATTCCTCTCCTAAAGGGGTTAAACTGGTTGTCTATACTTGTATCAAACTTTTTGTTCCCTAAATGGATTAACTAGAAAACTTTGTATACCTATTGGTTCCTCAAATGAAGTTAGTGAACACTAAGAAAGTCTTTTTGGAAATTCTTACCACAAGTGGATAAAAAGGGGAGGCATAATTTGCATAGAATTCGTATGAAACCTTTTTATGCCTTCAAGAGTTTAACTTGTTCTTTGTTTATTGGATCCGCTTTTGGAAATTTTCCCCTAAGAGGGTGGAAAAGGGATTCAGAGTTTGTGTAAAAACTTTTATTTTTTCAATGGAATCACTTCAATCTGTGTATATAAAACCTTTTCGTTACTGACTGACTGAGAGACACATTACAGAACGAACTTACTGGGCGCAAGAAGGGTTAAATTTAGCATGTATGTTCCTTCAGGAGGGTAGGGGTGTTTGTACAAAATATTTTATCTAATCCTAATTAACGCGTGCGAAACAGCGGGCAAAAGCTGGTAGTCTATAAATAATGAATCATTTCGGAATATTTATCTGTATTCTATACAAAAATAAATACTTAACTTTTTCGGCAACAACCCTTTTTAAGGCATAGGGGATATTTTTCCCACCATGATTTTAATTTTTTTAGTAACAAAACCTCATCCTTGCGGTACTTATTTTTACTTTAGCTATTTTTTCATTAATGTGTCATTATTTTGACGTAAAGAAATTGTAACCTATCAAGTATATTTTTCTTCGGTGGTTTGTTGAAGTTTGAAAAGTAGCAATTTTACGTATTCAATTTTCTAGTTAGGGCTATCTCTTGAATCTTTTTATTTCTGAGGCAAGTTTTATTTTTAGCATGTGTTATTATATTTAATCTGAAGGATTTTACGCAAATCTTTTTGCCTGGGTGTCTTGATATTTCATAATATTCGTTTGTTATGGTGGGAAACATATTCCCTATGCCTGTGGGTGGCTGTGGCTGTGTGCTGTGCCACTGTGAATATTGCCATTTTTCACGGCTTTTCACATACAGTAGTCATTGTTCCTATTAATAAAAGTTATTTTCTATTTATATTTGTTGTTTACGTAGACCACAGACTAACCTATTGTACATTAGACTAATTCAAGATCACCTTTTCCATACTCGTAATGTTCTATACTGTCCTCCTACACAGGCAAAGGGGATATATTTACCACCATAGAAAAATTATAAAAAAATTAAAAATATATATTTATCATTTTCTACCCCCATATTATACCTAAATCCGTCAACAGTGAAGTTTTTCCACCGCAGGGTCACTATGCCCTATAAAGGGTTAAAAAAAATAAATAAAGCAGCATACCGATGACGATTTTCCGCTTAATTTCCGTGTACCTTTATATCGAAATACAAAATTTGAATACAGAAAATAAGGCCGATACGCCTAAAAATCGTTCACAGAGATCAAAGTTTTTTAATAAGCCGAAATGCTTACAATAAGAGGTATTATGAGCTGCCATTATCATAAATGAGTATCTCATTACGGCTTATGATTTTTTTACATTTTTGTTTCTTTATTGAGAATTTTCGATACTATCTGCCGTTTAGGATATTTGTGCCTCATTTAAAATTGTTTAAAAAGCATTTTAAAGTAAATTAAAAAAAAAATTAACCTGTTTCAAGGAATTTTAAATGAAGTTTACAGCTTGCCACTTGCTCTGCTTTCACCAGTCAAACTCTCAAAGTAATTTCTGACTGTTTTTATCTATCCACTTATTCATGTCAAATTATTTATCTTATATTGTTTTACCAGATTGGTGGCAAACGATCAGACGGATCGCCTGATGGTAAGCAATTACCGTGGCTCGTGGTCACGCAAAACACCAGAAGGCGACACAATTGTGCTGCCGGTTTGAATAGGAAAAAGAATAGGAAGAGAAGCGAGATGGAGGGTGATGGGACTTCTGGCACTCTCACTTACGAAAATTAGCTTGCGAACATGTATGTTGCACTTATTTTAAATTGTCTTTTGGGATGTATACGACGTACCTTTGTTTGGAGTAACCAAACAAGGGTACGTGGTATATATCCCGAAAGACAATTTAAAATAGGTTTAAATGACCATGAAAGTTTAAATTCCTATAATTTATTTATTTATTCTTCATATACACAAAGTATATAGGCGGACATAATGCCATAGGCATTATCTACCAGTCTACCTTAGAGTGGTGCAGAGAGAGAGAAGTAGGTGTATTATATGATGTAGGTTACGAAAAGTTACTAATTATTGAATTAAATGTTGGAAGAAAAGGGACAGACAGAACTGTCCCCCACACCCGCACCGTTGGACGCATCCTGCGCAGACCCCTCCAAGCCCACGCGGAGCGTCCCCTCCTGGATCCCTCTTAGCTTCACCGCGGGTGACCAATCCAAGGTTACTGAGCCCCCCCACCACGACAAGGTGGAGATCCCACGGGGGGGGGAATAAAAATAAGACCTACATAATAATATTTAAAATAAATAGGCATAAACATTTTCAGCATCTTTTATTTGCAACAGTTTTCATGCAAATTTTATTTTATTTCGACGACCGTTCGAGGTATAATGGGGTTCTTCTCCAAATCCCTTGTCGCATCGTATGGAGTCTTAAAATATGGCACAGGGATCACTTCCTATCCCAAAGATTCAAAAGCATATCTAAAAATTTATAAATTTAATAAAGTCTATCGCTACAAAAGCATGGAAACAATATTATTATATTAATGTTTGTGTTTCATGTTCTCATTCGAAATTTTAAAACTAAGCCTCTAAAGAACTACAGTAAAATCAGCCTTAACCATACCAAAATTAGAACTCAACACTCAACCTAAGAAACATCTTACTCTCATGCAAAAGCTGACTTGTGGAAGACAAAGCGTGTTTTTAAAAACTTCTTCAGGCCGTATACAAAAGGCGAGGAGATAAAACGCAAGTTCTGTTGTGACCGAGTTACTCTGAATTAACAAAAATATGCTCCATGGTTTTTTATCGCTCTATCTACATACATACTAAAGAAGCTATGCACTTTAAAAGCCGGCGTGTTACAGATGGAGAAATTGAAGTGACTTGTGACGGTAGTACGCTGTGGGTACTTTTTCGTTGGCATAATATGTATCTTTCTATTTGGAGGTGGGAATTGAGAATCAATAGGATAGTGTACTGTATTGGCATGTCAATATATTGGTATATCCTGGCTTCAATTTATAAGAAAGTCGTTTCTGTTTAATAGTAAGCTAGGTTTCACCTGCGTACTATGTATTATTTATAACACCAGATAACAGGTGTCATCGTATATGCCAAATTTAAAAACAATGTTTACTTCAGTGCCTTTACTTCAGTCCCATAAAGACTGATTTAAAAAAAATGTTTTGCCAACGTCTTCAAATCTGTTTAAACATTAAATGATTCAGCATTATTAGTGCAATCTTAATCGTACAAAACAAACAGTATTTATTATGTTTGTTTTGGGAATGCATTAATCGATACAATACACAAATACTAAATGTATATTTGAAATTACCATAAAAGGTCACACTAAAAATATCTCATGTTCTATTCTCATTTTTTTATTAATTCTAAAATGTGTAGGCTGTAAATTCCTATGGATAAGATTCGCATATCACTCTTTGCAAAATTTTTAGGAAGAGTAAAAAATATATTTCATTCTTTATTATTCCGCTATATTGGGTTGAAACAAGGGCTTTAAAATTACGGTATGTAGCGATAACGCAGTTTTTTTTTCTATCTAATAAAATTGGTGGGATTCACCGGATGCCTCGTTTGTAATATTTGCGAAGGCGCATAGCGTTTTTGTATTTATTCATTTTTTGTCCCCGCTTTTGGCGAATGGCTAAGGTTATTTAAATGAATTACATCGTTTTGAATTTGGCCGAAAACAGTGATGTGTTTAAAAAATGAAAAGGAGTTAAAAACAAATGGAATTTGATGTTATGAATTAATTATGATTTTGCATAGATATAATATGAATGGTAGAAATAAATTTGGACATGTCGAGATGACAGAAATGGCGTTGTAACACAAGTTTACAATGGATTACTCGACGACAATTTTTCTCTTAGCTAGAGAATTTTCACTTACAAATTCTCGGATCGGATGAAAAATGTGAATTTTGTTAAAAGTAAACGTTTTATTTCATAATTAAATACATAGTTTCGAAATAACAAATAATTTCCAACAGGAATTAGTGCTGGTAAGTCAGTCCCACTGAACAGCACTGTATGGTATCTGAATAAAAATCTGAGTAAAAAGCATTGGTCGTACTGTAACACATATAACATAAAAAGTTAATACATTGGTCGTATGTCAAACGCGTTTCCATACTTCACATTTTTGAGAACTTTCAATTGAAAGCTGTAAAAGTCATAAATAAATACAATATGTTTTCCTTAGTCAAAGCACAATATTGACTTTCCAATAATTGTGTAAGTCATCGTGCGTGCTGTGGATATATAATAGTCTCACCAATAATGTTTCGTAAGGAGACATAGCATGATTCTTCGTATACATTATAATGCCGTTTAACCCTGTTAAATTAAAATGTAATCTGCCAAGTAAATATCTACATAATACCTATATAATTGACATTCAATCTATTTTATTCTATGTTTCATCATCTTCATCGCCCTAACATTATTCTGGTTTTATTCAAGCTTTTCTCCTTGCCGCCTGAAGTCCGCTTTCTACTCTATATAAATCTCATCTTTATTCACGGTTCCCAGGCTTTTAGCTACTTTAGCTTCATGCGCCCAATAATGTTGGCTGTGCGTTGTCTGTCAATCCATTAGCAACGTAAGAGTTTTATAAATTAAGATTATATTTACATACTAATCCACTCACATACTATACACTTTAAGCTTAACTGCTGCTACAACTAAGCTTAACTGCTTGGACATTCATTTTCTTATTATTTCGGATCGAGAAATCTCGTTTTTAAATCTATTAGTTACATAAGTTTAGCAAGTTCACATAAATTTTTACATTCAGGCAACCGCTAGTGTTATAAAAATTTTCATTTAAAAAATCATTGTACAAAGTAGGTATTTAATCACTCAAAATTGCAACACTATTACTTTTACTATACACCAAGGAGGAACTCTATACCTAGCAGTTGATAATAATATAATTTAAATAACAATCATTAATTGCCACAATATAAGGCTTAAATATAGAATACTGAACCAAAATTGAACCTTTCAGCGCACCATCTTCAAGAATTGAATAAAGAATCCTACAAGTAGCATTGTACCAATCGCGTGTTACCTGTCTCCTGTCACCAATATTCGACGCGAGCTTTCGAGCGATTCCATCACATATACATATAAAAGGTATGCAATCTCGTCTAAAACGTCGTATTTGAGCCTCACATTTCTCGTTGTAAATTCTTCAAAGGTAATAAATAGTTTTGTGATAAATGCATTATAATAAGCCGCCATTATTACTTACATTATGTGGCTTGAAAAGGTTTGAACGTTTCACGGATTTGTGCTTGCGTAAATCTCTCAAAAAAGTATATTTTTCTTCTTAATCAAGTGGTGTGCCTCACAGTTACAATACAGATCAGAGTTTTATATTATTTACATTGATGTGAGCATTTACAGTTAAGAGTGTTAGGTAAATTTGCTTTTGGCTTTTGGTATAAGCTTAGTAGGTTCGTTGGTTGCGTGAATCGGATATATTCAGCATTAAAACAACATACGAGTACCTCACGAGGGTACCTGCCATGGTACCCTTTCGTTGAATGATGTGGGTTTGACAGACGGATAAAATGTTATTCGATTGATTTGAGATTCTGTGATTATGGCCACATACGATGAACACACCTGCACTGTCGTCTGGAATCTTTGGGCTTGATTCTTTAGTAGAGGCTTCTTAGCTTACTCACTTTTCTTAACATAGTACTAAGATTGCGTGAATAATTTTTGGTTTTTTACTTCTCTCATATTTCTTGTAGATGTGTTCATATCGTTTCCTTATGTGAGTCAAATTTGTGAGTCAAATTAACACTTCTCAGTTATATTGCGTTCTTCAACCATCAGTATCGCCATATCGTCGATTGTGTAGGCTCTCCTAAAGTAAGTTATTTGTGTCAACCGGGTCAAAATTTTAATGATCTTTTAGTAATTGAATCTTTCGTTGTTTATCAAACAAACTTTCAAGTTAAAGCTGAATTTAGACCAACAAAAATTTTATAAGTACAATATAGTCGTCAGTCCTCAAATAGTCGTAATTATTGTTTTACAATATAATTAAACTTTAGTATTCTACGTACTACAATTTGTCTGAATTATCATGGTGGATCCATGGCGTGTAATCTGTTAACAGTTTTGTTAAGCTGTGAGTAATTGTATTAATTAGGTTATAACTAACTATTGCCAACGTGTCTCTAGTTTGGCAGGGTTACGGGCACAAAGGACGAATAATTATAATATGTCAAACAAGATATTACAATATTGACCGAGTTTCAGTCTAGGCCAGAGCCGGGTATTGGTAGTTTTGTTGGCACCGAACTCTTCCAAAACGACTGGACCGATTATGATGTTTTTTTTTTGTGTGTGTTGAAGGCGACTTGATAATGGTTTAGGTTCACAAAAAAATTGCGAATATTAAAAAAAAATATTATAGGGCGGTACGAAGTTCGCCGGGTCAGCTAGTGATTATATAAGTTCGATCTTCAGTTGACAACTAATATTACATGGCTAAATTATGTTTCCCCCCCGTGGGATCTCCACCTTGTCGTGGTGGGGGGGCTTAGTAACCGTGGATTTGATTTTCACCCACGGTGAAGCTAAGCGGGATCCCGGGAGGGGACGCTCCACGTGGGCTTGCGTGAGGCCTGCGTAGGATGCGTCCATAGGTGCGGGTGCGGTGGACAGTTCTGTCTGTCCCTCGCAGTCGGGTGCGGTCGCGGGAGGAGAGGCGTGTCGGTGTTGCGTTGCCGCGCGCCCTATCTCCCGCGACCAAATGGGGGCGCACCATCGTTGCGTCGCGGTGGGGCCGCAGAGGAAGAAGAGATGCGGTGTTGCGTTGCCGTCCTCCCTATCCTCTGCGGCTGCTGGGTGTTTTGGCGGCGGAGCCCAATACCTTCATCCGCCGCCAAGGGGGTTTCGTTCAGGGCCCGCCTGACCATCTGGCGGGCCAATACCCGTCGGGGGGTAGCGAGGAATGCTTCGGTGAAACCCTACCCTCCGACACATGGGTACATGAGGAGCACGGGTTGGTTTTTAGTCAGTAAGAGTCTGACGTCCTTCCCCCCCAGGGCGAAGGGACTCCATGAGGATTTTCCAATCCAACAGCAAAAAAAAATGGCTAAATTATGTTTATTCTCGTTTCGTTTTTATAATAATTATCAGCTCTATTGAGCATTCAAAGGACTATAATGTCTACACCAGCTTAAAATTATTTGGCAAATCTTGGTGGTAACTTATTTTATAGGCCTTCAACATATAATTTGTTAAACTTTGTTTTCGATTTATTACAGAAATAATGTAAGTATAGGTATTTTGTATCGATGTGAGGACAATAAAAACATTAATGCAGCAAAATTATTAAAAACAGTTAAAAAATCTAACTGTTTGGCTGACGTTCAGATTAACGTCATTAACGTAACAAGACAGTTAGAACATTTGCAAAAAAGAAAAGAGTAAATTTATTTCCTTGACTCTTTCGCGCCATTTGAATTTAATTGAAGCGGCTACTAACTGTAAGAAGACCATATTTTAGTATCTTCCTTTATCTAATTAAATAATTTTAGGGAAATCGTTGTATTTATGACTATTCTAAACTACATGAATATCTTGCAATAACAGGTAAAGTTTCGGTAAGCCTTGCCCTGTTTACACTCGATCGGTATAAGAGAAACAGTACACAACGTATTCCTATAACTGTATTCAATCGATGCGTATAGTTTTAAGATATTGCAGAGTATTTATTCAGGCGGACAGCCCACCTGAGTAAAAAATTTAGAAGTGTGTGCTGCATACTGTTATAAGTTATAACTTCTTCTTCTTTCTCTTAGCGTTATCCCAGTTTCAATCTGAGGTCCGCTTACTAGTCTAACCGGATTTGGCTGAATATTAGCTTTTACACAGAGCGACTGCCTGTCTGACCTCCGCAACCCGAAGGGATAGCAATATTCCATGGTTGAGACTAGTGTCAGTTGATTTAGAAGGTACTGACGCCCTGTAACGACTGTCAAAGATCTTCATGACAACCGGGACCGACGGCTTAACGTGCTCTCCGAGGCACGGGACAAGCGATAATTAACAATTCAATACGCACATAACTCCGAAAAGTCATTGGTGCGCGCCGTGGATTCGAACCCGATACCTTCTGCTTGGCAGTCTGCTGGCATATCCACTCGGCTATCTCTAGTTATTACTATTAAATGAAATAAAATCGATGCCCGGTAACAACGAAAACTAAACAGCTAGCTATTCTTAGTTAGGTTGTACTTTTAAACTTTACTTATTAAATAGTTAGTCTATAGAAAACTCGTTTTATCAACAACTGGCATTTAATAAATACCCTCTTGCCTATATTATGATAATAAGTAATACAGTAATGTTACAACATTGTGCCAGATGATAACACAAAATAAGAGCCGATATTACGTCATATCTATAGGAGCCCTTCACCTTACCTAAATGGCCCGCATATAACATTAATTATCCAACTTCTCTTGACCTCCTTAGAAATTATACTTCCCATTTTCGAATTATTTTGCCGTGCCCTTATTTCATTCAAGTTAGTTAATTATATAGAGTATTTATACGGAATTATTGACAAACCGCGACTAAGTAAAATGGATTTAATTAATACATTCTCCTTGTCTTAAAATAATGCAACCAAGTTCGGATAAAAGCTCCTGGATTCATGAATTTTACATTTTAAACCTGTAACACAATTGCGTACCTACACAGTTATGTTAATCTTATACATATAAGTTTTAAATAAAGTGTTTGAATAGCATTATAGAATATTAAGTAAAGAGAAACAGCGCCAAGATTGCGAGATCTTCGTAACTCTATTTGGCAGCATTCCATTTGAAGTCTTGTTTGTTATTTAGATATCTAATTTATATTTCGCTGGAGTCTAGTGAAATGTTCATATCATAATGCTTTAGTATTTTATGCGAGCGATTTATATTTGAATAACGGCCAAATGTCAAGCACTCTTGTTTGCTCGTTTTAATCTCTCTATGTACCTACTATTGCGTGCCATTATTTTAGGATAAAAATTGTATCAAGAAACGGTTAATTAAATGAGCTTATGTTTTTCTCATGATATTGTTGACTGAACAGTACTGATAACAACAAGAAATATTGAGAAAATCAAAGCAAACTATTAAAGACTTATTGGGAAAGGGTATTATTATTATTTCCCGTCTGAAGAAACAGTGATTAAAAGAGGGCTAGCAAGGCCACGTGAAAACCAATACAATATATGAAAAATCAGGTAGGGGTCCGATTTATTCATATTAAATTAATATTATCGATTTATCATAATTCAATTATGATAAATCGATAATATATATGGGCAGCGATAGCCTAGTGGAGATACCAAAAAGACTGCCATGCAGAGGGTATCGGGTTCAAATCCACGGCGCGCACCAGTGACTTTTCGGAGTTATGTGCGTATTTAATTGTTAATTATCGCTTGACCCGTGCCTTGGAGATCACGTTAAGCCGTCGGTCCCGGTTGTCATGAAGATATTTGACAGGGTCAGTACCTTCTAAATAAACTGACACTAGTCTAAACCATGGAATATCGCTATCCCCTCGGGCTGCAGAGGTCAGACAGGCAGTCGCTCTGTGGAAAAGCTAATATTCAGCCAAAATCCGGTTAGACTAGGAAGCAGACCCCAGATTGAAACTGGGATAACGCTAATAGGTTGATGATTTATCATAATTCTATTATTTGTATATAAAATTCTTGCGTTACTTACTGACAGACAGACAACGCACAGCCAAAACTAATGGATGCAAGAAGCTAAAATTTGGCATGTGTTCCTCGGGGACCGGAGGTGCATATTCTAGTTATTATGAAAAATAACTTGTCCTGACTGGAATAGAGCAGAGCTTGAACTATTGAAGACAAGGGCTTGAACTTTTAACAGCTAGTTACTTTAGTTTATATCGTAGGCACACTAATGAAGGATTTTAACCCTAGAGTACTTATCTTATTTTTTTACTGCTTAATTACTAATGATCGCTCGGGAGGCTACTTCATAAATGATACAAGATTTTAGAATGATTTTTCTATTAAAAATTGTTTTAAATTTAACAAAATTATGAAGAAAGACCTTGTTTCTTTAAATACAATGGCACATTTTCCTTAAAATTACAATTTCAGTCTTAAAATCAACCTTAAGCCTAACGTAACCCTTGTTTGAACAGTCTTTCATCATAATTATCAGCCAAACGACGTCCACTGCTGGACATAGGCTCCCCCCGACAATAATAATAAATAATAAAAAGTCACATATACACTCTAATTTAGTATCTAAATTAAGTATTTTTATAAAGGTGATATCACATAAAAGTAAAATTATCATTGTAATTATAAGATATTTGGCTTGACAGTAAATTTACTGACTCCAACACAACAAAATCAGACTATATTTTTCTATCAAAATTACAGCAGTTTGGATAGGATTGGGTTCGTAGAGCAGCTTCTAACTCGGCGCTTGTGCTTGCTTGTATTTGAGATGTTCGAGGAGGTAAATCCGGATTGTTCGGAGCAATATATTGAAGATCATTTTCAAGCTGGTACAAAGGATCAGCCTCACTGTCGTCTGAATTGTAATCCTCAACGTAATCTTCAGTTTCACTGTCCGATTCTTCGTTTTCCAAATATTTTTTTTATCTCGTTCTCATCGAGATTCATCTCTGAAACAAAATAACCAATTCTCAGTTAAATCAAACAAATAAATAAAAAATATTTTTATATAAAAAAAACCGACTTCAAAAAACACAAAGGAACTAAAAAACAAAAAATAATTGGTTTTGGAGCAAACATTTTTGGAGTCGGTGCCGGTGTAGGTGGTACATGATGGTGAGGCCTTCCGTGCTTCAATTCTGAAATGTAGACCTGTACCTTTCTGGCGATTTCAAGTATTTTTTATGTTTTCAACTAACTAGCCTTAGTTTCAGTCCCATCATCAGATCCCGGAAATCATCCAATATCAAAGTGTTTGCCAAGAAAAGACAAACGAGCCTAAACACGATGAGATTGCGTCTTTGTATTACAAAGATCCCATGGCCACCTTCCTACTCCATCATCAGACCCTGGAAAACATCCAGTACCAAAGTCCATGTAAAGACCAATCAAACGACCCTAAACTCCATGAGATTGGGTTACCTTCCAGCTCTATCATCATACCATGGAAATCATCCAGCATCAAAGTCTATGTAAAGACGACTCAAACGAGCCCAAACTCGATGGGATTGCGCTATTGTATTACAAATATCCCATGGCTACCTTCCTGCTCCATCATCAAAGTTTGGTTTACCAAACTTAGCTGAATGTTTACATTCAGCACTAAAGTCCATGTAAAGACGAATTAATCGAGCCCAAACTCAATGGGATTGCGTCTTTGTAATACAAAGATCCCATGGCCACCTTCCTGCTCCATCATTAGACCCTGCGAAACATCCAGTACTAAAGTCCATGTACGGATGAATCAAACGACCCTAAACTTGATGAGATTGGGTTATTGTATCACAAAGATCTCATGGTTACCTTCCAACGCTATCATCAGACCATGGAAATCATCCAGCATGAAATTCTATGTAAAAACGACTCAAACGAGCCCAAACTCGACGGCATTGGGTTGTTATCGTCAAATCGCTTCAAGTGTGCTTATAAAATATGAAGAGTTCCTTCGATTTTTTCAGGATTCCATGATCGGATCTTGACCTGATGATCATGGGACCAACTAGGAAGTATACTCTTTCAATCAAAACAAGAATTTTCGAAATCGGTCCAGGCGTCTTAGAGAAATCGGGGAACATACATAAAAAAATAAAGATTCCGATGAATTGAGAACCTCCTTCTTTTTTTGAAGTCGGTTAATAAAGAGATAATTGCAAAAAAACTAAGAAACGGGATTGGTAAAAAACTTACCTTTTATAAATAATGATGGCCTCCAAGGCAAACGTGAGGTCAATAACTCGATACCTACCGTACTCCCCGCTGAACCCGTGACCACTCTCCACTGCGTCACGGGGTGCACTGTATTGGCGCGAACGCACCCCGCAATACATAGACGTAATTTAAAAATATTCTTAAAAAATCACCTGAACGCGGCCTCTCAGGCGATGATTAGTATTCTAGGGTTTAGTATGCCGCCACTAATGGGTAAAATAAGATGGAAAGTAATAGGGCAAGCGAAGCTGTGGGCGATAGCTAGTTTGACATTAAATAGTAGGTAGGTACTTTACATTTATAATTGCCAATAAAAAATAATATTCTTTATGATCCACATTTAAAATTTTAGTTTTATTAATCTATATAAAAAAATCTCAGATTAAGGTAGATAAAAGACTGACAGAAGGATTTAACGAGATAATATAAATAGTTAATTTCAAGCAAGTTGTTTAACAAATTGTCTGCAACAATTTTCAATCTTCAGCTGATACTTCAATCAGCTGAATATTCCTTTTATTTAATTTTTATTGATTTTATATAATCAAGTACACATTGTACATTGGACTTTTAGCTCGATATTTCCAATAAAAATTTCAATATATATTCCTAATAAAAACACAATTGGCAATAGATAAAAGAAGAATAAAAGTTGGCAATGTGCAATATCAAATATAATTTTTATAATGCGGGCCCATCTTTGTAAGGTATCCAATATTTTATCTATGAGACGCGCCAATAATATCGCAGAAAGGATTTAAAACCTATTGTAGTCTGTTGGCGTGGGCCTCACTAATCTTCTTGGTTCATAACACTACAATGGACGTGCCAATATAAATTTATATCTTTTCCCGTATTCCGGTGCATTCCGAAAGATATATATCGGGAGACGGAAATCCTGAAAATATTTCGAATGACATCGCTGTGCTCGATTGTACTGTAAGGGTCGGTACATATCTGACGGAAATGATGCGTCGAGAGTATTATTTTTATTTTATTTATTTATTTTATTACTTCTTATACACAGAGTATATAGGCGGACTTAATGCCATGGGCATTATCTACCAGTCTACCTTAGAGTGGTGCAGAGAGATAAGCAGTAGGTGTATTATATGATGCATCGAAATAATTGTAATTGTCGAATTATTGATCATAATAAACATACATACTTACATGACTATATAATATAAGAAAATACATAAACGAAATACATACACAATTAATACATAATTACGAATAAAATCACAGATTAATTATACTTAGACTTACATACACTAATACATAGAAATATACATACATATATACATAGACATAATATATACCTACTTTAAATAGCGACTTATGATATGTACATTCGCCTCAGCCAACAAGAGTTCCTTTGCTTTTAACTTGAATGTGAATTTTGTTTTGGCCATTCTGATCTCAAGAGGCAGAGCATTCCATAAAAGAATGGATTGAATAGTGAAAGAAGAGTGAAGAAAATCAGATTTGTAAGAAGGCACCATGAGTTGAAAAGATTATAAGAAGAGCGAATATTTCGCTCATGGTTAGAGCATAAGTATTGAAAGTAAGGAATCATATACAGAGGAGAAGTAGGAGATGTGAGAATAATGTATAGAGTAGTGAGAGCACGCAAACTACGGCGCTGACGAATAGGGAGCCATTTTAATTGGGAGCGATAAGTAGACACATGGTCATACTTACGAAGATTAAAAATGAATCGAATGCAGTTATTCAGAAGACGGTCAAGTTTATTGAGGAGATCTGCATTCAGGTCTAAGTAACATACATCAGCATAGTCGATCAGTGGGAAAACTAAAGTCTGCACAAGCATTGTCTTAGTCTCGACAGGGAGGAAATTTTTTAGGCGGTAGAGAGCGCGTAGAGTGCCCGTGACTTTGCGACTTACCTGTGTCACCTGAGCTTCCCAATTTAGCCTGGCATCCATATGTAGCCCAAGATTCTTAACCGTAGGATACAGATCGACGATAGTTCCGTTAAAAACGATGGCTGGTAGTGTTGTTGAGTCCAGTCTGCTTAGTAATCGTTGACTACCTACGATTATAGCCTGAGTCTTAGTAGGATTTACAGTGAGACCAAACTTGTCGGACCATGTCCTTATAGTCGCCAAATCCCTATTGACCTTATCGATGGCCTCTGCTACGCATTCCACACTTACATGGTAGTAAATCTGCAAGTCGTTTGCATACAGATGGTAGGAGCACTGAAGATGTTGAGTTAGGAAGTTTATGAAAATAGAAAATAAAAGAGGAGAGAGAATACCGCCTTGAGGAACGCCAGATGTGACGTTGAACCACCCCGAAGATGACTCATCGAGGCAGACAGACTGTTGACGACCTCGAAGATAAGTTGAGAACCAATCCAGTGGCCCAGCCGAGACCCTGAGATGGGAGAGGATAGATAAAAGCACATCGTGACTGATGGTATTGAAAGCATTTGAAAAATCGATCAACACTAGAACAGTGATTTCGGTGTTTTCTATAGCCTCTCGAATATCGCCAGTCAATTTAAGGAGGGCAGAGGTAGTGCTGTGACCAGGCCTGAAGCCTGACTGAAATGGACTCAGCAGATTATTGTGTAAGACAAAACGAGAAAATTGTTTGTTCACACAGGCCTCAAGCACTTTGGATAGGAAGGGAAAGATTGAAATTGGACGGAAGTGTTGAGGAAGGGTAGGATTGGGGATTTTAGGCAAAATAATTATAATATGGGCTTTGCGCCACAAGGAAGGAAATGTACCGGAGACAAGTGAAAAGTTTATGATGTCGGATATTGCCGACAGGACCTGATCTAGGATCATTGTGATCATTAGACGGCTAATGTTGTCGCATCCCACAGCATTGCACCTTATGGAGAGGATTATCTTTTTGATCTCAGCCGGAGACTCTGGAAAAAAGAAAAAAAAAATATTTTGGGTTGAGGTAGCCCGGCTAAATAATCGACAGTGAGACTCGTAGTTTGATGATCCAGTGAATCAGAAGAGGTGAAATGTTTGTTGATATCATCCAAACTAAGAGTCCCATGGTAGTCAAAACGCCGCTGTTTGCCAATACCTAGTGTTACAAGGAACTTCCAGATATTGGCAGCTGATGAAGAGCTGATATTATCGTGAATGTGTCGGCGTTTAGCGTTGCGTACCATCTGATTGCACCGATTCCCTGCAGACTTAAATAGTGCCCAGTTCTCCTCACTACGGTCTCTTTTGTATCTCCGATATGCTCGATTTCTACGGCGCATTGCCATCCGAACACCCGTAGTCATCCAGGGTGCTGGAGGGCGCCTTAACTTCACCCGTCTTACTGGAGCATGTACATCATATAGACCGCAAACCGCCTCATTGAAGAGGTTAACCTTTTCGTCCACCGTTGAGGTAGATAACATGTTGTCGGTGGCGGAATGGCGGCAAAGGCTTCTGCACCCTACCGCCGGCCTCGCCACCGTCGAGGCGATCCGGCCAGTACTCGATGACTGGCTCGGGAGAAGGCATGGCTCCCTGTCGTTTAGGGTGACGCAGGTGCTGTCGGGGCACGGCTGCTTCGGCAAGTACCTGTGCCGCATAGACAGGGAGCCGGACGCTCGGTGCCACCACTGCGTCCATTGCGGGGAGGACACGGCGCAACATACGCTCGCCGAGTGTGTAGCTTGGGAGGAGCAGCGCCGTGTCCTCACAAATAAAATAGGAGGCGATCTGTCGCTGCCGGCCGTAGTGCGGAGGATGGTCGGTAGCGCAGAGTCGTGGGACGCGGTGGTTTCCTTCTGCGAAAGCGTGATGTCGCAGAAGGAAACTGCGGAAAGGGAGAGGGAGATCTCGACTCCCTTCCCCGGCCGCAGAAGGCGCACCGGGCGCAGGAGAAGGGCGGACAACGCCCTTTTCCGGCCCCCATGAATGGGTCCAGGGGTGAGGGACTTGGGGAAATCTTCGCCCCCTATTCGATGGACCCGAGGCGCAGGCACGCGCGGTTGTCGGCGCGCGCCTCTGAGGCGATTCACGGGGTAGTTCAGCACCTCACTACCCCGTGCAGGAGACGAGGCCCGGAAAGACCGGCCAGCACTAGTGTGGGGCTGCGGAAGAATTTAGATTCCCGCGGCCCCGCACGCACGTGCGAGGAGACACCAGGGTGGTTTTAGCCGGTAAGAGTCCGGCACGTCCCTCCGCCTTTCCCCAGGCGGAGGTAGTCCATGAGGATTTCCCCCCGCAAAAAAAAAAAAAAAAAGATAACATGTTGTCCCAGTTCAACCCAGAAGCGTCCTCACTGAGTTTATTCACATTGATACCACCAAAACAACGCCTGTGCAGAACTTTGGGAGGGGATTTAGGAGGTTTTAGACGGTATGTAAGGAAAATGAGGTCATGACGGGAAAATCCTGGTGCGGAAAGTTGGCCATGGGATGCAACTAAGGAAGGATCAGAGGTGAGGATTAAGTCCAGCCATGTGTCCTCGCCATTGCTATTGTGGTGAGTAGCTTGCAAAGGTAGTATGAGGAGGCTGGCTGACTGAATGACGTCAAGTAATTTGCGGGAGTGACTGGAATGTTGGGAAAGGAGATCGGTGTTAAAATCGCCCATGATGATGTGATGTGTGTACTCTGACCCTAAAGATTGCAGAATCGGTTCGAGACTGAAAAAAAAGTCAGCACAAGGTGGACAATAGACGACGCCAAGGACGGCTTTAGCCCCCCCGACGTCGACCTCGAGAAATAAGTACTCTGCAGGCGAAGAAGCCAGTGATGAAGAAGACAAAATTTTATACGTAAAGGCACTGCGGAGGTAGATTGCGACACCACCACCTCTCCTACCAACCCGATTGTTACGTATAAGAACGTTCCCCGGTAGAGAGTAAGAGGTGGAAGGAAGAGATGGTGTAAGCCAACTCTCAGAGACCAGAATGGCATGTGCGTTAGAGTTGGAAAACCCTTCCAACAAATCACTATAGTGACTTGGTATGCTCTGCGCATTTATGTGGCAAACGTTAAACAACGACCGACTTCGTTGCGTAAATGCATTTTGCAGGTAGTCACATAAGGTACCATCCGCAAAACAGAAACTCTCGTTGTCAGAAGATGAAATTGACTCATTAGCCAAAAGATATGTATCAACGTCCATCATATAATATGTATGTAATAAAATATATAGAATAATATATGTAGTAAAATATTAAAAAAATACAAATATATAAGATATGCAATATAAAATTTATAAATTATTTTGTATACACGATAAATTAAGAGTTACTGTCTTCTTTGCACCACCAGCCAGCAAACACAAGCAACAAAAAAATATATATAACTCATTAAAGTATTAACAGAAACAAAAATAATTTAAAAGGATGACAAAACATAATACAACCTTTTCTTAAAGAATACAACAAACAACACTAAATAAAACATTGAAATAATAATGAAAAATGAAATAAACGTATCCATAGGCTGTCAAATGTCAATGTCAAACTTACCTCACAATTCACATTGTGATTGTGATAAAGCGATTAGAAAAAAAACAAACAAACTAAACATACATTCTAAACAATGAAATAAGTGAATAAAAGTGTAGACAGAGTATATACAAAGTAGTAGAACAGCGCTGATAGTTTATTTACGGGCCTTAGAGGTTGTGTTCGTAACAGCCCCGGCGCCGCTCTTGCACACGGACGCAGAACCGCTAGCCTGCCTGGGGTATTTCTGGAACAGTCTGTCCAGGTCGTCTGAAGTTATTACCTTATGGCGAGTGCCATCCGACGCCTTCACCATGATGACACCCTCTTGTGTCCAACAGGCACGGATCCCGAAATGTTGCCGAGCCTTGCCGAAGATAGCCTGCCTGGATCTCGTTAGGAACTCCTTCACCGTCACGGATGTGCCCTTCAGCTTGGTCTTAGCTCTCCAAACTGCAGACTTCAAGTCCATTCCAGCAAACCAGGCTAGGACTGGCGGATGATGGGCATCAGATGAGGCACCGATTCTGTGGCATGCAGTGAAGCTATCACCTGATATATCGTGAAAGGTCCATTTTTTTAACTACTTTCAGTAGTGAAGCCTTACAGTCTTCTTTGTCAACCTCGGGCACTCCAAGGAATATAAGGGCCTTGCGCCTGTGCCTGGTCTCCATTACATCAATTGCCTGGGTGCATTCGTTCACTTGCTTGCGTAGAAGCCCAAGCATTGCATACATGAGCTCCTTAAAAATCCGAAAGTATTATCGGTCGCGTCTATTCCGCCAATTCAACCTTTCACAGTACGCGTCTAGTCAGTTACTGCGTTCAGCACCTACAGAGCGGTTGTGTTGAGTGATATTGAATTTTAAATTAAACCCATCGAAATAGTAGCAATTTTGAAGCTCTTGAATAAGATCGAAAAAGGAAACGTCGACATCAGGTGCATCCTTTCTTCCAAGCCCGTCTCTTGGCTGGTCGGTCGCTATAAGATTTTCTTTTTAGTTCCACAGACCTAATTTATTTTGCACTTCCGTGATAAATCGCTCTGTATCAAACATCTTCAATGAAAAAAAAAGACTTCGAACGGCCTGTACACAAACGTCGACCGACAATGCGTTGACGGAAACGGAACAGATGCTGTACGCTCGACGCACTAACGCATCATCGGTTAGGTGTGGATGTGGTGAAGGTTGAATGTGTTATTATATATTTGTCTGTTTTGCCGTTACGCGACCGATAATTTGCATTTTCCGTCAGATATGTACCGACCCTAAAGAATTCGCTTGATAGAAATTGTAAACTGTTTCTGTATCTGAACGAAATATTTATTTGTCATTGCCTTGCTGTTTATGCGTTGTTTTCAAATAGGTTTAATTTAGATATATATAAGTTTGAAATCGGTGGCTATTTATAGAATATTTAATCATATTGGGTTGTTTCAGAAGATCATTACTGTTGCAGTTAAAAGAAACAAATGTTTCTCTAAAAATATGTATATAGAATATAGCTGGCTTCTATTGTGCACTATATAGTACAGACTCTACCATAGTAACGGCCGTAACTCAAGATAGGTGAGCGGAGATTGTTCCATTTTTTATCTCCAAATAGGAAGCCTACTGCAAGCCACTTCGCTATGTAGAGGAGGAGGAGACTTTAACTTCCAATTATAACTCAAGATTGGGTGAAAAAAATGTGCGATACTCTGTCCTAGAGGCATTCAGAGCCTACTCACTATGACCACCACGGTCTGCACCAGGACGTAGACGGATCGTCTAATGCTTAGCTACTACCGCCGTCCATTAACACACGCAACACTAAAGGAGTAACAAGTGCGTTGCCATCCTTTAAGATGGAAACAGGGGGGAGTGGAGGAGCGGGATTAGGGCGAAGGACAAGAGGAATAGCCCTCAGAGTATCACTCATTGAACGAAACGCAACAGTATAGATACTGTTACTTCACGTCGATACTTTACAGAAGTAAGAGGATAATACGATCTTAACCAAGTCGGTTCAATCATGCTGAAATCAGAAGGTTCCTCTTGACTGCCACGAAGTTTTCACGGACCGCTCACGTAAATCGCGATTAGCATACTATGTCTGTAAACGCCAGATTAGGATCTCAGGTAATATTCTTGAGTAAAAGATGAGAAGCCGATGTGGTTATGAATTCAACGTTTTAATTTTATCTTGTTACAATGACGATACAAGAGTGATTATCGAATGACAGTAATGAACTTAAAGCTACGAGAACGGGAGCGAACGGTACGAATGCGATTTCAATTTTAATCTGTGCTATGTAATGTGGACTTTTCTGAACATGCCCCCGGGCGTTGGGAGCTTGCCTTCCAACCCAACAGTCACGGTGAAGCTTCAGGCAGGGGACAAATCTTGCTAAAGGCTCTCCTCACAATGCCGCTGCTTGTTTTGACGTCAGCAACTCGGGCGATGCCGTCGGAACCAGGATAAACGGCAACAATGCGACCCATCCGCCATTTCAGAGGCGGTAAATTGTCCTCTTTCAGGGTGACGAGCGAATTTATCTTGAGCGGTTCAGTGCTGATCCGCCACTTGATTCGTTGCTGAAGTTGCGAGAGGTACTCTCTGCACCACCGTTTCCAAAAATGTTCACGAAGCTGCTGAATGCGTTGAAACCGTCTGAGGTGATTGTAAGAACAGTCTTCGTAGCTACTCTCTGGCATTGCGGTGAGCGGCCTTCCGATCAGAAAATGGCCTGGGGTGATAGGGTTCAAGTCTTCAGGGTCAGAGGAAATTGGAGTTAGCGGACGCGAATTTAAAATGGCCTCGATTTGCACTAACGTTGTATTAAGTTCCTGATACGTGAGGTGACAATTTCCCAGCACTCGAATTAAATGATGCTTGGTTGACTTGACACCTGCTTCCCAGAGTCCTCCAAAATGCGGTGCATATGCAGGAATGAAGTGGAAGTTTATTCCTTCATTAGCAACACTGTCTGCCAAGAAATTGCAATGACTTTTAAGAAATTGTGAAATATCATTACACGCGCCAACAAAAGTCGTCCCGTTATCGGAATAAATATTCTGCGGCTTACCTCGCCGCGCAATAAATCGACGTAATGCAGAAAGATAACATTGACTCGTCAAATCACCAACCAGCTCCAGGTGCATTGCCTTTGTTGTGAAGCATATGAAAACCGCAATGTAGACCTTAATGACACGAGACCCACGGCCTTGTTTACTAACAGCTGCTATAGGCCCTGCGTAGTCTACTCCTACATTGATAAACGGATATCCTGGGGTAAGACGATCACGGGGCAAGTTTCCCATTTTAGGTGCTACGACTTGCCCTTTCATGCGATTACATCGTATACATTTATGATAGCAAGATTTTGCCAAATTATGGCCTCAAATAGGCCAATACCTCTCCCGAATACTAGCCAACAATAATTGAGGACCGGCATGCATTAAATTAACATGTTCAAAATTAAATAACAATTGTGTAAAACGATGTGTGGACTGTAGTAAAATAGGGTGCTTTTTATCAAAATTAAAATTAGCATTACATAAACGCCCGCCAACACGCATTAAATTATGTTCATCTAAGAACACGTTAAATTTTAAGAGCGGACTCTTTTTAGGCAAGGCTTGTTTATTGATAAGAAGCTTATATTCAGGAAACGATTCTGCCTGTGAAATTTTAATAATAACGTTTAATGCGTTTTGTAACTCAGCAGATGACAAATAGGTCGCAGCCACTGGTGAACCCTTGCATCTATTTACAAACCTTAAGATATATGCTACAGAGCGTTTTAAACGCGATAGATTTGAAAATCGATTAAAATGTATAAATGAGCCTTGCGTGTCATCGGCTAATTTAACACCATCCTGTAACGAAATATTTCTTATTTCTGGCAGCGTTTCTTTAATTTGAGGGCTTACAGGCCATTGAGACTCATCTTGCTTCAAAAATGGTGGCCCTGACCACCAAATGTCTAGGGACTGAAATAATTTAAAATCCACGCCGCGCGTTATATAGTCAGCGGGGTTAGTATCAGTGGGGACGTGCCTCCATGAATAATTTTGAGTTTTGTCTAAGATTTCTGCGACTCGATTGCGTACAAAAGGTTGTAACTTGCTAGGTAACATTCTTAGCCAACCTAATACAATAGTTGAATCGGTCCAGAATACAACCTTATCAGTTGTAAGCCGAAGGGAGCTAACAGCCTTTTCAAAAAGCCGAACACCAACTAATGCTCCACATAGCTCCAGCCTTGGAATAGTCGTTGGCTTTATTGGAGCTACGCGACTCTTTGCAAATAGTAATCTAACTAAATAATTACCATAATTATCAATACTGCGCAAATAAACACAACTGCCATAGGCACGCTCAGAAGCGTCAGTAAAGATGTGCATTTCTATTAGCCTGCTGCTATCACAAACAACACAACGTGGCACCCGAATGTCATTCAAGACCGGTAAATTATTTATCATATCTGACCAGAGCTTACAAACTTCTGGCGACAATTGATCATTCCAAGATATTTTTTCCAACCATAACCTTTGCAAAAGAATTTTCATTCTAATGACACACGGTGCTAAGAGACCTAGGGGGTCAAATATTTGAGCGATTATGGAAAGTATACCTCGCTTAGTATTATTAATGGCGATATTATTTCCTATCGGAAAACACAATTGATCTGATGCTGTTAACCAATTAACTCCTAAAGTTTTGCTAGGTTCAGCAGTGCCGATGTTCAGGTCTAACGACGGCGACGGTTGTGTACACTCAGCAGTCAACCGCGGCTCATTGGATTTCCACTTTCGAAGTGGCATACCAGCAGCAGCAAGAGCGTTAGTTACCTTTTCACGAATATAAACCATCTCGTCCACTGTGGACCCAGTGGTCAGCAAATCGTCGACAAAAAAATCATTGATTATGATTTCCCTAATTTAAGGATCTGTACAGTCAAAACCTATCTGCTGTAAGCATCGAGTTGCCAGAAAAGGTGCACTTCCAGTACCGTAGGTTATGGTATTTAACTGAAATGCCTTTAATTTATCAGTTGAATTAAAACGCCATAGTATATTTTGTAAGTAACGATCGTCAGGATGTACAATAATCTGTCTGTACATTTTTTCAACATCAGCAGCTAAAACAAATTTATTTTGCCTGAAACGAATAAGAATCGATAACAAGTCATTCTGAACTTGAGGTCCAACCATGTGGATATCATTGAGTGAAACTCCAGAGGTGCTTGGACTACTGGCATTAAAAACAGCTCTGAGCTTCGTTGTCGTACTGCTTTCGCGTAAAATACCATGGTGTGGAATAAAATAAAAATTAACTGTATCTAAAACCGCACATTCGGACATATGACCGAGTGACTGATATTCTAACATAAATTCTTTATATAACTTATCTAATACAGGTTTTTGTTTATTTCTACGCTCCAATGAAAGAAAACAATGCTTTGCGGGTTGATAGGTATCACCTAAGACCCTAGAACTTTCCTTCAACGGTATCCTAACGCAGAATCGTCCGTCTTCCAAACGAACGGTATTTTTTACAAAATGATCTTCACATAATTGCTCTTCCCTAGAATAATTAGATGATGACGGGCTAACTTCCTCAAGTTGCCAAAACCTCGTGAGCTGGGTTTGAAGGTCATCCTTATTTGAGAAGGCAGAAGAATTTTGTGAAAGATTACATTTTAAACGATTAGATGGCTCTGACATATAACTGTTAACAGGGCCGGAAACTAACCAACCTAGTTTAGTTTCGAACAATAATGGCTTACCATCGCCTAACCTAATCTTTTGAGTTTGTAAAATATCCCAGAACACATCTGCACCAATAAGTAAATCGACCTTACCGGGCGAGTGAAAGGTTGGGTCCGCTAAAATAAGATCTGATGGAATATCAATATTTGTTAAGTCTATGTTTCCACTCGGAACAAAATCGGTAATAGTAGGTAAAATAAAACATTGAATGTCGCTCGTAAATTGCTCATTCAATGATTGAATGCGTAATTTACACATTTGCTGTATCTGTGTACATCCATTATTAATACCTAAAACCGATTCATTAATGCTTTTCGTAGGCAAACCTAGTTTTTTAAACATTTGCTCGGTTAGTAAACACGCCGTACTGCCACTGTCTAACACTGCGCGTGCGAGATGCTCACAGTTATTAGCATCATATAATTTAACCAACGCTGTTGATAACAGAACTTCACGGCGCACAATACCGCGACCGGTGTGAGCAGCGCATGCGCGATCCACACTCGCAGTCGCAGACAACGTCAGATTCGGTTGAGATGCACACGTCGATACAGTGCTACTATCAACTGACGTTATAATGTTATTGTCACTTGGCTGCGTCGGCGCACTACAGCTGTCAACAGTGTTAACCGATTTTGGCTTAGACGTCATATCATTAACGTGAATAATAGTGTTATGTTTACGTTTACAAACCTTACAGCCTTGTCGTTTGCAACGATTCGCAAAGTGTCCACTATTAAAACAATTAAAACACACTTTAAATGATGGCATTAACTTGAATCGTGACTCATTATTCAAAGATAAAAATTGTGAGCAAGAACTAAGACCGTGTTCGTGGCTTTTACACATAGGACAGATTTTAGAATGTGAATTATTATCTTGTACAGAAACCATAGTTTTATGTTTAGCACTTTGTTTATTCGATGAATCATTGTGAACGTGATTTGAACTCCGCGATAATTCTATAGTCTCGAGCAAGTCAGCACGGTTCCTTAGAAAAGTATTGAAATATTCTAATGTAACGATTTCATTTTTCGCTAATCTATCCTTGTGCTCCTCCCACTCACGAAAGGTGCGTGAATCCAGCTTTTTTGTGACGATATATATTAAAAGAGTGTCCCAATGTTTGACAGGTTCACCCAAGGATTCCAATGCAAGCAAATTTTTATTAAAATTATCGATTAGTCGCTTTAAATTAATAGACGATTCCTTGGTAATCTGTTCAAGATTAAATATTGATGAAACGTGATTGTGAACCAGCAACCGTTTACTATCAAATCGATCACATAGCAGTTTCCACGCAGCTTCGTAGTTTTTGGCACAAAACTGTATAGACTGGATGACAACAGCAGCGGAACCTTGTAACGAGGTTCTTAAATAATGAAATTTGTTTATGTCTTCTATCTCACTATTCGAATGGATAAGGCTTGAGAAGGTGTCATGGAACTCCAACCAGTTCTCATATGATCCACTAAAAATTGGCAGCTTAATAGTTGGTAATTTGACGAGCTTATGGTTATTATAACCATTACTTACACTTTTATCATTAGCAGCAGAATAATTATTCACAATATCTTGCGCCCTAGCAAGCAGCTTGTAATATGCGGATTCAAATTCATCTCTTTCTGCCGAATGATCGAAACTGTCACTGAGGCATTCAAGCTTCAACTGAACCTCATCGTACAATTCAAAGATAGATTTAATCTTACCGATACGAATTTGCAATTCCGAGATATCAGTAGAACTTAATGAAGAAACATCTAACCCATTGAGAAACGTAGAAAATGCCGTTACACGTCCCTTGTAACTGCCACGTTTTTTAATTAATTCCTTTTCTTCGGACATTCTGGGAAATAGGGGTCAAATCAACCTGAAACGTTATACAAACCAACAGTTATTCAATATATTTTACCTAAATTATAAGTAGGTAGGTACCTATCAGTTATTTGCAAAGTTAATAATAACATAATATAATATAATAATATAATAAAATATTCTACCACATACACACATCACCATCTAGTCCCAAGCTAAGCAGAGCTTGTGTTATGGGTACTAGACAATGGAATAACATACATATATACTTTTTTTTTGTAAATACATACATATTATACATAGAAACACCCAGACCAAGACAAACATCCATGTTCACGCACACAAATGTTTGACTTGAGCGGGAATCGAACCCGCGACCTTCGGCGTGGCAGTCGCTTACACTCCCGCTGCGCCAACCGGTCGTCATAATTCTAGTTTGCGTATAACGATGGCCACAATTTATACAATAGATCAATGCAAACTTTAATAAAAGGTCTAATTGTATAGGCACAATATACAAATTGTTATCTTTAATTATTACAACCTAAAGAATTTACCGGCTTGTCGAGTCAATTTACAATAATTAAGTTGATAAAAAGTAACAAAATAACTACTTAATTACATAAATGGCAATAAAATAATCTCACAAACCACAAAATACTATAAGTCTTTTTTGAACTTCAGTTAGGTTGTCGGTCAAAATCAATGACAAATTAGACACCAAATAATGAAAATATGATTAATACTGACCTTTTTACATATCATTACCACTATAAGGCTTAATATTTCCTGAGTGCTGGGTGAAATAAATAGGAGTTAGCAAAAATATAATTAAGTGCCCGCTATGAGACCGGGTCGTGTCCTTCATGTGACCCCTTCACCGTCCAGTGCAATTGCCAACGATATTTTTTTCCTCAGTAATTCCGTTTTCTGGTATTTGTAATTCCACTAGTTCTTCATCATCCGGTAAGATAGGCCCATGTAAACGCCAGATAAGGATCTCAGGTAATATTCTTGAGTAAAAGATGAGAAGCCGATGTGGTTATGAATTCAACGTTTTAATTTTATCTTGTTACAATGACGATACAAGAGTGATTATCGAATGATAGTAATGAACTTAAAGCTACGAGAGCGGGAGCGAACGGTACGAATGCGATTTCAATTTTAATCTGTGCTATGTAATGTGGACTTTTCTGAACAATGTCGCTTTGCTGAGATTTAAGTAATATTTATTTGGTGTTCATTTTTGAACATTATTTTTTTTACTAAAGTAGTACTTTTCTTCGTCCTTTAGCTGAGTTAAATCATCTTAAGTTCGAATTGACATTGATTTTGTTAGAGAATTTCTTTTAAAAATATTGGAGCCTATCTATTAAACCATTTATTATAATTATATTATTTTTGGTTTCTAAATAATCTTTTGTCGATACATGTCATGACCTTTTACAGCACGGTATATATTTCGTATTAAATGGTATTTTGACGTGACAACGTCTTATAAATTGGTTTGCCGGGTGACACTTCAAGAAACTGCGTTACGCTCCGCTCACGTTATGCGCTCACAATGAGAGCGAGTGAGAGGCACGCGTCCCGCCTAAGAGCAAGAGAGACAGACATAAAAAGTGAAAGGCACGCGTCTTTCATCCTTCTTCCTACTGTACGAATGAATATTCACATTAAAATTATTTTACCACTCAAAGTCGTTGTCACGTAAAACTTTCGCCCGTATACCGACTTTACAGGCAACCAAATTTTTTTTACCTTAAAATATCGACAACAATATCTTCTTTTCGTGTCGATGACAACACTTGTCATATGGTTTTAGCCCAGTACTGGGCAACGCGTACCGCATTTGGCCTGGCTTGATACAATATGAAAAGATTTATTGCCAAGTTTTGGTCTTATATCTTGAACGTTTATCTTCTTCATATTATAAACATGTTATGTATTTATTACACTCACTAACTGCTTAATTTTATTTTTTTTATACCGCATGTAACTGAAATCGTACCCAGATTGTATTATAGAAACATAAAATAAGTATGTATTACGTTTACCATGCAAATATAATATTTTTGATGAAGCGTTATTTTGCTTTATTGTAGGTCGTATGAATGTCTACGAGTGTTTATATTAAGTGTGAAATATATAATGCTTATATTTAAAGTAAATACTAAGATTAGGCGGTATATTAGTCTGTGTAGTGAAATTATAAATTAAATAAACACCCTGTTAGTATAACATCCTGTTAAATAAATGCGAAAGATACGGCATTCGAAGCCTGGCTCTGCAATGGACACAAACTTACTTAAAAGACCGTCGACAATGCGTAGAAGTGTCGCGTTTAAATGAAAATTGTATCTTAACGTCATATAGATCACATTTCTTACAAAATAAATATGGTGTGCCTCAGGGCAGCATACTCGGGCCACTCTTATTTCTAATATACGTGAATGATCTCCCGACTGTCACACCCTATGAATCAATACTGTTTGCAGATGATATTTCTATTATAATACCAAAAAAAGAGAAATCTATAAATTTTGACACTATCCTAAATACAGCAGTAGAATCAGTAATGACTTGGCTTAACTCAAATAATCTTTGTGCTAATATAGACAAAACTAAATTTATACAATTTTCCAATTATAAAACCAAACATGAGTCGGTGAACATTTCATATAATAACAAAAAACTAAACAAAGTAACGGACACAAAATTCTTAGGATTACATGTTGATCAATATTGCAACTGGAAAACACATGTTAAAAATGTATGCATTAAATTAAATAAATTTGTATTTGCTCTTCGCAACTTACAACGAGTTGCCGGAAGACCTGCAGCGCTTATCGCATATTATGGCTATGTCGAATCTACTTTGAGATATAGACTATTGTTATGGGGCAACTCGCCGGACATAAGTAAAGCATTTATAACTCAAAAAAAAATGCATACGGGCTCTGTTCAATATGGAACCATTAGAATCATGTAGACCTATATTTATAAGAATCAATATACTAACACTAACAGGATTGTATATATTAGAAATCTGCACTCTTGTTAAAAAACATTCAAATGAATTTATTGGGGTACGAAATAATTCAATATTAGGTAAACGGGACCCCACGCGGTTATTAATGCCTGCCTGTAAATCTGCATTATTCCACAAAAATTGCTATGTCATGTGCATAAAGGTATTTAATAAGGTACCCAAGCTATTCGGAATCTTCCGTTCATGAAAATGAAAAAGCTATTAAGAAACTGGTTGATTCAACATTCATTCTACACTATTAAAGAATTCTTTGAGCTTAAAGGTTGATGTAATAATTCTACATTCTATACTATGAATTTGACATACCTACCTCATCTAATTTTCTATGACATATTGTAATATAATATTTTAGCAATACATTTTATAATTTGAATGTTATGTACGGCTTACTATTATTGAAATTTTAGTAATATAATGCATTGTATACCGACATGTATGTGTTAACGCATGAAAACTGACTAATAATTATTTCATATATTTTGCATGCCTTAAAGGTAAAATGTGACGAAACTATATTACCCATAACACCTGAATCTGTACCACATTTTCTGCAAATAAAATATATTTCATTCATTTCAACGCCGTTATTGAAATGTTTCTAGCAATGTAGGCTACTGCTAACATTTAAGTATACAGCAACTCTAGTTAAATTAATTTTTTGTGTATATATAATGCTTTTTTAGGCAGCTCCTGCACTAAGAACAAATCCTGTGTCGCGGAGGACTACAGACATTCGAACAACGGACATAAAGGACACTCCGATTTAGAGCAAACAACTTGTGCATATTCTAAAGTATTGTCGCGTATTGGATATTTACCTACAAAGTCGATGTAGCCTATTAAACTACTTTACCTTATCACTTCAAGCAATTGCGTCCAACTCCAAAGGACAAAGCAAACCATACATATACAAAACTGGTTCTTATAATACGGAGCGCACAGCATACATTAGATTAAGGGTGCGAAAAGGCGATTAAATCAGGGTGGCCGACTGGATATCTCTAAAAAGGACGACCAGGTACTCGGAGTGTCCAGACGTAAAGCTGTTATTTCAAACACCCTTCCATCTGTCCTATCCTGTTTATTTGAGTTAGGTTAAACCTTTTAGTTTAAACAAAAAGGTACTGAAACAGTACGTTTATTACGTACCTTTTAAAGAACATGCTATATTGCTTTGCGAAATAGCAGTCTTTACTAATAAAGACAAGTTGCTAGCTTGTCCGTTTTTTTTACGAACTCATCTCTAGAATCTTTACAAATGTATTTTTATTTACTATATAAACAAAAATGTATTTGTTTTTAATAGTCACATGAGGAAGGTTATAATGTAATTCCATGGTACGATATTTAGGTGATGGACAAAAAGAAAAGAAAAATGCTACAAATATGTAATAGCAGAACGATGCGACACGACGCGATGGTTACATTGACGAGGTATAGCTAATGCAGGATAACACTCAGAGATTGCGAGTTCAATACCACTACATTTCTATCTGCAACTATATCTGCGCATATACGGCTAGCACTCATGTTAAGAAAATGCAAAGGTATCTGAAAGTGGTCTGTCTACACTCGTGTATCGTGATAGACTTATACTTCACCATTCTCACACAGGTTTTTTATACTGAAAAGCCCAGCAGCGATATTTTAACGTCTGGGGCTTATATTAGAATTAAGATAATACATCAAATTAAGGAGTATGATAATCTTAGGGTCACTCACTCCCCTATGTATATACGTGCATAAAATATTAAAAATATACACGAAAGTTAATCTATTTAAAAAAGCTTTAGAAAGCGCAGTAGCCCGTCTATAGACCGACATAAGCCGGATTATGTGGGGAAACAGGACTAAAGCAACGGAACCACTCGACTATGCATTGCTTCACATTGGAAACGCTCTAGATTATACCCACAATCTTTTTGAACATACATAAGTGTTCGTGTGTTATGTGATTTTTAACGGATAAAATCGAGATTTTTTAAAGTTGGTTTAGTGATCTGTAGTGCTACATTGAATTAAAATGCCTTATAGAGTGGTTTGTTAGGTTTTAAACTAGTCTATTGAGATTGAACATTCTACTCAGTTATTTATATAGATTAATACCACATCATATATTATGTTATGAATTTTAGAACACGATAAAATGAATACAAACTTTATTCATGACGTAGACTTAAAAAAAATAGATAATAATTTTGTGACGTAAAATAGCAACATTAATTTGGTTATGTCTATAATTTATTGATGTCATTTAAATTGAAAACCAACAATACAGCTATCCCTTTGGGTTGCAAAAGACAGATAGGCAGTCATTCTGTGGAAAAGCTAATATTCAGTCAAATCCGGTTAGACTAGAAATCAGATCCCGGGTTTAAACTGGGATAGCACTAGAAAGATGATTAATTGTATTGAAAACTAACAGATTTTTTTTTTATATTCTTCGGATAGAAGGCACATTGCTAAGCAATTATATACGGAAATATGTGACTGAACTATCTCACTTTTACCTCTAACTTCATAAAACATACGAAATTGTAGCGGGTTCTAGAATAGAAACGCAGAAAAGGTTCTATGCGTTTATTTGCCGAGTATTGTCTCACTTCCCTTGCACGAGTATGACCGACCAACAACACGACACTGGCCTGAACACTAAGGGCTGCAGTCTCCCACGCTGTTCCCTCCGGTAGTGTGCAGGGCAGGCTGCGCGAAGGGCTGCGCGTAGCGGGCAGATCCTCGCAGACTGTTGGTTCAGCTGGCAGGCGCCGGCGGTGTGAGTGCGATGGGCAGGGCAGGGCCAGACTCTTCGGCAGAGGTGACGCCGAAGACGATGCAGGGAAGTGTAGCGGTCTAGGGTAGCGTAGCCCGGAGCTTTAAGGTAGACCTAGAACCTGAAGGGAAGCAGCATTAGGAAAGCCACAACCAATAGAGTCAGGCAGCTGGCATCAGCCGGCCTCAGCTAGCAGGTAGAGAGATGGGCAATACGCTAACGCAGTAAATGTAGTAACTTACCCACAGCTGGGTACAAGGATACACGTACGACGTAGGGTCAGTAGGTACGCGTAATTATCGTAGGTAGGTAGTAGGTAGATAGAGTAGCGGTGCCGGCCTCTCTGTCGGCCCCTTTATATACCGGGCCCTCCATCAGAGTTGGAGTCGCTACGTGACCATATATGGTCGGATTTCGCGAGCACGGACTATGGCCTTCTCTGATTGGCCGAGCGTATGGACGGTATTATGACGCAGACGCGGTAGGTACCGGACATACGTTACATTTCTATTTATTATTAACATACAGTAAAATTTCTGGGAGCATTTTTACAACCTTCATACGAAGCAAAATAAAAACGATATAAAATCGAGTCAAAACATCTACGTAGTTACTTCCTCAGTATTATTTATTTTGTTCATGGTAAATAATGACGCGTGGTCGTTGGGCAATTAAGTGTGCGCAGTCAGCCCCTCGACCCCTATGAGTGGATGCCTTGACACTTGCAAAAAAAATTTAGACTTGGCGAAACGTCGTGTTAGGTGACTTTTGGTGGTTAGGGTATTTACGGTATTTATGTAGTATATTAGAAATTACGTAGACGTTGCAAATAAAAATAAAAATAGGTAGTGTGTCGAAAATTGCGTACTGATTGGAGATGCGGTGTTACGTTGCCGTCCTCCCTATCCTCTGCGGCCGCTGGGTGTATTGGCGGCGGAGCCCAACACCTTCATCCGCCGCCAAGGGGGTTTTGTTCGGGGCCCGCCTGACCATCTGACGGGCCAATGCCCGTCGGGGAGTGGCGAGGAATGCTTATGTGATACCCTACCCTCCGACACACGGGTACATGAGGAACACGGGTTGGTTTTTAGTCAGTTAGAGTCTGAAAGTCCTCTTCGCCCTTCCACCCCAGGGCGGAGGGACTCCATAAGGATTTTCCAACCCGACACCAAAAAAACAAAAAAGAGTAGACTGCCCATCCTAAAGGCTCTAAATTCAAAAATACGGTGAAAATTAAAATTACCTGAGATGAAGGCATTCACTTATTATACATCACAAAATGAAAGGCCATAGAATTAATTTACAGCACAATCAAATTTCGATTTTTTGACTCTTTGAAGTAACAAAAAATTGCCCAATCTGTTTTAATAGGTGTACACTCGACCGAATAATCGAATAAATTATAGTAAAATTCAGTTGATAAACAAGTACACCGAGCTCTACGCTAAACCCCATGACAATAACCATATACTTGCAGAAGCACCATTTAGTATAAATAATAACACTGGGTTCTGTATCCGAGGAGATGATAGGCAGTGGAATTGCAAAAGGTACAAAAACCGCTTTAGGAAATAAAATACCGTGTATTACCTGTATATAATAAGACAGTTGGAGAAAAGCTGTAAAAATATTTTTTGCACATTTAACATACAAAAGAGTGCTAGTTTGAGCATGAAAGAGAAATTATCGATGTGATATAATCGTGGTCGAATTTTACAGCACTCCGAGTTGTAATAAATTAATTTTACCGATTAAAAAATATTATGTTCGTTTTTGCATATATAGTAAAAAATCACCTATGTAAGGCTGTTAAGTGGAACATAAGCCAGACTTTTGTTACAGACGGGTAATTGCAAATTATGTGTAGATTATCTATAGTTTATTTTTAAAATGTTATAAACCTTTTAGGTCACCTGTGAGAAAACTTGAAAATATAGTGAATATTTTCTTAGTTTTTCTTTTTTTATGTAATTGGCGGCAAATGAGCAGACGGATCGCGTGATGGGAACCCATGGACACAAGCCACACCAGAGGTGTCACAAGTCCGTTGCTGCCATTTAGGTTGGGAAGTAATAGGATTTGGGCTGCCTGCCGGCACTCACACTCACCGAACGAAACGCAACAGTATAGGTTCTGTAACTTTACTTCGATTTCTGTAACGTAGTACTTTTTTCTTACTACCAGTCGAGCTGGCCCATTCATGCAATCAGTGATGCCCTACTTAGAAACCTACCAACCTACTCTTAGTGAGAAATACTTAGTAAAATTGCTAAAGTCTAGATGCCAAACAAACCTTCTAATTAGCCTCATTAAAACCAATGACACAGCCAAAACCACAACGAGCTGTCGTAAACTGTAAACCAAGATCTAACTTCATTAAACCACAAGTAGCGTTTATAATAATCCTCAAAAGGAGCATAAGCAAATATTAATAAATTAAATTACCAACTTTTACATGGCTTTCATTCTCAGAAAACCGTCTGTCCTGAATCATCCGTAGCTGCGGCTTGACAATTTCAGGCTTCAGGTTCAACAGGCTTGAACACGCAATTAATTTCCGGGCACAGTCGCAATTATGTCAAGCCATCGTTTCACATCACAAACTCACATGTCCAACCTTCATATTCCTTATTTCTTAAACACTAAAGCCTATAATCGTTCGGAAATAAACTGATTAAACTTTAATTAGCCGCTATGACATTTTTGGATTTATTATTTAAACGTCTATCTTATCTGATGATATAATATGTAATCCCAGCTCTGAGAATTCACAATTATTTGACGTTTTACGAGAACGAACAATAAAGGTAACGTTGCTTGGGATATCAAATTAAGTGGATGATACGCTTTTTGGGACGAGGTAATGTTTTGGGTTATTTCCCCCGAGTGTAGAGATTGCATGGTGCTGTAATCATACCATCAAATGTTCAATTTTGTTAATACACGTTAATTTGCCAATAAAGGTAAAGCCATTGTTTTAAAATTTCTTTATTTTTGGCCACTATAATGCTTTTTACAAACGTCGCTATTACTTACCTTTAATCAGTATACTAGATGCTTTTATTGCTATATTTTAGGAGATGCACACGTAGCACTGTACCTTTTGCAGTCAGAAATATTACGAAAGACCTGATAGGTATAACACAAACTCAAGATGCATACAGACTAATATTTTCTTATAGCTGCATTGTAAAAGATTGCTATGACGCGATTTGTAGCGATACAATACTCCGTCTACGCACATGTCACTTTCGTAGCACTTTGGGTGACGGTTTGTTTGCTACGCATTGGATCACGTCGTAGACCGTAACTTGAGCATAAAGCAAGCGACAAATGCGGCTTTGCAATGTGTTTTGACAGTTTGCGACAACATCAAATAGCGGTTCTTATACGTAGTTGTGTGTAACATGACAGTTTGTTTGAGACATACTGCATCGCGTTACGTACGTAATTTTAGTTGAATATTGTCATAAAACGAACACACAAAAGAAAATAAAAACAAAGTGTTTAATGCTTTTAAAATCTTAATCCTGACAAACCATGACGTAAAAAGAGGTTCATAAATTAACACGTATTAATGAAAATCGTGTTTTCACATTTGGATTTACGTTTCCATTCGGCATAGGATGACAAACCTTTCAAATTCATACGACGTATTGTTCTTTTACTCAGAAACATCACACAAAAACAAGCAAAACACAATGTAAGCAGGGACACGGAGGAAAATGAAATGTAGGTATGTTTTTGTATTGAAAGTATACGTTCTTCTATTGCAAATAAACAATAGCATGTTTTTCTTTTGGACTTTGGTTGAATCTATCTCTGCATTGTATTAATTTACGATGTTAAAATATACAACAACATGAATAGATTAGACATTTATTAACTATGAAACTTATGTTTAGTAAAACTTGCAATTATTCTTTAATTGAGGTTGGGTCAACAATTATTTCTATTCAAATTACAATTTCTCACAGCGGTAACTAATTGTTAATTGATGTTCGTATGACGTGTATAAAATATTATTGCAATCGATAAGGTTTATTTGCCGCCGTATCACTTTCGAAGTTAGTTAATATTTTAACAAAGAGCTGATATAATAATTAAATCAAGTGCGAGTTGGACTCGCCCATTAAGGGTGCCGTAGTAGAGGTATCCACTTAGCCTACCCATTACCTTCACCTTACCAGATGCCACAACATTTTTTCAGTACCAAACAACAAAAGTTATTTCTTTGGCATTTTTGACTAGAAATCAATAACTTCACTCTCAAAATCTCTTTATTTTATATGAAGACTAGAGGACGCCAGCAGTTACGCCTGCATTTTTTTTAATTTACCCGTTCTGGCCGATCCCGTGGGAATTTCGGGAAATCCCTTCTTAGTGCACCCCTACGGTGCCCAAGGAACATACATGCAAAATTTCATCCTCCTGCGCCCAATAGTTTCGGCTATAGCGTGTCTGTCAGTCAGTCAGTAACGCAAGGATTTTATATATTAAGAAGATGATACTTAATTTTACAAATAATACTAACTACGTTCATATTTGTGAATACTAACCTATAAATGTTTCGCTTTCGTTTGAATAACATTTTACTGATTTTCAAATTCAATGTATCAATATTCAAACAAACCTTTCTTTTCTTTTTAAAAAGACAACTCCCGTGGGGATCGAATCCACAACACTTCGGCACAGTGTCAAGCGGTGAGCCGGCTGCTTAAATCACTACGCCAACCGTGCAGTCAAGTTGCCGTTACAGTAAAACCTTGGCTTACTGCGCTCGGCTAATTTGTATCACACGTGCGACATATAATTTTTTATTTATTGGACTTCATACACATAATGTACATGAATCGGCGGACTTAATGCCTGAGGCATTCTCTAACAGTCTACCTTGGGGTGATGCAGAGATATATGAAGTAGGGGCAAGCTGAAGAGTTAGGGACTAACATAGCATTATTTATACTTATATACAAATCAATAACTACATACTAATTACATACAATACATATACACAATAGTAAATACTATAATATATATATATATATATATATATATATATATATATATATACATGAATATATATAAATAAATATATACATACATAGATACATATCTTCACGCCTTTTATCCCCGAAGGGGTAGGCAGAGGTGTATTTCTACACCCACTTTTCGCCAGATATACTTTAGTCCCACGTAATAAGGGGCGAGCCTATTGCCATACCGGGCACATTCCCAGACTCCGTGCTGCTACTGAGAATTTCGTGACCGAAAAACCCAATAACACTGCCCGACCCAGGAATCGAACCCGGGACCTCCCGATCCCACGCGCACATTTATGCCGCGAGACCAACGAGGCAGTCGAGTATAAATAAATATATATATTTATATATAAAATAAAATTAACTAGAGATATCAATTCTGCGATGATCCTGAAAGTTCTGAGTGTAAGAGCTCTCGTACTTTCGATATGAACGTGTATCTGCTGGTGACCGTGATGATCTCTAGAGGGAAGGCGTTCCACAGAAGGACAGATTGCACTGGAAAAGATGAGTGACTGAAGTCAGAGCTGTGTGAAGGACATAGGAGGAGTAGATTATTAGAGGAGCGTAGAGTTCTATTATGACTGAAATACAGATATTGAAAATGAGAAGTTAGATAGGAAGGTGTGTTAGGAGACAAGAGAATAGAGTAGAGTGTAGAGAGACCGCGCATACTACGGCGTTGACAAATGGGTAACCACTTCAAACGAGAACAGTAAGCAGACACATGGTCATACTGGCGAAGATTAAAAATAAATCGAATGCAGTTATTTAGAAGACGGTCAAGTTTATTGAGGAGGTCTGCATCAGGTCAAAATAACAACCATTACCATAGTCGATCACAGGGAAAATTAAGGTGTGCACAAGGATTATCTTAGTTTTGGATGGTAAAAAGTTCTTCAGGCGATACAGAGCACGAAGGGTACCGGTGACTTTTTGGCTAACATTAGTTACCTGAGCGCGCCAATTTAAATTTGTGTCAATATGTAAACCTAGATCTTTGACCGCTGGACAATACTCGATAACCTCACCGATAGTTTTGTCTAATTTGCTCAACGTTCTTTGGCTGCCCACAATGATAGCCTGACACTTGGTTGGATTTATCGTCAAACCGAAAGAGTTAGACCAACGACGTAGGTACTCTAGATCCCTATTAACAGTGTCAATGGCAGACGATATATTTTCAACGCTAGCTTGAGTATAAAGCTGCAAGTCATCGGCATACAAATGATAAGCGCATTGAAGATTTTGGGTTACGAGATTGATGAAAATTTAAAATAACAAAGGAGAGAGAATACCGCCTTGTGGAACACCAGAGCCCATCTCACACCAATTCGATGAAGATTCGTCAACGCGGACCGCTTGCTGGCGACCACGAAGATAGGACGAGAACCATTCCAGTGCATCAGAGGAGATCATAAGGTGGGAAAGGATAGCAAGGAGGATGTCGTGACTGACGGTATTGAAGGCATTAGAGAAATCTACCAAAGCCAACACGGTGACATTGGCATTCTCCATGTCTGACCTAATATCACCAGTCACTTTGAGGAGGGCAGAAACGGTGCTGTGTCCAGGTCTGAAGCCAGACTGGGCTTAAAAGGTTGTTTAAATAAATATAGCGAGATAGCTGCTTCTGCGGCTGATCGCATCAAGGGATGGCACGTCTCGAAAGAGGCATCATGCTCAGACCACAGATGGATCCGCTTCTCCATAAAAGTCGATATACAGCCCACACAGTCCCGCAGGAAACCACACAACACTGATAAAGCAAAGTATGTCCTACTACTTAAAGAGAAACTTACCCTTACGGCCACGCCGCCGGTACTGGGTGACACTGTACAGATCGACGATCAGGTATGTATACTGACGCAGTCGATGCTTGACAGCTATTATGCAGCTTGCCCGGAAACCACTCCGCCTTCAACCCCGGGGAAACAACCCTGGTGGGGCACTGAACTTGAACGTAAGCGCAAGAAGGTAAGAAAGTCTCTAAATAGGGCAATGAACACAAGCGCGGATGCAGATTGGGACGCTTATAAAGCGGCCAAATCAGACTACAGGAAATGCCTCAGATTCAGACGCACCATGGGATGGAGAAAATTCTGTGGGAGCATTGAATCTTGCCAACAAGCAAACCGGGTAAGGAAACTACTGGCCCAGCAACCAACGGTTGCACCAGGTACTCTCCGTAAACCGGATAACACATACACCACATCGGAAGAGGAGACAAGACGCGTCCTACTCGAAACACACTTCCCAGGCTGCGTCCTCACCCCGGTAATAACGTGGCACGATACACCAATAGTGGCGACCGAACACGAATGGAGACACGCAAACAACGTGGTCACAGAAGAAAAACTCCGATGGGCCATCGATAGCTTCCACCCCTTCAAAGCAGCCGGACTGGATGGCATCTTCCCAGGGTTATTACAATGGGGAGATGAACCTGTCCTTAAAAGACTCCTGGCAATTATGAGGGCTAGCCTGGCCCTCAGATATGTACCGAAGAGGTGGAGGGAAGTCAAACTAATCTTCATACCAAAACCAGGCAAAACATACTATACCCATGCAGAGTCCTTTAGACCAATAAGCCTCACCTCCTTCATGCTTAAAGCCTTGGAAAGGCTTTGCGAGAGGGAACTAAGAAGTGGGGCTCTTAAGCACCTACCCTTACATGCCAACCAACATGCATACAGCTCAGGGAAATCGACGGAATCGGCCTTACATCAGGTCGTGAACCAGATAGAAGCTGCTATACAACAAAAAAGCATCTGCCTGGGCACCTTCATCGACATAGAAGGAGCCTTCGACAAGACAAACTTTTCCAGCATAAGCAACTCCCTAGCCAGGCATGGTGTGGACCAGATGCTCATACAGTGGATCCAAAACATGCTCAGCAAAAGGGTAGTGCGCCTGCAAGGCGACACTCAGACAGCCTTGATAACTAAAGGGTGCCCGCAGGGAGGTGTACTCTCCCCGCTATTGTGGAACTTAGTCATCAATGAACTCATAGACAAACTCAACGCGAGATACTTCTTTACAATAGGTTATGCAGATGATCTAACCATACTCACCTCAGGTAAGGTAACCAGTACAGTGTACGACCTAACCCAACAAGCCCTACGCATAGTAGAGTGGTGGTGTAATGTGTACGAATTATCTGTAAACCCAACCAAGACCGAACTAGTTATGTTCACACACAAACGCGCGCTGGGTACTTACCGATTGCCCAGGTTATTTGATACAGAGCTTAAGCTGTCTACCGAGGTCAAGTACCTGGGCGTCACTCTCGACAGCAAATTGACATGTAACAGCCACATGGAAAATAAGCTCAATAAAGCCAGCATCATCTTCTGGCAGTGCAAGAAGATGATAGGTAAACGCTGGGGCCTATCCCCCAAAATTGTCTTATGGCTCTATAAGACAATAATACGTCCGATCGTTAGCTACGGCGCAGTAGTGTGGTGGCCTCGGACCAACCTAATAACGGCCGCCAACAAGCTTCAGAAGCTTCAAAGACTTGCATGCCTAGCGGCCACGGGCTGTATGAAAACAACGCCAACAGCGGCACTTGAAGTGTTGCTGGACCTGCCTCCATTGCACCTGTTCATACAACAGGAAGCAACGATGTCGGCTAAGAGCTCTGAAGCTCTGGAAAGACACTAACACACCGCACACTAACAACTTAAATACACTCTTTAAAGAAGTTCCTATCACACAAGCCATTGGCGACCGTATACCGAAACAATTTGTTTTCGACAAGAAATACAAAATCCAACTGTACGAGGACATACACGAAGGAGCAGTTAACCACAACGAGCTCACGATCTTCACAGATGGGTCTAAAACAGATACAGGTACGGGTTCAGGAGTATTCTCCATGGACCTAAACATCAACATCGCAGCACCGCTGGGAGCCTACAACACGGTCTACCAGGCCGAATGTTTTGGCATAATCCTAGCTGCCACAGCAATCATGGCACGTGAGGTAAGGGAACGATCCATTAGGATCCTCTCAGATAGTAAGGCCGTCCTCTCAGCCCTCAAAAGCCATACTATCACCTCGGCACTCACGCGTGAATGCCACCAGAAACTAACAGAGGTAGGTAAACTAAACAAATTAACACTGCAATGGATTAAGGGCCACAGTGGCTCAAGAGGGAATGACGCAGCCGACGTACTTGCCAAAAGAGGGGCCACTTTAGAGGTAGTGGGACCCGAGCCCATTATTCCCCTCCCTTCTGGTTTTTATCGCAACCTAGTAAGAAATAGGACCAGGACCAAACACAACTAGTCCTGGATTGGTATTGTAACATGTAGGCAGGCCAAGGAGGCTCTTCCCGCAGTAGACGGTAAGATAGCTAAACAAATCCTCCGGCTGTCCAAACAACAACTACGGACAGTCACGACCGCCTACACAGGACACGGATTCTTTAATAAACACCTATTTACTAAAGGTATCACCGACAGCCCGCTGTGCAGGGCCTGTATGGCAGCAGACGAGACGGCAGCCCACCTGCTCCTCGACTGCCCTGAGGTCGCACAGTACAGGCAGCAGTACCTGACCAGATACAGCACCCTGAGGGAGGCCGTGGGCCACATCAAGAGTCTGCTGGCCTTCCTCGAAGAGCTGGGGTGGCTCGAATGACGACACCATTCCCACCCGCACGCAAAATACACGCCAAGACGTGGAGTTGCGGAAACAGCCCGTGCCATCAATTAGCAAATTATTAGCTGCTTCTGAACACTGGCCTCAAGCACCTTGGACAGGAAAGGTAGGAAGGAAATTGGGCGGAAATCATTAAGGCGAGAAGGATTCTGAATTTTGGCTAAATGAGTGACGTAGGCTTTAAGCCATAGGTCTGGGAATGTGCCGGAATCTAGGGAAAAATTTACAATGTGAGTGATAGCTGGGATGAGGTGTTCCAGGATAGTGGTGATCATACGGCGGCTGATATGATCACAGCCCACCGCATTGGATTTTATGGAGCGGATAATCCTTATAATCTCATCCGACGCTACTGGAGAAAAAGTAAAAGACTAAATGATAGGGCTAGGTAGATTGGCTAAGTAATCGAGATTGAGACATTTGGTCTGATGATCAAGCGTGGCAGTGGTGGTGAAATGTTGATTTAAATCATTCAAACCAAATGTCCCCTGAAATTCGACACTACGCTTTTTGCCAATACCTAGCGTCCCGTTATTATATAGGTATAAGAGTAAATATATGTATTATACTAAATAGGATTAGGTTGCCTTTTTACAGTGATTCCTTCAAAATCAGGGGCTTTCCGTATAAACCTGTAACCTGAATTCATTTTAGGATTAGAATAGGAATAGGTAAATTCATTCTAAGTTGATACGTACTTTTTAAAAGAAAGATAAAATAATTCTTTATTGTACACCACAAGTCACATTACAGAGTTAGAAGAGAGATAGAAGTTTAAAAATAAAATGCACAATGGGCGGCCTTAACAAACCGACTATCCTAACTTAATATTTTTTGCTTCAGTATATTGGACTCTGCAATGATATGTCAGCCACGACAAGTGATTTTATGTGTAGGATGATGGAAAGAGATTTTATATAAATGTATATGATGATAATGTTTGAATTTTGAATGTAAAAGGTATGAGGGCAGCGTTTACGCTATTAGTACACCGACGCGTTCGAATGCGGCTGCGAAACTTTTGCGGAACTATTGCGGCGACGAAACATCTGTTAATGAACAAAACTTGTAGTTCTACTGGCTAGTGGGTGTAGACATGTTTGTATACGCATTTTTTATTATCTATGTGCCCAACCGCGTAATTTTGAAATAATTTCGAATTAAATTAAATAATATTTCTATGTTTCCGACTTCCATCATACGAAAATGTGACCATCTTGACAGAACGTGCGTTGACGCATTGTGTCTCGAAACGTGTGCGTCTCTGTAAAGACAATTTGACAGTTACGGTTTGGCTACGGGGACCGGCGACACGACCGGTGACGCGACAATTCGCGCGACGCGAAAAACATGCCACGGGCACACGCGTTCGCCGTCACGACCAGAGTAGACCTGGAGCGAGACGACATTAGCTGAGATCTTTTTATGAAATTTAGCTCGACATTGTACGGACTTTGGTGGCAATATCACATTTGTTTCAACCCGGAAATCGAACCCGAGACCTCATGATCCGCTTACACTACCGCAAGATCACAGAGGCAGACTTGATATTGTGTACCCAACCACGGTATTGAAAACTAAAGGTAGGTACTGTATTTTATCATTATACAAACGGTCGGAACGCGATTTATACCTACGAGCGTCAGGCTCGGTATCCACCTAACCTACTGCATACCAAACTCAAGGCGCTTCGGTATACATTCTGTAGGTACATACTGAATGCGTACTGACCCGACGCTTGTAGGTATTGTAACTTGTAACTCGAGTTTTGAGTTAAAATACGGAAAAGCTTATGTAGGTAAGTGTGATCTAACTAACTAGGTGTATGCACATCTAAAAACTTACTAAGGTATTTTGAAATCACAGACAGACACTTCAACTTTATTTACACTGTATACATTTATGTAGATATAGACAACATCCAGACGTTCCAAATAGCTTGTCTAACTAAAAATTCTAAGAATAATATCATGCTCGCGGAGAAATAAACTAAAAATTTTATACTGACTCAGCTCCGGCGCTAGTCGCCGCGACTACCGCTCGACGTCGTGGCGTGCGCCGTACTAATTCATACATTTGTTTTGGTCGCGCGACGTGTCGCGCGACACGCCGCTGTACCGCTCGGTGCTATTCGCCGGTCGCGTCGCCGGTCGCCGCTGCGCGTGGCATGCTTAGAACATTTCTATACATTTGATTCAGTCGCAAGTCGCGTCGCCGGTCGCGTCGCGCGAATTTTCGCTGGAGCGAATTGTCCGTGGCCAGGCCGTTATCTGCGGATTACTAGCGACAAGGATGCAACTAATTAATCTAACTGTGTAATAGAGTGAGACATATTATTCGAAACGTTTGCATACAACTGACAGATTTTTCTTAGCTTTGTTGCCGCATACCCGCTTGACCGCGCACAAGTGACTATTCTCCCTTTTTCGAAACTGCGTAGACCGCGCACAAGTGACTATTTTCCCTTTTTGGTTACAGCGCTATACTCGGTCTGAATTTACTGTTTCTTTCTTTAACGTAATGTTTTTAATCCTTTTTCTCTGTTCTATTCAAATCATTGAACATTTCTTCATGCTAAAAATACGAAGCGAGTCTTAAAATCGTTAACGCGGAACGAAAAAATAATGTCAAATGCCACTCTTTGTTTCGCGCGCTCCGTGATTACGTGCTAATTGTTTGCGTGTTATTAAATATTTTTATACTATGATACATGTTTTTTTTTTATTTAATTCGGTGTAGATAGAATCCCTCTACAGTAAAAACTCATAAAATATGTATGTCATCGATTTACTTTTTAAAATAATCCTGTTTAAAATACACAAAGTGTTTTTTTCAACGATAGTCAATGTTCGCTGCTAAGTGTAATAAATAAGAAACTAAATATCAACAAAGAATTCATACGACTTGAACGAGTCTTACACATGGTTGAAGAAAAACATCACTTCAACTTACTCATGTTACCGGCTTATCAACAATAAATGTTTATGTTAGTGCGCCCATCTGCCGAGCGACGGCGCGACATTTTGTTTAGAACGTGAGCGGTCGAGTGAATTCGGCGAATTGGCGCTAGCGGTCAAGCGGATACGACTGCATCGGTGGATTAATAGCGTTATGCACTTAACCCCAGAATACTAATCATCGCCTGAGAGGCCGCCTCCGGTTGATTTTTTAAGAATATTTTTAACTTAAGTCTATGTATCGCGGCGTGTATTCGTGCCAATATAGTGCACCCCGCGACACGGTGGAGAGTGGTCATGGGTTCAGCGGGGAATACTCGGCTATCGAGTTATTGACCTCACGTTCGCCTGGGAGGCGATCATTAGTATTAACGGTAAGTTTTTACCAATTTCGTTTTTAAGTTTTTTGCAATTATCTCTTTATTTATTTGTAACAATAAGTTTGATTTTACTGAGAATTGATCATTTAGTTTCATAGATGAATCTCGACTAGAACCAGATAACAAACTATTTGGAAAACGAAGATTCGGACAGTGAAACTGAAGATAACGTTGAGGATTACGATTCAGACGACAGTGTGGCTGATCCTACTCTCTTACCCTCGTGCCAGCTTGAAGATGATATCCAAAATATTTCTGGAACATCTCAAATATAAGCAAGCACAAGCACCGAGTTAGAAGCTGCTCTTCAAAACCAATCTCGATCTCCAAACTGCTGTAATTGTGATAGAAAAATATAGGCTGATTTTAATTTAATCTCAAGCCAAATATCTTACAATAAGAATGGTATTTTTACTTTCATGTGATATAAGATAACACTTTAACAAAACTTAATTCAGATAATAAATTAGAAGCTATATGTGTCTTTTTATTTTTTATTATTACTTTTCAAAAGACTGTTCAAACAAGGGTAATGTTGGATTTAAGATTGATTTTAAGAGTGAAATTATAATTTTAAGGAAAATGTGCCATTAAATTAACAAGTTAAAGAAACAAGTTTTTCTTCATTATTTCTTACATTTAATACATATTTTAATAGAAAAATCTTTCAAAAATCTTGTATCATTTATGAAGTAGCCTCCCGAGCGATCATTAGTATTAACTAGTAAAAAAATAAGATTAGTACTCTAGGGTTAAACCTTCCTCAGTTTGAAAGATTTTCAGTTTATCGCGTTCATATAGACAAACAGGAAGAAAAGGTGACTTCATTTCATAATATGTATAGATTTAATTTGTCACTCGGGGTGATGGCAAACATAAATAAATTTAAGGATTTGGAAAATTTATTTTAGGTAAGCTAATATAAAGTAGATACTACTACTACGTTCTTAAAACACGCATATAACTTACAGCATTAAGTAACTTTAAAATAATTACAATTAAATTTTACTTTACCTCCTCAATACCCTTTGCAAAACCACACGCTTTTGTTCTTATATACGACACGTACTCATCCCTTTGTAATTTACTTAGTTCATCCTATATTTCAATAACTTAAATAATTGCTACGATCCTATAATAAAACAATCAACTGAAATGATGCTGGCGTACACGGAAAGTCCTTTTGTCTGTTGGGAGCCCAACTTGTGTGAATGACTTGTGTTGATTGATGTTCCATGTTGTGACTTTTTCTCATTACACTGGCACAATCTGATCGATGTCGAGAGAGCCACAAAGCAAACGTTGTCTGGCTAAATGGAGTTAACCGTTATTTGCGAATGAATTTACGATGTGTTTTTGAGATGTATGTTTTATGAACAGCTGGTTGGCGTTTAGTGATGAACATAAAACTATAGTCTTCTATTTAATTATTTTATGCCCGATAGCTTTTATGGTATTTATTTTAATATCCTAAGCAATTTCTCGTCATTTTATACAACAATGTCTCAGAAATTTATTTAATTGGTGATAATCGAATTTAAGGTAAAAATAAATACCTAAGTTTTCCAACCTTCGACCGGCTTACAACAGTTGTGGTCACGGAGGGACTGATGTTAACTTAAGCTTAACACGCGTTTAATAAAATCGTATATTGTCCATAAGGCGGTGATAGCTGAGTGGAGAGACCGACAGACTGCTACGCAGAGGGTCTTGGGTTCGAATTCACGGCACGCACCAATGTCTTTTCGGAGTTGAGTGCGTATTACATTGTTATTATCACTTGCTAAACGGTGAAGGAAAACATCGTGAGGAAACCTGAATGTCTGAGAGTTCTCCATAATGTTTTCGAAAGACATGTGAAGTCTGCCAACCCGCAATTGGCCAGCGTGGTGGACTATGAGAAGGGTACTTCTCAAAGTGGGAAGAGGCTCGTGCCGGGCAGTGGGACAGTATAAAGGGCTGATGATGATTGTCCATAAATCGCGAAATTGTGAAATCGATCGATTTCTCCGAAGTCTAATGATAGTTTCAATGAATATGAATTTTCTAACAAACAAAGTATCGTAATTTTTTTTTGCTAAAGCTTAATTTCACTGAGTGGACATGAAAGCTTATTACATTTGTGTTTAAGATAATTGCCTTATGGTTTATTACCCACCAATCAAATGAATTACAGTCAAAGAAAATGCGCTTTTACCCATGAATTAACAATATTCATTAAAATTCAAAGGAGGTAATAACAAAAAGTGGGTTTTACGCTCGAATTTAAGGGTTAATGCTCTCGACACTAATTGGCAATCGGTGTGACGTACGGACGAGAAAGGTGCTCAATAATTAATACATCCACACAAAAATGTATTGGAAATTAACAAACCCAATTAACTTTTTGTAATAACGTGTCGATTTATCATTCAATTTATTGACGCTGAATGCTCAATAATAATACATTTATTCATTTCGATGCATCGATAGCCGTGTTGGAATGTAATTAATTTTTTTTATGCTGATCTATCCTGGCGTCGTAAATTCTTATTCAAAATACGATTCCCTCCTACTAGATTTATTGTGAGTTGAAAATAAAGTAGCAACGTTTTTATGTGGAAATTATTAGCATAATCCCATGGAATACACAAACTAACATTAATGTATAATAAACGCAAGCGCTGTAACTTAAGTTACGTTTTATACGATGAATATTTTGGCAAACAGACAGCGAAGAATTATGACAATGAGTTTTCATCACAGCGTCTTTTGTTATCCTGATTGTCTGTTTATGTAAATGACCGCATCTAAAGCGAGAACATTGGCGAACGTTACAGAATTGAAACCAACGGGAGCATTGAAGGACAAAATAAAATTACAATGACCGTCTCTAATTACTTGTTTCAGGGTTGGTTCATTTATATTGTTGTGTGACACCGCAGTGTTCTGCGAAAAAATTGCTACCGCTACTCCATATGTTAAATGTTCGATTCAATATTTCCCTTATTGTTGCAACAACATGGCTGTCAGTGGTTTTTGTATGAATAATCTGTCATCTATCCTTATGAAAAAGAAACAGGTGTGAATTTACAATACGTCATTTATGTATGCTTGACATTACGAATGGATTAACTGTAACTCTGTGATTAATGACATTTTGTGGGTTTTGTCATCAATAAGCTGTTTTTAAAATGAGCAACTGAAGCAAGAATTGTAAGTTCACTTTAAAACAATTACTTTTATCAGCGTCTATTTTTTTAACACGGTTAGTTAAACGAGTAATATAATTTATACTAACGTAGAAGTAACTCTTAAAATAAATGATCAAAGGAAGTAAAATTATTTAATTTTATTGTTATTTAGGTATGTATTTCCAATATAACAGTCAAAACGTGATTTTAAATTTCCCATAACATTCACTTGTGTACTTTTTGCTTAAGAACAACCCTCAAAGAAACAGCAGTCGTAGTGTCCCACTCACTTATTTAAGCTTAAACCGAATTTGGGCTGCAATCCTTAAGTCTTATACATTTTTTGCAGTATTAGGTGAGCCGGGTCTTTGAATATTTTACAAAGTAAAGTTGATTTGGTGCCGCGTGCGGTTGAAGTCTGCGAACTTTAATTTCCTGTGGAGAAACTCCGCCAGTGAGATTTTCCTTTACATCCCCTTGATTCACCGCGCTTGATTCAGTACGTGATATTTTAGACGCTAAATACATGTGCGTCCGTTGTCGAGTTCCACATGAAATTACGTTCGTGTAATATTCCTGCGTTTGATGCGCCGTGGTTTTAGCTATGTTCTTTTAGTCAATCAGGGTTTAATCAAGTGTCAGATAATAAGTTAGCTTTAAGGATAAAAAATATTCCTCCCCAACTATTTTTGGCACCCAAAAACTTTAAGTAAATTTAAATGTCAATTTTTATATATTGCTTTAATTTATATTCGTTTTCATTATCTTTTGTCAAATCTTTATCCGACTACGAAAGATAGGTTATGCGTTTTGATTGTATGTATGCCTGAGTTTTCTTCAATAAGCCTTAGGTTCAAGTGTAGTTCACTTATTGACTAGACGAAGTGGATTACAATAACGCTGTAGTCGGCAGATACATCAGACGTCTACGGGCAGCGATGGCGGTCGCGACGTGTGAAAATATATAATATTAGACTTCACCTGCGGCTCCTAGCGCGTAAATTATATGTTTCAACTTTTCTCTAGAATCACAGAATTTACATATTTGTCAACGCTGTACAAAAATCCGTTCGGTAGTTTCTAAGTTTATCGCATTCATACAGACCGACAGGAAAAAAATGGGTACCTCATATTATTATAAGTATGATGCCGGATTCGATCGTAGGTTACGTCCACAGACGTGAAATGAATGGAGATTGTTGCCATTTGCCGTGCCTAAGTGATATGTTGTTGCATGGCGGAGGGGTGTTATAATGAAAACTTAGCATTTTATATTTAATCAGGTAAATCATAAAAAGAAATAAACTTTTTTTCAGTTGGAGACACTAGGTACTCGTCGAATAGTATATTCGCCTGCAACCTTTTCTAAAATTATGTTTGGTATGTTTGAATTGTATAATGTTTAGGAGTCAAAAGGGATAAATAAATACTTTATAAAGCATCTTAGGTTTACAGTTCATGTGACTTAGATTCAAAATATATAGTTTATATTATTAGGGTGCATATAATTGTTACACTGGCAATAGTAAAACTAACAGACTACTCAAATAAAATCATTGAAACGTAGAATTATCAATCATCACAGCTAGCCGAGCGTTTGTAATTAAGTTGAGGTGTTGTTATTCTACTCTGATAGATATAATTACATACATATTCAGCTGCCTCAATGGTCTAGTGGCATAAATGTGCGCGTGGGATTGGGAGGTCTCGGGTTCGATTCCCGGGTCGGGCAAAGTGTTATTGGGTTTTTCCGTAAGGAAACTCTCAGTAGCAGCATGGAGTCTGGTAATGTGCCCTAGTAGGGCAATAGGCTCGCCCCCTATTACGTGGGACCTAAAAATCCATGGCGAAATGTGGGTGTAATATTACACCTCTGCCTACCCCTTCGGGCATACAGGCGTGAGTCTATATAAAATATTCAGCTATAGGTACGTAAGTTCGGCAATAATTGAAATATTTTTCCTGCGTTAAAATTTTCATAGATTTTTTCATTTATAGACGTCGCCAACGGTTTAGCCCGCGTCAATTATACACATAAACCTTCCACTTGAATCATACTATCTATAAAAAGAACCGCATTAAAATCCGTTGCCTAGTTTTTAAGATTTATGCATACATAGGGACAGACAGACAGAAGACAGACTTTGTTTTATACTATGTAGTGATAAAACTTTATGCAGTATATTATTATCTTGAATGTTAAGTTAATTACAGTTTATGATTGTTCAGTTCTAGTATTACTAGACTTTGCCTGCAACTCTGCCCACGTGGTAGACGGTTAACACGGTTAAAAGTAACCTGTGTCTGGAGAGTAAAATAAAAATGTCTCTGTCCAGCATCCTATATCTTCATGCTTGAATATATTATATTATCGCTCTGTTTCAGCGTGCAAGAAGGACAAACAAACGTACCCCCCAATTAATAAAATTGGAATGAATTTAATACCAGTCATTTTTAATCGCTATATTTTACTTAAAGCTCAATCAAATTGATTGATAGGAAATCTGCAAATATATTAATTGGTATGTATTGTCAATAAACGATCATCATCATCCCAGCGTTATCCCAGTTTCAATCTGGGATCCGCTTACTAGTCTAACCGGATTTGGCTGAATATTAGCTTTTTATAAACGATATTGTTTTCAATATAATATCAGTATAACGTCCATTTACGCTGAATGGATTTTCGTCGTTATGAAATGCTTAATACGGATTTTCTTTTTTTTAATAGCACCCCCTGCGAAAAGTTTCGGTAACGTAAATTGAGTATGTACTCACGTATTATTTTTCTTTCAATAGTTAAAGGCAGAATTCAAAGAACAGACATTTTAAAAGGTTTATTAATAAGACTACAGCCAAATGCAAAAATCTTGGATGAAATCGGGATAACGCTACGGTATCATAAAAGTCTGAGAGATACTGACACAAAACGCAGATTAAAAAGATTTTACGATACTCAAGGTGATACAGTGCGAGCGGAGTGGATAAATTTGACTACTTAAACTAAAACAACCCGAACTCGGTACTGTTAAAACGTACTTATATGTATACATTCGGTTTTATCCGATGCGTATTATATACCTCTAGAGAACGCATTTTTCAGCACAGCTTATTGTTGTCATCATCGAACCTGTATATATACTGTACCACTGCTGGGCACAGGACTCTTCTCACTATGAGAAGAGTTCACCACGCTGGCCAAGTGCGGGTTGGCGGACTTCACATGTCTTTCGAGAACATCATGGAGAACTCTCAGAAATGCAGGTTTCCTCACGATGTTTTCCTTCACCGTTTAGCATGCGATAAATAACAATTTTATTCGCGCATAACTTTGAAAAGTCATTGGTGCGCGCCGTGGATTCGAACCTGAGACCCTCTGCGTAGCAGTCCGTCGGTCTCTCCACTAGGCTACCGCTGCTTTCAGCTTATTGTTGCCATCACCTTATTAAATAGACACGTGATAGGTACTAAAAATTAACTGTTACCTGTTATTATATACGTATATTACACAGAACTATTCATTCCGCTGAGGCGAAATTCTTTGTACCTACTTGTTTACTTTGTTTATTGCTTAGATATTATGTGATTTACACTTATAACATCTAGGATTAACCATGGTTGACGTTTTTAGTTTAATCTTCTTGGACTCTACAAACTTTGCATGAAATTGAATTTTATTGTATTTCTAATTGATATTATGTTCCTTTTTCAGCTTCTTGTAAACTTACTGCGCCAAACTTCATAGCACCACGTCATTTTCGTTGAAAGTTTTGATGCTCTTATACTAGTAGTTTCCGCCTACGACTTTGCTACCTATATATGTACTTACTATTTTCATGCATAAAATCGAAATCTTCGAACTAGATTTTTCGCAAAAAAATAAAAAACATCCTTCCATCCTCATAAACGATTGCACTTATAATAATAGTAAGATAATTAATACCCGAACTGCAGTTTTACTATTAGTAAAACTGCAGTTTGTTGTAAATAAAAGCTATTCGTATTTATCAATACGAATAGCTTTAATTTAACTTAAGTGCCTTCAGCGTTTACATGGAATAATAAAAATCGTAGTGCTCATGCATATTTTCATTTATTTGAATGCTGTAGTAGGCTTCAATAGCCTAGTGGAGATATCAACAGACTGCCATGCAGAGGGTATCGATTTCGAATCCACGGCGCGCACCAATGACTTTTTGGAGTTGTGTGCGTATTGAATTGTTAATTACCGCTTGTCCAATACCTAGGAGAGCACGTTAAGCCATCGGTCCCGGTTGTCATGAAGATCTTTGATAATCGTTACAGGGCCTCAGTACCTTCTAAATAAACTGACACTAGTCTAAACCATGGAATATCGCAATCCCTTCGGGTTATGGAGGACAGACAGGCAGTCGCTCCGTGGAAAAGCTAATATTCAGCCAAATCCGGTTAGACTAGTAAGCGGACCCCAGATTGAAACTGGGATAAGAGGGCTAAGAGGATAAGAGGAATACTGTAGTATTGACTTTAAAAGTAATGGCTAGGATGCGACCGCAGCCACCGAAGTAACTTTGTAGCGATGTTGTGTAGTATAAAAGCAATAACATCTAACGGGTACCGGTCCTCAGAGAAAACGATACTAATAGAAAATATTATGTATTTTATTGCCGTGGTAAATATTTTTTATGGTTTATTGGAGATAAAGATCGATGGACGTGTTATGCGGAGAGATGACATGTATGTAGGTAAAAACGTGATGAATATGCATGTAGAAGGACGAAAAAGGAGAGGACGGCCAAGGAAAAGAGGGATGGACTGTGTGAGGATGGATATGAAAGAGAAAAGGGTAAACGATCGGATGACTGGTGACAGAGAAGTATGGAAACTAAGGACTTACTGCGCCGACCCCAAATAATTTGGGACCAGGGCAAGACAAAGATGATGGAGAAAAATATATTACATTGTAGTTTTACATTATCAGGCAGCGATGGCCTAGTGGAGATACCACTCGACTGCCATGCAGAGGGTATCGCGTCCGAATCCTCGAGGTGCACCTATGACTTTTCGAAGTTATGTGCGTATTAAATAGTTAATTAGCGCTTGCCCCGTGCCCCGGAGAGCACGTTAAACCGTGTCGGTCCCGGCTGTCATGAAGATCTTTGACAGTTGTTACGGGGAGTCAGTACAAATAAACTGATACTGGTCTAAACCATGGAATATCGCTAAACTACGCCAACTCCTCCTCGAATTGGCATATTTTGTTGCTGGGGATGTTATTACACGACTGACCAAAAAAAGGAGTGTAATGTTTTTAGGATTCATGTTTTTAATCCTGTAGTAGCCTGTCTTTCAGTGTGATACCCCTAGGTACCAACATTTTGCTAGGAAATAGTAGACTTAATTGGGACACGATCTTGCTAGATAGAATTCCACGTTTTAGAAATATTGTCGGCAGATCACTTTTATTTGTAGATTATTAATTTGTTATATTATAACAAGACCTTTTTATATCTGCCAGGTTATTATATCTGCCAGGTTATTGACTGACCGTTTATCCACCATAATAATACAAAAACTAGGTATACAATATTTACCACTTGTGCACTACGCACTTATTTTCCTTCAACGCTTGCGCGGGGCACAGGTGTAGCCCACCCACCTACTTCTAGGACAATTTTTGCGCACACGTCCCTTTGCCGAGGTCATAGGCATGCTACGAGTAGGAGCGGGGAGAACCACTCGATAAATACTCAAGACGATTGCGCTGTGGCATACCTAGTTCCGCCAATATATGACAATATATTGGGATACATATGTAGCCCACGCGTGTACTCTGGTGTTCAGTCTGTTTGGAAGGAAATCGTCAATAAACGGGATGAAGTGAGTAGACCGTGTAGTTTTGTGTATACTATTCACCCTCTTGCTATACTTCAGTAAATCAGCACATCCAGGAGGTCAGATTCTCGAAACAAAGATACACGGTGTACACCCGGAAGACAATGTAAAACTCACGGTAATGATCACGTAAGCTTAAATTGCAATTATTTATCAAAGCATCCGAATGCAGCACCCATTTCCGCGGAGTAAAATTTTAAACATGAACGCCAGGTGGTCCGATTTAGTTCAACTTTGATTCCATTTACATTGGTTGTCTAGTTATTGGAAATGGCATTTGTCCAGCGATAGACTAACGTAGTATAAATATTTGAGAAATAATCTGAACTTAAAAAGTTAAAGGGCTGTTTTATACAGCTATTTCGTGTAAGCTTCAAAGTGAAATATAAATAAAAAGCTTCAGGTGTTGCGATCAGTTTGAATTAGCCCAAATTTGTATGGAGTTGGGTGATCTCCTTTCCATGTACTTGAATAAAGTATTTTTGACATAGAAGTATCTACTCTTTTGTTCTTTATTGACCAACACATGCCCTGTATAAAAATATAGGTACATAAAATCCATTATAATAATTAAAAAGATGTTCTTTATTGCAGTCTCCAGTGCAGGTAAGTTAGTTGCCTCAAGTAGTCCAGCTTGGATTACTAAAGCAGGTAATATAGCGTCGTGGTAAAGCAGTACCTAGAGATGCACGCTTGTACCTAATTCGAGACCGCACAATAGGCTGAGTAAAAGCTTCATGCCCGTGTAATGGTATTGATTTACAAAATAAACATTATGATTATAAAAATAAGGAAAGTTAACGTAAAATCACTACCGGAAGAGTTGGGTCATACTTAACTGCATACTCTTTGTCGCTGGCCCAAAAGACTTTCTGCCGTAAAAATGTACTTAGATTAGTATTTTGTTTTTCATTTAATACCAAGTTTTAAATGATGATATTTTAATAATATAAGTCGTAGGTTTATCATTTAAGAAAATTAAACTATTATTAGGTGACTATATATGTACACATAAAATAAGACAATAATTTCTATACTTAAGTATCTAACAAATAAAAACCAGTATAAAAAAAGGCAAAGAAAAATTTTAAAGGGCGTCATGGAAATCCTCCACATCGCCATCAATTGGGAGCGTGCCCAAAATGCTGGCAGTATTCCCACGTTGTATGGCAATGCTGATCTTTTGTGCCAAATACAGGCCAGCCATCTGGTCACTCTAGGCGTCAACCAATCTGTTTGAGAGATCTCTAAAAAGAGATCTCGCACTTGGACCCTATGGTCCCAACGTTTCGGCTCCAAACGGCTCAAATGCATAATCTCCTACTATTTTTATGTATTTGCGAGACTCCGCTGTAGCAGCAGTAGCGCCCGCACAACCTGCTGTGCTAGGAAGATGAGATGGCGCAAGGGTATCGACACATATTGCGTCCCACACCAAAGGTCAGCTTCCATGGTAGTAAAGACATACCGTCTGGTCTTTTGCCATCGTCGCGTGCCAAGCTCTGAGGTTCAAGTTGGGCTGGAACGCCAGTGGTGACAAGGGCCCGGCGAAATATGTCATTGAGGTTGGTGTGTCGTGAAATACGACCTGCGGCTCTGCTGCATGACAGACCATGGTGACCAAGGCTGTTGAAAGCCTCTCCACAGTAACAGCGATGTGGAGAAACACATGGCGCACCTAAACGAAGGCAAGAAGCAATGCGGAAAGTCGTATCGTCCAACATGGTACCTATGTTGGACGATGGCAGTGCCTGAAACCAAACCCCCACTCCCACTCTCCTACAGCCAGAAAACGAGCACGCTCTGCAGCATTGGACGATGTACTTAAGAGATTTTCTCGTACCACGCTGCAAAACGGCCCGTTCCACTGCCTCTGAGATGATGGGTTTCGGGGTAACTCGGTGCTTGGACAAGCCCTTCTCCAAGTATTCATGGCATCGGTCTTACACAGCACCTCAGAATCGACCAGTGTGGATGCTTAAATTTTCCTGGTCAATTCTTCAGTGCTGTGGACCGAGGACAGGAATGCTAGAAAGCTTACGTCGGCAATTTTGCAAACGCGAAGGCCGCCCAGGCGTACAGGCAAAGACGCACTCGGTCGTTCAGAGCCACATTTAGAATTTTGCTTAAAGTAATTTATATAAGTTTGTCAATTTGGGTGAGAGCAGATGAGTTTTCCAAAAAGGAAAGTTTTCGAAGAACGTGTGTAAATTTAGACACAAAAAGACAATACTTTATAATAATAGTAAAAGCCGAATGCATATTAATTTTGAGTAACCTGTCTGATATTTCACTAAAATGTTGAATTTTTTCCTGTATAAAAGAATCGAAAGCTTCGTCTAATATTGGGGACCCAAGGAGGCGTAGAGAACTTTTTTCAAAGTGAGTAATATTTGTAGCCAGATATTGAAATTAAGAAAGTATACCGGATTTGTCTAAGTTATTTTTAAAGAAAATTTCGCATTTACTGGGATTAAAGTTCTAGGCCAATGGATAAAAATTTCGACTTTAGAAGTGCCAGATCTTGATAAACTGTATCTACGTCACCTCCAAGGGTTCCATCACCTAGGTACCAGAAGTTAAATTTTGATTTCAGCTGGTTGATAATTGGGCTAATGGCCAAGCTAAAAATTAGTGGTCCAAGCGGGTCGCCTTGTTGACAGTCAACCGCGGATTCCGGAACATTTTCATAAAAATAATAATTTAATTTTGAATGGTGCCTATAACACTGCCAAAGAAAACTGAACATTTGGGGTGTTTCTAATATAACTTGTGTCAACAAGGTGTTCCTATAAACCGAGTTAAAGGCATTCTGAACTCTACCTTCAGGATAACCTCACCCTTGTTACAGCCAAAGTACGTTGACAGGGCATGTATGGCAGCCTCGCAGCCCCCTTTGGATCCAAATCCAAGCTGCAGGGGCTGAAATTTGCTACCTAAAAGGGTGGTATGATGGCGGCATTCGAGCGTATGGCAGCAAATCTTGGCTGCCATACGCCTGAATGTACACCCAACGGCAATGGGACGAATGCCACCGTCTTACTTCAGCAAGGTGCACAGATTTGCGCCATACAAAATACCGACGATGGCATCGTTCACACTGCCGGAGAGCAAAAGGTTGATCAAAGCCGTAAAGCTATTTAGTAAGATATTTTAAACTCAGAATGAATGATTAAATTAATATATATAATAATATATATAATACAAATAAAAGAAAATTCATGGCGAAATGTGGGTGTAATATTACACCTCTGCCTACCCCTTCGGGTATATAGGCGTGAGACTATAAATAAAAAATAAAATAAAAAGAAGGTAGAAGTTAATATATTATATTCAAAGGGCGTAAAAATGATTTCTAATTAAGGTTCATGCCAATTTAAAATAAATACCAAAAATTATTCATAAATAATAGAAAGAATAATCTAGATATCATTATATCACCCCGCTGTAAGAATCATACTTTACGACATATTCACATACTTAATCACTTTATACAGAAAGAAACAAAATTGTTCCGAGAAGCTTAACCACAAACACTGCGACACCAGAATTTTATGCATTGGATGTTCTGATTTGTGTAAAACTTTATAACTGGGGTAGGATGTATCTTCCCTCAACGTTCACATCCAAAATAGTTTCAAGTTGATGTTTTTGAATTAAAGTTTTACTACTGGAGTTTGGATTACACACGCAAGATATGTGCATTCCAGCGCTAGGGGTCATCACTAAGTGGTGAATACCACGTCTTAAACTTGTAGTGCCGAAATTATTACTGTTATTACCACATTTGTAACACTGAACCCGGATCGGGAAAGGCAAATCACTGCAATACAAGTAATTTTATAATCACAATCGAAAGCTACGCCATGCCATTTGTCTTTGGAAGCAATTTTTCCTTCTTCTAATGAGAACGGTCTTCAATATTAATTTAAAAGCACTATATTTTATTAGCCTTTTATTCTTTCTATCTCATCTAATGGTTGTAAGCCAGCATTGCTACAAGTGTCTTAATAAATTCTCTAAAGGAACATTTAGCTTTTAGGTATTTAGAAATATTTAGAAAATGATAGTAAGAGTTTTTTGACAGAGCAAGTTAACAAAGCGGAAAAATAAGAATAAAATGGCTGTTCGGCTTTGTTTTCCTCTATAAATAGTCTCGTTTAATAATCTCCCAGAGCCTCCTTAAAAATCTAATTTTACTTACATCCATGAAATTGGCTTAACGGAGTATTATGTTCCAAAGTGTCAGAGTGAAACTTATCGCCCTTTCTTCATGGAATTCTATAACTAGTTTGGCTTTGGCGAGACTTTAAACTGCCTTTATAACAACTATTTTTGCATAAGGCATAGGGTTACAATAAGTCAAATTCTGATGGACAATAACGAGAAATATTTTTAACTTACATTAGTTACTCGGGAATATGCCTTCTATGAAATTACATGAGTGCCGCAACTTAATATTTATTGAAATAACCTACCTATAAGAACTTTAGTTGCTAGACAACTCTGTGAAACGGTCTCATGTAGAACAGTGTCATAATTTTCATACAAAAGTGCATGTTACGTACTAGTTAGGTATATCATTCAACATTTGTGACTATCGGTAAAATCCAAATCCATTCAAAATTACGTTGCCTTCAGCAAATTTCAGTACATATACTTGTTGACATGTCTTAATGTCAAAACGAATCAGAAATGTGTGGCATCATACATGAGTTTTGGATTACGGGCTGTCAGTTCAATTATTTTTGTACCGGTCCGAGTAAGAACGATGTAAATTATCTCTCGCTCACAAAAACACAGGTGTGTTTTCGTTGTATGAGGTTTAACTGCGTCATAGCTTGATGTATAAATCGAGTATCTGTCACTTATCATGATATACCTGGCTTCCAACGTCTGTGTCGGTTGAAAAAGCTACAATAGATGATATAACCAGAGTGATTTAATACTTAGGATTACCTGTTGTGTATGTGAAGGGAATTCATGGTTTGGAAAATCACCAGTTTTCAAGCTACACACTTTGAGAAACAGTCCTAAAATTCCTTATATTGCCGCAATCTGTGGAATTTTGAGACTGTATTCTCAAAAATAGAATATACAATTGAATTTGATGGATCTTTTACAGACCTAATTATTAGTGTTACATTTGAAAAGTTACCAATCTTACCCGTTTCGATTAATATTCCTTACCTTAGCTTTATAGGTAGGTATATCAAATACAAAATCACGTTTAGACGATACCGATTTCGGAATACTCGTACTTATTTGTTTACCAGCAGAAATTCATAGAAATTTATAATTTCTGATTTACATTTCCACCATATTTTTCTCTGTAAATGTTTACCATTTACCCCCTGATATATGTATATATCATATAGAATTATATTTAATCCAACATAATTATTATCATACTTTTTATTTTTATTTCCAGGTCCAAATAGAGTCTATTAACAAACATATAGACTCAGAAAAAGGTTCAGTTACAGTCCACTTGTAAAATTGTGTGAAGTTTAATTTAGGTTTCAGTACAATAAAAACATCCAGTCTTTAATGACTAAATATTTAATTAACAAACAACCAATGTCATAAAATACAGTAAAGCAATTTAAATTCAATCAATAACTTGCAAACAAACTATCACATAAAATGTTTCAAAATCATAAGTATATTATTCATTAGAATCGTTAGTATTCAAATGGAAGTAAAAGTTTCCAAAGAGGATTTTTTTTCTTAAAGCACTTAATGTGCTTCTGTCTCAATCATTTCTAAGTCCACGCCCGATTTAATGCATTTCTTTGAAAAAGATTTTAAAAGATCTTGCCAGTTAAATGATCGCTACAGTTGAATAACTTCAAAAAATTATTTAAAGGAATAGTCCTGTAACGATTTACAGCATCTTACGATGCTAAAGCAGAACTATGCGTTTTTATCGCTTTTCTATTCTCTATTTTTACGTGGATTTAAAATCTATATTAAGCTGAAATATGCCGTCACAAATCAAAGTCTTGGAAGCCCAATGGATGGGATGGCTTGTAGGAGAGCGTCGCAGGTCGCATTGCATGAGGTGCTATAGATTGTCGCCGGCGGTTGGGGAACGGTGTAAGCATGTCATTATCATGAATTGGACCGCCTGGTAGAATTGAGAATCGTCTGTAATAGAAAGGCAAGTTAAAGTTGTGAAATATAAGTTTATTAGAAGGAAAAAAAATAGTTTAGTATCGAATAATATAGTGAGCTAGTAAGATGCGGTCATAATTAATATAATAAAGTAACTGTAAGAATACTGAGTATGAAAAAAATCCAAACAGCAGAAATCTCTTCATCATCATCCTCTTAGCGTTATCCCAGTTTCAATCTGGGGTCCGCTTCCTAGTCTAACCGGATTTGGCTGAATATTAGCTTTTCCACGGAGCGACTGCCTGTCTGACCTCCGCAACCCGAAGGGATAGCGATATTCCATGGTTTAGACTAGTGCCAGTTTATTTAGAAGGTACTGACGCCCTGTTACGACTATCAAAGATCTTCATGACAACCGGGACCGACGGCTTAACGTGCTCTCCGAGGCACGGGACAAGCGATAATTAACAATTCAATACGCACATAACTCCGAAAAGTCATTGGTGCGCGCCGTGGATTCGAACCCGATACCCTCTGCATGGCAGTCTGTTGGTATCTCCACTAGGCTATTGCTGCCAAACAGCAGAAATTACTCTGGAGAATGTAAATTTTGCATTTGTGTATATTGGACGTGTAAGAGATTTCTGCTGTTTCTCTTACACGTCCAATATACACAAATGCAAAATTTACATTCTCCAGAGTAATAATAAATAATATATAATTTATTTCTGACCAATGATCCATTGTGTTAGTATAGTTCGTTAGCCTATTGATAGTACACAATTTTAAAATCAGACACTTAACCTAATTAGGCACATTGATCTCTGGGCGCACATGTCTACTGGCCCAGAATTTTATAAATGGCCCATCTATTTTGTCCGCCAACGTCGCGAAGATATCAATTTTATCTTCTACAATTTGTCGTACAAAATGATGCTTAATATCAATGTGTTTACTACGACTTTGATTAACATGACCATTACAAAAGCTTTGTGCTGACTGACTATCACAGAACAAAGTTACTGATAAATGTTTACCTAAACATTCATAAAGAAAACTTCTAAGAAATTTAGCCTCCTTTGCTGCTTCACACAACGCCATGTATTCGGCTACCGTGCTTGATAGGACCACAGTTCTTTGCTTTCGGCTTTCCCATGACACTGCTGTATTTCATAATTTAAATACATAAGCAGTATATGAGCGACGTTCTAGCTGATTAGACGCCCAATCCGCATCTGCATATATTGTAACATTTAATGAGGATTTTTCATATACTATGTTATAATTAATAGTCCCTTTTGGATATCCTAATACATGTTTGGCTGCTTTCCAGTGTGTATCAGAATGACAAGTGTTAAATTGGCTGAGTAAGCTTGCTGCATGCATAATATCTGGTTTAATACAAACAGCTATGTACATAATACATCCCACAAGACTTCTAGACTTAGAATCCATATCAGTGTGGTCTCCTTTCTCAAGCTTTATGCCACATACTAGAGGTGTACTAAAAGGCTTACAATCAATCATATTACATATATACATACATACATAGACTCACGCCTGTTTCCCGGAGGGGTAGGCATAGACTACGGAACGCCATTTGCAACGATCCTGACATACCTCCTTGCTTCACTCACTCCCATCAAGTTTCTCATGCATGCTGTCAGTCATATTAAATATATCTTATACCTTCTGTATAAAGTTTTTCTGATCCAATGTAATTTGATTTTGTCTTTGATTTAATCTCATTCCTAATACACGTGTAGCTCGGCCAAAATCTTTAGTTTCAAACCTTTTCATCAGTTTCTCATTGAGTGCTTTCTTTTCTGGTGTATCTTTACTTATAATAAAAATGTCATCGACATACAATGCTAATTTAACAATATTTCCTGAGCTGTCTGATTTAATGTAAACACAAGGCTCACTGAGTCTTTTTCTAATCTGAAGATCTGTCAAGGCATTTTCTATCTTGTCATACCATGCCTTTGAGGCTTGCTTAAGCCCGTATATAGCTGTATGAAGTTTAAATACATAGTTTTCTTTACCTTTTATCTTGTATCTATTTGGCTGCTGTATGTAAACAGTCTCTTGCAAATCACTGTTTAAGAATGCTGTCTTTACATCCATATGATCAATGTGTAAGTTTAAATTTACTACCAGGGCAATCAATGTACGTATAGTAGAATAGCGTACTACAGGTGAGTAGGTTTCCTTGTATTCAATCCCGTATTCCTGGGTATAACCTTTTGCTACAAGGCGTGCTTTATACTGAAGTAACTGACCTTCTGGTCCTAGCTTCTTCTTGAAAATCCAGTTACAGCGCATATCCTTCTTTCCTTCAGGCAGTAATGTCAACCTCCAAGCCTTATTTTTCTCAAATGATTTATATTCATCTAGAGATGGGCCTCGTTAGCCTTGGTTGGCAACCTGTCTAGGAGAAGGAAAACTCCGAAATTAAACCAAACGTTCGGGGAGATAGGCCTCGTTAGCTTTGGTAGGCAACCTGTCTAGGAGAAGGAAAACTCCGAAATTAAACCAACTTTCAGGGAGCATACCTGACACAAAACCCCGATCTAAGGTGTAAACCGACCCGTGCCAAGAGATTCGTGGCCAGAGGGTAAGCTGGTCGCAAACGGAGGGTGCCTGTGTTGGTGGTCACAGGGCACACGTGATATTCCGCCGTACCCCCGTAAAGGGCTCTATGGGGATGGACATTTAAAAACCCTAATTCTCGTGGGAACGCAATGGGAACAATAAATAATATTTCCTCACACGGCGGCGACGCGGTTCGCAACCCATCACGTCTCGTTTCCTGCGAGGGCGAAAAGCGGCCTACGGAGAGCAGGTTTGTAACATTGAATGTTGGAGGAGGAATGAACGGCAAATTGGATGAAGTATGTCAGATGATGGATGATAAAAAGATTGATGTTCTTTGTGTGAATGAAACAAAAAGAAAAGGGTGTGAAACCACCAAGCATGGCGCATATAAGGCGTATTGGTCTGGGGTAGATAGTACCACCAGAGCCTGTAAGGGAGTTGGTGTAATACTGTCTGCGCAAATGAATGAGTGTGTAAAAGAGTTTGAATGTGTAAATGCTAGGCTACTGTGGATGAGAATGAAAGTAGGACTTACTCGTCTCTTTATTGTGGGGGTGTACGCCCCGGTCAATATAGTTACGGGTATGTCACAAGATGAGCAAAACAAAAGGCAGGAGTTTTGGGAGAGTTTAACAGAGATTTTGAGGAACTGCAAGGATAATGAAAGATTGATCTTGTTAGGGGATTTCAATGGATGGGTGGGAGTAAAGCGAGATGGATTTGAAAGGGTGTTAGGTGTATTTGGTGATGAGAGTGTGAACAAAAATGGAAAAGTACTGCTTGAGATTTGTTTGTAGTGGAGCCTTTGTGTGACAAACACCATGTTTGATCACAAAAGGATACATATATATACGTGAGAGGCGAAAAATGTTAGAAGAATTATGATTGATTTTGTGAAAGTAGATGAACGAATGAGAAAGAATGTGTTGGATACAAGAGCATATCGAGGGATCGGCATCCACACAGACCACTTCTTGGTGTTGAGCCGGATAAGTGGGCTCTTTAAAGGATGGCGACACCGAGAGCGTAATGAAAATAGGGTCTTGGAAAGAATTGATGTAGAAAATCTACAAGAGAAAGATGAGTATAAACGAAGATTGATAGCAAAATTTGAGTGGTTCGATTGCATAAATGATATGGAAGAATTATGGCAGGCCTTTAAAGAAGAGGTAGTATGTGTAGCGTCTGAAGTATGTGGTGTGATCAAGAGAAGGAAAATACGAAAGGTTAAGTATACATGGTGGGACAAGGATGTACAATCAGCAGTGTCAGAGAAGAAGAAAGCTTGGTCAGATTGGTTGGCTGCCAGAGCAAATGAAAGAATGAGAAAAGCAACGAGTGTAGACATAGATGAAGCAAGAAAGGAGTTTGTTAGGTCAAAAAGAATAGTGAAAGAAATGGTTAAAACGAAAAAAGAGGAAAAGAAAGATGAGTTTGATAGCAGATTATCTGACGATTTCCAGAGGAACATTAAGTTTTTCTGGAAATCCGTTCGTGCAGTTCGAGGAAGAACTCAATCCTCAGAACACACATCCATCAGAGACGAGAATGGAAATATAGTAAATGATGAATCGTGCGTGCTGAAGAGATGGAAAGAGTATTTTGAAAGTTTATTTGAAAGATCGGCGATAGAGATACCGATAGCTGAAATGAATGGTAACGATAGCAGTGATGAAAGCGTTATTGGCGTAGATGAGATCGTGAAGGCACTGGGAAGTATGAAAGTAGGTAAGGCTGCAAGATATGATAGGATTACAGTCGAAATGCTGAAGGCTGGATAGGGCATCATAGTTGGTCAGTTGCAGCGGTTATACAAATTGTGCTGGAGCACCGGCCGAGTATCAAATGACTGGGCCACAGCTGTAGTTGTGCCTCTTTATAAAGGAAAAGGCTCGCAACAAAATTGCAAAAACTATAGAGGCATTAGCCTTCTCAGCATTGTTGGCAAATTGTATGCAAAGGTACTTATTGAAAGAGTAATGGAAGTAACCGACAAGAAAATATGGGATGTACAAGCGGGATTCCGAAAGGGTATGGGATGCACGGATCAGGTCTTTTCCTTGCGAAGCATAGCCGAAAAGTTTTTGGCCAAAGGTCAAAAGATCTTTTGCGCATTCGTGGATTTGGAGAAGGCTTACGATAAAGTGGTGAGGAATGAAATGTGGTCGGTGCTGTCAATGAATGGGGTGGACAGCAGCCTCATTCGAGCTCTGAAATCCCTTTATGAGGATTCTAGAGTTTGTGAGAGGATAAACGGGGCATACACTGACTGGTTTACCATCGAGAAAGGTGTTAGACAGGGATGTGTGGCGTCGCCGTGGCTGTTTAACCTCTTCATGGACAGTTGTTTGCAAGATTTAAAACATAGTGACTGCGGATTAAGGATGAATGCGTTACTCGTCAAATGCCTCCTTTATGCTGATGATCAGGTAATACTTGCATCTTCAGCGGAGGAGTTGCAGGAGATGGTAGCAATCATGCATGATGCGTTGGAGAGGAAAGGAATGAAAGTGAATGTAAGCAAAACGAAAGTTATGGTTTTTGAAAAGGAGGAATGCGTTACGGCTTGTAATGTTTTGATCGATGGACAGCGAGTGGAACAAGTGAATGAGTTTGTTTACTTAGGTACGTTGTTTACAAGAGATGGTAAGAATGAAGAAGATATTGAAAGGAGAGTTAATGCAGGTAATAGTGTGAATGCAGCTCTGAAAGCGTTTATGAACAGTCAAATCGTGTCCAAACAGGCACGTTTGACTGTACATAGAGGTGTGTTAGTGCCTACCCTTATGTATGGTAGTGAAAGTTGGGTATGGCAGAAGAGATTCGAAAGTAAAATAAATGCTGTAGAAATGAGAGCACTGAGAAGTATGTGTGGTGTGTCTTTGACCGACAGAGTAAAGACTTGTGTGATACGAGAGTGGTGTGGGGTAAAAGAAGATGTAGTGACAAGCATTGAGAAAGGCATGTTAAGATGGTTTGGGCACATGGAGAGGATGGATGACGATAGACTGACAAAGAAGATATATAAGGCAAGTGTGAATGGAACAGGACAAAGGGGAAGACCTAGGCGGACGTTCTATGACCAGATTGGAGACATCCTGAAAAAAAGGACAAGGATGTACCCTTAACAGAAGAGCATGCATGAGAAACTTGATGGGAGTGAGTGAAGCAAGTGAGGTATGTCAGGATCGTTGTAAATGGCGTTCCGTAGTCTCTGCCTACCCCTCCGGGAAACAGGCGTGAGTCTATGTATGTATGTATGTATGTATGTCATCTTCAATAGCATCCTTCCAGTGTTCTTTTTCAGGTCCCGATAATGTTTCCTCAATTGTCTGTGGTTCTCCATCATGACTTGTTGCTGTCATTGCAATTACAGCATTCAGACTTTCATCAATATCTTCATAACAACTAGAACACACAACTAGTTTATCTTGAGCCATGTCTGGACTCCATGTGACATCATTGGGTTCATCTACAAAGCTGGAGTCAGAAACAGTTGAATTAGTTGTGATCAAGTCAGATAATTCTATAGTAGGCAAGGTATTGACATTGTTATCATCATTTGTTCTCACAACATTTTCTATTTCATTATTAAAATTTATTTGACAATCAGTAGTAGTGTTATTCTGATTTATTCTTAAGTCTTTATACATCATTGAAGGAATGATAAGAAGCACACATCTCTAGATTTAATACATTTGGAAGGATTTTGAGGATCAATTATTTTGTATCCTTTTGAGTCATTACAATATCCTACAAAAACGTATTGTTTACTCTTTGCATCTAGTTTCTTATTTTTCATGATTTATTCTTGACAAAGATTGCTGTATTCAAAGCCTCAGCCCAGAATCTCTGGTCCAAACCTGCATCTTGTAGCATACATCGTCCGGTCTCCATAATTGTGCGATTTGCCCTTTCCGCAACTCCATTCTGTTGTGGACAGTAGGGTACAGTCGTCTGGTGTACGATGCCATGCTCTTGAAGGAATTTCTTGTTTGTCAAATCTTCTGTGATTGATTCGCACAAATTCACAGCTTCTGCGCGTTCTTCATCCATCAACTGGATCTGTGGCTCCACCAAAGCCACTGTTTGACATGTCGCATCCAGCTCATAACCATTTGTTGATTGTTGAGTCACTGTGTCCAGTTCATAGACACCATTCACTTTTGTAGCACTTGCAAGTGGCATTTTTCCGCAGTAAATATTACACTTTTTATTGTCAAAATGAACTTCAAGTCCCTTAGAAGCTATTTTGCCTATAGAAATAAGGTTTGTTGACAGTCCCAGCACAAAAATAACCTCATTTAATTTTGTAACTTGAACTTTTTTAACCTTTCAACAATAATTCCACCTCACCATGCATTTTCTGATTATTAGCAACTGTAACTAACCGCGGAGTGTCCACAACATAGTTTTTAATAGATTTTTGTTGTTTGTCATGTGACAAGTAGCGCCGGAATCGACATACAGTACTCGCCAAACTTTATGGCCGCTCCGAACCTAGCCGCATTGCGCTGCGCAGAACACAAAATCAGGTATCAGCGGGACGTACGCGGGGCGTGGAGGCAGGGCACGCCTGCGCGCGCTGTCTTCCACTAGCGTCCTCGCCTCCCGCGCGTTAGTGTGAGTGTGCTACGTTCGTACACGACTCACATATTCGGTGAGCTCTAACAGTATCGTCGCGTTTAAAATAGTTTCGTAGTGTTACTTTTTTATTGTTTCTCGTTGCTATCGTTGTTTCTTGTTGTTATTTGTACTGATATAGTTACCATTGTCATTGATCATGCCTTGCGGTCGTTTTAATGTTTTACGTCGCCAAACACGGAAAATAGTGTATGACGTATTAACGTTTATGAAGAAGGAAAGAAGTCTAGGCTTATAAGTCCCTTCACCTAACTGAATTTACATTACTCGAATTTGATTGAATATGTAATTAAGCAATATAATATAGCTAATCTAACAACGTAACTGAAGATTTTAATTTTCAATAATAACAAATATATTTTCTTGGTTATGACATGTCCACCCGACTGTACCATGCGCAAGTTCGTACCGATGGTTACATTCAGAGCGGCCATAAAGATTGGCGAGTACTGTACCTGGCATTCAGTGTTGCCAACTCTGATTTTCAAAAATACGTAGATCGGAGTCAAAAAGTACGTAGATCTACGTACTTTTCATAATATCTAAGATAAAGGGAGTAAAAAATGGTAAAACGAGTGTTTCAAACATCGATTCGAGTGTAAGCAAATATTATTGACTTAAATTGATCGATATGTTTTAAGTTTGTACTTGTTAAACTAATTGGATACGAATAAACACGCGACAAAGTATTATATACGTCCATTTTTACTTGTGGTTTGTGTTTAATAATCCTTCTTTCTTAGTAAAATCTCGTTATTTTGCTAATTTGGTCATTTGCTGCAAAATGCGTAGGTTCGCGCGAAAGGTCGGAAATACGTAGATCTACGTAAAAAGACGTATAGTTGGCAACGCTGCAGGCATTCGAGTCAATGTTGACAGCTAGTGCTGTCAATAACGTTCTGTTCCACGCTTTCTCACACTTATCACTTTCACCCCGTTTGTTACTATTTTTATTGTAAATTTTAGTTGGACAGTTTCTAGCAAAATGATTTGATTTCTTGCAAATGAGCACTTTAGGTGTTTGTTGACACCTTTTGTAGAAGACTTGTTTGTAAACATTGCACCTTCGCTGGTGTCAAAGTCTCTGCATAAATTTTCTTGTAATAATTTACTTTTCACTGTTTCACTGCACAATTTTATGTTTGTATTTTCTAAAGCCATCACAGTCTGGGGTTAAACCGTCTAGCATTAACACTGACAGAAAATCATCTTCTAATGGAGCGTTTATATCTCGTAATTATTGATCCAAGTCCGTGATTCTCAAAATATACGCTTCTATTAAATTGTTCAAATTTTAATCCAAATAACGTACGTAAAAGTCCAAGACGATGACACAGCCCCCTGTCTTCATAGGCTGTCTTGAGGTTGTTCCATGCCTCGTAACCAGTGGCAGCATTTATAACGTGGGAAAATCAAACATAGCTATGCGAGTGTCCGTAGTTGCTTACGGCTGTCATTGACCCTGAAGCTGATGGCGCCGGCACTGGCACCCCTTCTTTACGTGACATCGCGTCTATCTTGTATTTCTCGTATTTTACGATTTTTAGAAGAAAACCTTTTACGCACATTTATTTATCGTGTAGTCGAAGCGTGCTGGGCCCATAACCTGATAGGATTATGCGAAAATAACAAAGGATTAAATTGATATACTGATATTTATTCGAATCTAGTCATCACAATAAAACAGTTGACACAAGAGGACGTATATTACGACAGAACAGAATGACAACATCTCGGCATAGACAGTAGGTCTATGCCGAGATGTTATCATTCTGTTCTGTCCAACTAGTAAATTATTTATACAATTTACATTGTTTGGTTTATACTAGTTCTTACAGTAAGATATACACCTCATCATAATAAAATTAAAACTTACCGTAAAATTTACAAAACTCAAGTAGAAAACTCACGAAATTCGTACCTTGTCTATACAAAGACAAGTATGTAATGTCAAATTATCTAACGAGACGAATCCATGCAGAAAATTACTTTCTGCAGTAAGTCGGGAAACTGCTGATTGCATTTCATCTGAGTTACAGGTTTAATTAAAATTGTTAGAGCGTATTCACCTGGAAACCGGAATGAGCGACATTCGTTTGAAGAGGTGTCGTGCGGCGGATTTCAAGTCGTCATCTTGCATCAGGTCAACAAGGTCTTTTCTTCGCTTCTCGAGGGTCGCATCCGTGCACATAATTATTTCGCCTTCCAGGGATACGTTCACACACTGGATATTAGAAATAGTTCATTTTAGAAACCAATATAAATTTACTTTAAAGTTGGAATATTATGCCAAACATTCTATTTCTAAGGTAATACCAATGAGTAATAAATAATATGCGATTAACTAAAATAATTTCGCGCAATAATTTTATTGTATAAAAATATTGAATGGTGCTTCAACCTAAACGTTACCATCTTCAATCATAATTGCACGATATTATTGTAGATGGATCGGATGCCTTCACGGAAACGTGGTTGTCCTTTAATATAACCTGCATTCTTAGGCTAGATATAAGTTTACTTTGCAAGTACTATGAGGGGTTTTATTCCACACCCTAACAGCCACAAGTTTCATAATAAGACTAGATTTAGATCATCATCACTTCATCACCCTCCTAGCGTTATCCCAGTTGCAGCCCGGCGACTGTTTACTAGTCTAACCAGACTTGATTTGCTTTTCCACAGAGCGACTGGGATGCCTAGGACTAACGATTCTCAAGGGGATAGTAATTTTCCTTGGTTTAGACTAGTTTCAGTTTATTCAAAAGTACTCACTTCCCGTAGTGACTGTCAATGATTTTTATGACAGCTGGGACCGACAGATTAACGTGCTCTCCCGTGCTAACGGGGCAAAGGATAATTAACAATACGTACTTAACTTCTTAAACTCATATCAGTTGGTATCTACGCCTGGCTATCGCTGCCTAACTAAGCCTTGTTTTAGAACTCATAAGATAATTTGCATGTATGCTGCGGTTAGCCTTTAGTTGTCTGCATCCGAGAATACGGCAATGATATTTGTTACTTCTGTATATAAATTACAGTACACAGAATACGATTCTTACATTTGATCCAAAAACATAGTTATTTTGGCGATTATTCACAGAAATCTATACAATAATACACGTAAATTTTCTCTTTAGACCTATACAATTTAGTGTATGCGAGCCATAGTCGTAAACATTTAAAAAATGTGTTTAGCACATGAGTATATAAACGTTCTTGACTTGCCTGTATAAAACTAAAGTTAATATACTTTACTTTTATACAGGCAAAAGGAAAAAATTTAGTAAATTTAGTCGAGTTCATTTATAATTCAGACAAATACTTTGTGGTCTCCAGTCATGTCCAACCATTGTCCAACTAACTTGAATTATTTAAACCGAACCCTAAACAAAAAAAAAGATTAAAGTATTTAATAATTCCGTGTTTTAACTTCAAGTTCATTAAACCACCCAAGGGTGATATTTTTTTAATTTTCTCATCTAATTTTCTAATGCCTCCTAGTTTAGCGACATCAAGGTTGAGGAATACATTAAAAATTAACAGCGACCTGTTTTTTTCAGTATTTTTTTTGTCGTGGAGTTGTACCATTGAGAATTTTTCATTTAAAGACTCTAGTCTTCGTTCTATACTAATATAATAAGGCACAAGAGTTTGATTATATATTTGAAGGCGCTAATCTCAGGAACTAACTTGTTCGATTTTAATGTTTATTTTTGTCTTGAATAGCCAATTTATCGAGGAGGGCTATATAATATCACGCTATTATAAGCCACAGGTATGGAGTAGTCGCCCTAAATAACCTGTTACCTAGCTCAGCTATTCTAGAATAATAATTTTGCCAGTCAAAATGATTCTGATGAGACATCAAAGTCAAAAAGTCAAAGTCAAAATCATTTATTCATTTAGGCCTCAAAGTGACGCTTATGAACGTTACAAATTAAAGTTAATAACTAGATGATTCTACATTTACATTTACTGCCACGCTCGCAATGCAATAGAACCACGAGAAAGAACGGGCAATAAAACTTGTGGCCACTCTTTTTAACTGCCAGTATAATGGTTTTACATGTTATCTTTGTAAGGAGCTGCAACTGTTTCACATTGTGAGTTATCTACTAATGCAAAAATTAATAGTTATTGATATCATACTCAAGCAATAAATTAAAATTAAATTATTAATTAAAATTAAAAGTGAATATGGTGAAACAGGAGCATCCACTTACGTCTTTTAATGTAGGCAACTCGCGAACATGACTATTCAGGGCTAATGGTGGAACAGCATGTCCCAGAAAGTAACAGTATAATTATAAACCTGCAGCAATTTACAATCTATTAGTTTGCAGTTCATGCGCACAAGTCCGATAGTCACCTTACAAATCCGATAAATTATAATAAAAAGAGTAGAACAAGAATGAAAATGTAGTGTAAAAAGAGAATACGGTAATTAACTACACTTTTAAACTGCTTATTGACCTAATAAACAAAAATTTGTCCTAATAAAAGAATAATTATTTCCAAGCGTACTTGTCGTCAAGATTCTCATTTAGACTTTATTATGTCTTTAGTAAAAGATTATTTTTAACTATTGTCTGAAACGACATTAACGGCAAGTCTAAAATATTACTTGGTATTTTATTATACATTCTTATACAAAGCCCAATAAAAGAGCTATGCGTTTTGTGTAAAAGGAAATACGGTACACGTTATTTATGCCTGTTCCTAGTATTAATATTGCGTAGTTCACTATTCATTTGTAAGAATTTATATATAGTCGTACATGCATAACAGTGGCATAAATATATTGTGATCCGACGGTAAGAATACCAATATTTTTAATTTTTTCTTTGAGTGAGACTTGTCTATGGCCCTAACTGCTCGTTTTTGTAATATAAAATATTTTCGATGTTAGCATCCTACCCCATAATAATATGCCATATGACATAACACTCTGAAAATAGCTAAAATAAACTAATCTAGCCGTATTGACATCAGTCAACCTACGAACCTTCTTAATGGCATAAGCAGCTGAGCTAAGTTTCCCTGTAAGCGCACCCCACTGTAATTTCGAATCAAGTGTTATTCCTAGAAATAATGTAGATTCAGATGTTTCGAGTACATCATCATTTAAAACTATACTAGGACCAAGGATTCTGACATTAGGCAGAGCAAGCTTAATATATTTTGTTTTTTGGCGTTCAGTACAAGATTGTTTACATTAAACCATTTCGTTACTTGAATGAGCGCACTGTTTATTTCGTTAAAATGTTCCTTATTTCTATAAACTTTGAATATCAAAGAAGTATTGTCAGCAAACAGTACAACGCCACAAATGTTTTTCAAGTAAAACGGTAAATCGTTTATGTAAACAAGAAACAGAAAAGGCCCTAAGATGCTGTCTTGCGGCACTCCTAAATCAACAGGTAAGCCACTGGATTTTGAGCCGTTTATTTCAAAACTTTGGATTCTGTCACTTAACTATGACTAAATGACTTTCAATGCTTTAGTCTGTACGCCGACGTAATGTCTAAGTTTGCATAAGATCGTTTCATGGCAGACACAATCAAATGCTTTCGAAAGGTTGCAAAATACACCAATAGCATTTTGGGTATTCTCCCATGCACTGAATATATGTTTAAGTAACGCTACTTCTGCATCTGTGGTCGAGTGACTCTTGGTAAAACCATATTACTCACTATGAAGGAGGCTGTTTAGATTGAAATGTCTAAGTAGTTGCTTGAGTATGATAATTATTTTCAAATGTCTTGCTAAAGGCAGGTAATATTGATATTGGCCTAAAATTATTAGGATCAGTCTTACTGCCAGATTTAAAAAGAGTTATTATCCTACTGTGTTTCATAAGATCGGGAAAACACTTGATTCGATACACTTATAAAATAAGTTGCTTAAATATGGAGCTAGGCTACTACATCAATTATAGTTTTCAAAACCTTAACAAAAATGCCCCAAAAATCACCTGTATTCTTAGACTCTAGAGATTGAAAAGTGCTTATAATATTGGTAGAATTAATACAATGGAACTTAAATAATACATCACATTTTCCTACACTAGATTCTAAAAGGTTTTCTGCGACTATAGCTGATGATCTTAATTATCTAGTAGTAGTAATCGGTATGCTAACAAAGAATTTATTAAATGCGTGTGCGATTTCTTTGTCATCATCAATTAATTTTTCACTATCAAATAAACTAAAACTATGACCTCTTAGTGTTGTCTTACCTGTTGCTTCATTAATTGCTCGCTAGGTTGCCTTAATTTTATTCGAGGATTGTTTAATATTGTGCCTAGCGAATTATGCCTTAGCTGTATTGCACACTTAACATACTCTGTGAAGTTCGAATCAGAATTGTATCTCTTTATACCGTACAACTCGTACATTTTTGCTCTGTTTTTGTAAATATCCATTCACTAAAAGCTCTAGATTCCTTAATTACTTTCTCCTTAGTCCTAAAAGTATTCTGAAATTCATTGTTAACTACGTTAAATAAATTATTGTATCATCATTACGTACAAATAGAAAAAGCAATGATCACTAGCTAAACAGCTTCAGATCTATTTGAATTCACACGTACTCCTTCGTCTTAATTTTCCAAGTTAAGGTTCCATTTTTTTTAAGCCTTTAAGAACTAGCTTATCTTAAGAACATGACATCAATTTAATTCAAGATAAGGATCAAAACTTGAGCAAGTACATGTCTTAATAAACTAATTATCTATTATTGACTTTGCCCAACACTCCGACGAAAAGGCTAAACATACAATGTGTTAACACTTAAATAACTTAAAATTATGTTTGTTTATGTATGGAGACTTAATTTGAACGCCAAATGCATGGAATAGAACATGCAAATGAAATTTCAATTTAGCTTCGTCTTGTGCAGATATACGAACTTAAACATATTTGCGGTTTAAGCTGTTCCAGGAAGTAAATCGGAATATTTGCTATTTAATGGAGGTTATAAAATGGATTATATAATGTGAACTTTGGCTTCATTAATATTTGGTTTGTTGATTTTGACTAAATGCAGATAGTTTCTTATGCCTAAAGATAAAATCTAATCCTATTATAGCATATTTTGTTATCAGACAAAAGTTCATCTTAAGTTTATGCTGGCTACATCCAAACCTTTTTACGTTGAAGTTTAAGGTCTGCACTGCACTTGACAGAATATTAGATTATCTATAGAGTGTCCACCGTCTAATCTGCACGCGACAGAAATGGCATTTAATAAATGCGTGTGTCTGATCTTAAGAGCGTTTGTAAAGCCGTCGGGCCTCTTAAAATCAAACACCAGTGTCGGCCATATACACAAACAAAAAGAAAATAAATAACACTTAAAAAGAAAAGTAAGGATATATTTTTAAGCGCATTAATGCGCAGTTTGATTCGGAGTTACCAAAGTTTATGTGGTGAAGGAGTTATCACAACTGAAATTCAATGACTTATGGTCGAACTTCGGCCACAATGAGACCAGTAATAAATATTAATGTTTACGCCCAAATGATAAATTATAGTATTATGCTTTCATTAATATGTTTTTCAGGATATATACCACGTACGTTTTGAAGTTCCGATATTTGGGCTCTGTTGCAAGCGCCATGATCTCACGAATGCAGTTAATAAATCTTGTAGCCTATTATGCTCTGCTTGTATTCGGGTCAATTAGTCTAATTATGATAGATTAACATACCTACGACGGAAGCTTACAGAAGTTGTACGTGACAATCGCTCATCTGTTAATATCTATATAAAGTGCCTTCAAATATGAAAGGAATTCTGTATGTAAGTCTTTTACGATTTGAACGACTAAGGCGCAAATTTAAATCTATTTTATATTGAAAGTTTTAACCAAGGAACTACATGAGGTCCATTTTATATTCAAATGTAAGTTGTGTCTCTATAGTATTCATCACAAAATATACAATAATACCTGTTTGAATTAGAATTAGTTTTTATTGTAAGTCAAATCGATTATATCGATTAAGTAACATTTTGTTTAGTCTATTGATAATTTCTGACAATGGTCACACTGAACTGTCAATCTTTTCGTTCATTGTCGTTTTCCCGCGGTCAGCGAAAAATCCTAGCTCTGGATAGATTTCGTTTTGTGAGCGTTTTGATCTTGTATTTAGAACCCGTTTGATTGCCACTTCCTTGATCAATAACTGGCACCGGTTTATTGTGATAAAAATAGTATTTTATTGAACTTTGTAAAACACGTGTGTGAATTCCTGGTTGGTGCCTGGAGTATGACTACGCTGAACTGGATACTGGTATCTATTCCATTCTCTTGTTATTTTGGCCAAAATTATGAGTTAATCCCATAGGTCCACTTCAAGAACAGCATCAGTAAGAGTTGGTAAGACATTTTATTAATATTAAGATTATAAGTCATCGCTGTGCTACCACAGTGAAGGTGTTTAGATAAATTGTCTATCGTGGTCAGGTGGATGTATTACAGCTTCCACTGCAACTCTGTTCTCAACAGTTTCCCACCTGGTTGCGGTAACTCTAGACATAATTTTGGTGCAGAGCTGTAGTTGAAATTTAGCCGCTGTTGCATTACTGAGTGTAGACTCAGATTGGTATGAGCTTGTATCTTATCACCTTGTGGACGGTATTGTAGTGTTTGTCGGGTCAGTTATTGTCTAAAATACATAATATTTAATTGTATAAGTTGAACTTAATAATTTGAAACACATTGTCACATAACCTCAATCAGTAATTGTTGATTTGTATTGTTGAAAAATCTAACTTACATTTGTTGCTGCATTAATAGGTCAGTTTGTTTGGATACATAACAGCTGTATGTATCAATAAATTTAGTAAATTTAGTTTATTGCATATATTCATACACATTATAACAACCAACTTGACCTTGCCACTTGGGCGGGTCACATTTATAAACTTTGTTTTGTTATTATATAGATAATATTGCTAGGTAACACATATTCTGTGCTTGCTTCCTATTGTATATCTCAAATAACACAGCCAGTCTGTCTGTTGCAAGTAATTAGTTAATTTATTTGAATATTTAACTTTAATTAACTTATTCGAAGGTTCAACTTTTGATAACTTTGACTTTGTTTTGTGTCAATATATATTGAAACTATTAATTTTGTTGGACAGTAGATACCTGTCACTTGCTTGTACTAGCAGTAAACAGGCTAATTCTTTGGTTATGGTTTCATAGAATTAAGAAAAATTAAGTTTTGATTGTTAATTTTATTTAACGCTTGTCCGGACTCTTTTGAATTTTGATTATGTCAGCTATCAAGGACTTGCGTGCGGCTGCTGGTGCTATTGCATCAGATTTGCGCTGGTTTGCCTCGGCCAGTGCTTTAGTGAACCGGCCTGATCGCCAGCAGGCCTTACTTCAGAGGTACGAGCGGATTGACGATCGCCTGGCAAGTGTGGAACAGCAATTCCGCACTTTCGGCACTTGCTGTCTTGAAGTCTCAATCAATGATTTCACCGCTGACCAGCGAAATAAGGTCAGTGAAGACTATGCCCAGGTCTTAGACCTGTATGATGCTGTCTCCAATGGTGCGAGACAACTAGTTGCAGATAGGGAAGGGCAACCCGGCCTGAAGCAGGAGCTTCCTAGGTCAGCACCGGGGCTGGTGAGTAGGCTCCCTACTTTGGACCTCCCCCATTTTGATGGCTGCCTAGGAAGCTACCTGGGCTTCGTTAATTTGTTCGACAGCCTAGTCAATGATAGGGCTGACCTTCGGCCGGCACAAAAGTTGGCCTATCTAATGTCGGTTCTGGATGGGGAGGCTAAGGGCCTCATCCAGCATCTGCCCGTGTCTGACGAGGCGTACCAGACGGCTCGGGACCTAATCACCCGTAGGTACCATAATAAGCGTGGCCTCGCCGACACGCACATCGAGCAGATTTTGGGTTTGCCGACGCTCACCCGGGTCTCTGGGTTGCGCACCCAACTTTTGAACCCGCTTTTGGTGGCCATCAACGCACTTAAGTGCCTTGACCTGCCCGTGGACCAATGGTCCTATCTATTGGTGCACATTGTGTTAAAGAAGCTGCCTGCCGACCTGAGGTCGCGTTTTGAGCAGCACTTTGGTGGGGATAGCGCGACCCATCTGCCCCCCTTTGCTGACCTGGAGAGGTTCCTGGAGGATGAGTGCCGGGTCTTGGACAACTCCGGTGGTGACACGCCGGCTAAGACGCAGCCGCCCAAGGTCAAGGAGCAGGCTCGCGTTCACACCCGAGCCAATGTTGACCGGCGCCCTCCTCGCTTTGCGGTCACGCAGAGCTCAGCGGAGTGCTCCTACTGCAAGGTCACGGGGCACAGAACGGCCAGTTGTAGGGCATTCTTGGACCTACATGTCGCCTCTCGTAGGCGCATCGCGAATGCCCGGCGCCTTTGCTTCTCTTGTTTGGGGTCCCACTACCAGCGAGACTGCCCAAACTCTCGCCCCTGTCCTCACTGTGGAGGACAGCATTTGGACATTCTCTGTATGAATGCCAGAGAGGTTGGCCGCTTGTCCAACCAGCCGACGCCGCGCACGGGCGGGTGTTTTGAAGGTGGCAGCCGAGGCTCACCGGCGCGTAGCCGAGAGTCGCCTCGCTCAATTGATCGCCACTCGCCCCACTTGGAGAACCGTAGCGTGCGCACGCCTCCTCTCTCTCGCGCACCTGAATGTGCTGTTCAGCGTCACCAGCACCATGACTGCTGCCCCAGGTATTCCCCTCCTTTGGCGGAGCGTCCCCGCCTTGACTCACGCCCACCTCGTTTTGGGCGGGTGCGTCATTATGACCCCCCACAGATGGCGCGCGGATCGAGTCATCGCGCCTTTGAGGACTTCAAGCCGCACCCTCGCTTTGACTTGCCTGGTCCTGGCCAACGGTCGCCGCCCAGGCAACAATAGGTAATTAACTCCTGCCCTATAACGCCAACCTCCCCCATTGAGACCGTTATCCTACCAACGGTTGCTGTTAGGGTCTGGGGACCCACGGGGACCTCTGTTGTTGTCCGTGCTATATTGGACACAGGTTCACAAGGTTGCATTGTTTCCACTTATTTGGTAGGGCAGGTTAAATAAAATATGGGCTCCTTTCAAAATTGTATACGGGGCATAGGGGACGTAGCCTCTAATGTTGAAGGGCAAGTTAAGGTTCTGTTTGCCCCTGTTGAATCTTCACACCCTTGGATTAAAACCTCGGCTATTGTGCTGAAGAATATTTTGGGTATGCATCCACAGAAACAGCTACCTGCTGCTGTGGTGAATTTGACATCGGGATTGGAACTGGCAGACCCCAAATTTGACTCACCGGGACAAATCGACTTGTTGATTGGCTCTGATGTCCTCGGTGGAATTTTGATTGGTGGGAAACGGGTCTTGGTGCCAAATGGTTTGACTGCCATCCCGACCATAATATTTGGATTTGCTTTGATGGGACCTGTATCTAGGGACCCCCCTCCACCCGAACTTGATAATTTGTTGGCTGTAGGCTCTGGTCTCTCTGATGCAGTTCAGAGGTTTTGGGAGATAGAGGTGCCTCCCCAAGTTGCCCGTTTGAATCCAGAACATGAGGAGTGCGAGCTGTTCTTCCAGAACTACACTGGTCTAATCCGTTCTGGTCAGATTATCACGAAGCTGCCCTTTCTGTCCGCTTGGTGAGTCACGACCTTTAGCCGAAAAGAGGTTGTTGGCCATGGAGCGCCGCATGGGTCGTGATCCGGAGCTCAGACAGAAGTACATTGAGTTCATGAGGGAATATGAACAGTTGGGACACATGTCTGTGTCAAATTTGGATTGGCGTTCGGTGGAGCACTACTTTCTCCCGCGTCATGCGGTATTGAAGCCATTGACTGGGAAGCTGCGCACAGTATTTGATGGTTCTGCGCAGACTTCTACGGGCGTATCCTTGAACCAGTGCTTGCATTCTGGTCCCAAGCTGGTCAAGGACCTTTGTGACGTCATCACCAGCTTCCGACGACATCAGGTTGTCTTTGTGGCCGACATAAAAATGATGTTCAGGCAGACGATTATCCACCCTGATGACCGTTGCTTCCAGCTGGTCCTTTGGAGAGAGTCTCCTCGTGATCCCATGGTCGTCTACGAGCTCAATACCAATACGTACGGGTTAAGGTCGAGCCCCTTTTTGGCAATACGTTCTCTTTGGGAGCTCGCAGACCGCGAAGGCTTACGTTTCCCACGAGCCTCCGCCATCTTGAAGGACGATATTTACGTCGATGACATTTGCTCGGGCGCCTCCACAGCGGACGAGGCGATCCTCCTCTGGGACGAATTGATAGGTATTTTGGCCTCCGCTGGTTATGAGTTGCGCAAATGGATTTCCAAATCACCAGCGCTTTTGGAAGGCTTGCCAGAGGATCATCAGCAAGATCCAAATTTGTTTGAGATTGTTGACAACCCCGCCATGATGGCTGTTCTAGGCGTTCAGTACAGACCAGTCCAAGACATCTTTACGTATAAAGTAGACTTGAAATTGCCTTGTTCTTGGACTAAGCGTCTCGTGTTGTCTACTGTCGCCAGAACCTTTGATCCGAACGGTTGGATTTGTCCTATAATATTTTGGGCAAAATGCTTCTTGCAGAAGCTTTGAACAGCAGGACTGACCTGGGACGAACCTCTGCACGGCACTCTTGTTGAGGAATGGACCTCCTTTGTATCCTCACTTCCTGCCGTCAACGAGATCTCTTTGCCTCGTCCCATCCTTCCTCCCGGGAAGTACAAGGCCACCCTTCACGGGTTTTGTGATGCCTCGGAACGTGGTCACGCGGCTGTGGTGTACTTGCGCACAGTCAGTGCCTCAGGTCAGGTGAGAGTTTCCCTGATCATGGCGAAGAGCAAGGTCGCACCCCTTCGGACATCTCTGACCATCCCAAAATTGGAGCTCTCGGGAGCAGCCCTACTTGTACGCTTGTTGAACCACGTGTCCAGTACTTTGGGTAAAAGCATTTGCATTAATGGGATCTACGCCTGGACAGACAGCCAAATTGTTCTTTGTTGGTTGAAGGCTTCGGTCCACACCTTGGAGGTATTTGTTGCTAATCGCGTTTCCCAAATCCGGAAATCCGAAGTCAAGCTTGTTTGGAGGCACGTGCCAGGTGAGCTCAACCCCGCTGATTGTGCCTCGCGCGGATGCTTGACGCCTAGTTTGATAGGTCATTCGCTGTGGTGGGGTCCGGAATGGTTGAGTCGACCAGAAATTGATTGGGCTCGAACGCCAGTTTTGAATACTTCTAATTTGCCGGGTCTACGAACACTCGCTCTTGAGAAGGTAGAATGCGCCTTCGACCCCGATTTTTTGTTGAATCGTTACAGCTCCCTCGACAAGTTGTTAGGTGTCACTGCTTGGATAAAGCGTTTTGTTTTTAATTTTAGGCACCCACAACAGAAACGACTGACACCGTTTCTCTCACCACAGGAACGACAGGAGTCCCTCACCTTTTGGGTTCGTTCTGTGCAATTGGCGCATTTTGAAAAGGAGATTGCTATCCTTAAATCAGGGAGACTCTAAATTGAAACCCTTTTTGGACGATACGGGTCTCTTGCGCGTTGGAGGGCGTCTCAAGAACGCCAACCTCCCTTACGGGGCTCGTCACCCCCTTTTGTTACCTAAGGACGGTCATTTGGTACGCTTGTTGGTACAACCAGCATGCGAGTTCTTAAGGTGACGGTCAGTTGAGCGTCACCTTAAGAACTCGCATGCTGGTTGTAATGCTTTGTTGGCTATTTTGCAACGCGAATTTTGGATTTTGTCTGCCCGAAGAATTATTCGGAGTGTAGTCTTTCGCTGCATCCCTTGCTATAAGCTCAAGGCTTCTACCATGCAGCCCTTGATGGGAAACTTACCGGCAGATCGCGTAACTGAGAGCAGGACGTTTGACGGTGTTGGCACGGACTTCGCAGGTCCCTTTTTGGTGAAAACGTCGACACTTCGAAACAGCAAGACTGTTAAGGCCTACTTATAAACGGTCAGTTGACCGTCACCTTAAGAACTCGCATGCTGGTTGTAATGCTTTGTTGGCTATTTTGCAACGCGAATTTTGGATTTTGTCTGCCCGAAGAATTATTCGGAGTGTAGTCTTTCGCTGCATCCCTTGCTATAAGCTCAAGGCTTCTACCATGCAGCCCTTGATGGGAGACTTACCGGCAGATCGCGTAACTGAGAGCAGGACGTTTGACGGTGTTGGCACGGACTTCGCAGGTCCCTTTTTGGTGAAAACGTCGACACTTCGAAACAGCAAGACTGTTAAGACCTACTTGTGTGTTTTTGTTTGTCTCTCCACAAAGGCCGTACACTTAGAGCGGTTTCAGATTAGCGTATTTTTCTGCGCGTACACGGTCGTTCAGCATACGCGCTTACACGCGCGCTACATTACGAGCTTCAAAAAATCGAACGGGCATATTTCGGCGTGTTCGCTCGAAACGGTAGTGACATCTTTTCAGTGTCAACATGGATTCTGACGGCTTGCGGCTATACGAGCTTAGAAGCGCGTCAACGCCCGTACGAGTTGCGCGTGTGCCAAAAGGCGAGCCTTTACGCGCCTACATGCGCTTCCAAAAACGAGCTTATACGCGCGTATAAAATGCTAATCTGAAATCGCCCTTAGAACTGGTCTCCTCGCTTACGACCGAGGCGTTTGTAGCCACATTTGTCAGATTTGTATCCCGCAGAGGGCTGCCTTCCTTGATCCGTTCTGACTGCGGCACTAACTTTAAGGGCACCTATAATTATTTGAATGATGTTGTTAATTTCCTTGAAACCAACAAGGCTGATATAGGTGATAGGCTTGCCCGACGTGGGATAAATTGGTTGTTTTCCCCACCAAATTGTCCACACTGGGGTGGTATTTTTGAGGCCGCTGTAAAATCGGCCAAAACACACTTGCGCAGGACAATCGGTGAATCTGTCCTTACATTTGAGGAACTCGCAACTGTGTTTTGTAAGATTGGGGCCGTTTTGAACTCTCGGCCATTGTGCCCGATCTCCTCAGATCCGAATGATTTGGAGGCCCTTACGCCGGGCCATTTCTTGATTGGTCGCCCACTTGTCGCCTTGCCTGAGTACCCCTATATTGATACGAGACCTGGTCGTCTTTCGCGTTTTGAATTGGTACGCCAGATTACTCAGAGCTTTTGGAAACGCTGGAATTTGGAATATTTGCACATACTCCAGCAACGCGTCAAGTGTACCGACAAGACCGATCCACCCAAGATTGGTGACCTCGTTTTGATCAAGGAGGCTAACCGTCCGCCACTCAGATGGCGCAGGGGGCGCATCCTTCGTTTGGTAACTGGGGCTGATGGAGTTCCCCGATTTGCTGAGGTCTTGGTGGACGGTTCGATTCTGAGGAGAGCGGTTGCAACATTGTCACGTCTACCAACCGATTAGCGGACCGGTAGGCCGGTCCGGGGCGGGTGGATGTTTGAAATAGAATTAGTTTTTATTGTAAGTCAAATCGATTATATCGATTAAGTAACATTTTGTTTAGTCTATTGAAAATTTCTGACAATGGTCACACTGAACTGTCAATCTTTTCGTTCATTGTCGTTTTCCCGCGGTCAGCGAAAAAACCTAGCTCTGGATAGATTTCGTTTTGTGAGCATTTTGATCTTGTATTTAGAACCCGTTTGACTGCCACTTCCTTGATCAATAACTGGCACCGGTTAATTGTGATAAAAATAGTATTTTATTGAACTTTGTAAAACACGTGTGTGAATTCCTGGTTGGTGCCTGGAGTATGACTACGCTGAACTGGATACTGGTATCTATTCCATTCTCTTGTTATTTTGGCCAAAATTATGAGTTAATCCCATAGGTCCACTTCAAGAACAGCATCAGTAAGAGTTGGTAAGACATTTTATTAATATTAAGATTATAAGTCATCGCTGTGCTACCACAGTGAAGGTGTTTAGATAAATTGTCTATCGTGGTCAGGTGGATGTATTACAGCTTCCACTGCAACTCTGTTCTCAACAGTTTCCCACCTGGCTGCGGTAACTCTAGACAATACCAAAAAATATCACACTACAAGTAAAAAGCGCTTTACTAGACGTGATGATGACGCCGCTACAATACTAAGATCATGATAAGAATTTCTTTTATTTTCTGTGTTTTGAAACGACCAAAGAACTTATTTCAAGAACCTTGTCCTGTGTTTCCCCCTCAGGCACAACATTCTATTGTTCAAACTGTTTATATTTGTCTGTCTAAAGAAAAATAAAGGGCATTTTGCCATACCACCAAGACTAAGAGGAAAATAGCAACGTTTGTACTCGGTAGAAATGCAAAAAATTGTGTTCATTCAGTTCCACCAAATTTTCACACAAACTTTGAGCTTAAATGATACTGGCGACAGAAATGCCGACATAAATAATACTTTTAGTCTTCAAGTTCAGAGTAAAGTCAAAGGTGCGCGTTAGTCTCGCAGCTTTCACCGAAACTTCTCGAGTTCCAGATTAATTCTATTCCAGGTTGCCACTCAACGAGAAAAAAGGGATCATTTATTAAAAGTCTCATGCAAAAAACTGTCTTAGAACAATGCGTTTGGGAGACATTGTGGAATATTACATTGCGGCATTGTTTAATTCTAAAAGCACATTAGCAGAAACAGTTTGACTTGCTATTATAGACCTCGTTGAAATAATGTGCTAGGTAGCTAATATTTTGGCATGATTTGTCGTATAAGTATTTTATTTCGACTTGAATTTTTTTTACTAAAATAAAATACATTGGCAATAGCGAATTCTCTTTTATTCAATGCTCCACTTTACCACAACTACCTACCTACTACTACAGCGGGTATTCTTATCTAAAACTAGTCGACGCCAGCGGCTTCGCTCGCACATATATTCGAATTTCCCGTTTTGCCCGATCCCGTGGGAATTTCGGGAAATCCCGTCTTAGTGCACCCCTAAGGTCCCCAAGGAACATACATGCCAAATTTCAGCTTCTTGCGCCGAGTAGTTTCGGCTGTAGCTTGTCTGTCAGTCAGTCAGTAACGCAAGGATTTTATATATTAAGATAATGGAATTTTAACTTGTGAAACACTTAAGTATCACTGCATAGATCTAGTGGCTATGTGTGGCCTTCATTATATCCACTTAACCAAATTATGTACGATCATAAAAGTGCCTATATTATTTACGAAGCTCCCTCAATTTTAACACAAAACCGGCATCACCACGTGAAATATATACCTTTTCTAATTTCAAACTAAATTAGAAATCTGACTAGCCATCACAATTAAATGGGGAACATAAATAAAATATTCTGTTGACCTGCGAAACTTCTTGCCGAAGTTGGCTAAAGATAGTAAGTGGAGAAAAAATAGAAGCCACAAATAATACCTACCGTGTCATAGAACTCTGCCACGTCATAGAAACCGTAGGAGCGTGCAAGCCCAGCTGCCTCCAGCAAGACTGCTCTTGCTTCGGGTCTATTATTTTGCAATAAGTGACATTTAGCGAGCAGAAACAGCCCATTTAACAGCCACACACGCTGGTTACCTGCTTTAGCCTCTGTAATGGAATAGTTAAATGTAAGATATGCAGGTTCTGTACCACTCGCAGTTCCGCTTACTTAGATGTCGGGGATAGTGGCAAAAAGTAGCCAATGTGTTATTTTGTGAGCTGCGTGAAATTTAGTCAAAACAGTTTAGTAGATTTCGCGTAAATAAGTAAAGAATATCCATCGCATACTTTGGTGTTCAAAATAATAGTAGGATTGTGTATGAAATATATATTTGTTGTAAGTTAGCTTTTAGATAATCTCTAAAGATTTCATAGGTTACGACAATATTACCATACAAAACGATGTGAATCCTGAAATACACAATTTACAGCAATGAATTATTGTTGTGTTTACACAATGTGAATGAATGAATGATTGCAATTAGCCTTTTATGGCCAAGATAATCAGAACTTGTATAACTATATTATAATAAGTGCGTGTGAAACTTCTAATAACGCGATTCATCACAATCATTCAAACTCTTTTTTCTAGTTCTATCAGTTCTATCTTTGTAGTTCTATCAGTGTTCGTTAGATGTCACTAGTATTTGTGTTTTAGCTATTGCACATAGAAGATTCAATTGTTTTTGTGTGTTCCTCAAATGTTTGTGTCCAGCTAGGATATTCTTGAGTTTCAACTTAAATTTCGCTATGGACCAATAATTGCGACAGTCACATATCATGGACACTAACTGAAATTTTAAATTAATAACTTACATAAATACATACATTACATAATTTAACTCAACGTACAACCCATTAAAACTGCATTGCCAGCAAACCACCAATAAAGTAATTAATACAATTCACGAACAACGTAATAATCTACTTTATTTTCGCTGTATAAAACGTAGTAAATTATACGGCACATGTATTTTATTTTTGGTTCTAATGACACCTAGGGTCGGCGCACATACAGCGAAGCGCAGGGGAGAACATTTTGCCCTGTCAAACTATTATCGGCATTGTTCTCATTCCTTCTTAAACAGTCCAAAACCACTGATTACACAGTCGTTTGTGTGTGTGCGTGCTTATTGTAAAGATTATTTTGTTCATTGATCTTGGACAATGTTTTCAATTAAAACAATGTCGATAATTAGTTGACGGTGAAAAATGCACTACACTGTGCTTGGTTACATGGGCGACAATAAAGTGCATGTGGTGCGGCTTGCTTCGATGAAACGACCATTAATTTTATAATGATTGAATAGTATTGAAAAGACTTGGTTATTAACTAAAAGCTTATTTATATTGCCAAAGTAAAAATCATAAATTAGATATACCTCTATACACGTATGCTTGCTATACGTGTATAGAGGTAAGTATATCTAATTAATTTGAAAAATCACTGTTCATTTTACATTATGGAATAGCTTTGTGGTAAGGTTACTTTTTGGAATCCAAATAAAATGTTTAACAAAGCTAGACTAGATTTTTTGTTCTATGTCAGCATTTTACATGACGCGCAGTCTAGATTTGCCGATTGCGGAATCCTGAAATGAAACTAACGTATGTTCTATTAAAGCAATCAAAGCTCACCAGTCTGACACTTGTGTGCATAGTAGCGAGCCTTCATCGCGTGGCGAGTCTCGACATGCAGGCGTGCCAGCTCGTGCAACAAATAACAACGTTCGGAACGTCGAGTACTCGTGGTAAGGGCACGCTCCAAGTTACGCAGACGAATTCTGTTGAAAGAGGGAGGTTATATAACCACCGCCATATAATTAGGAAAAGTACAAACCAGCATATTATGTGACTAAAGGAAGAGACGTTACGCGATTTAGCTAAAAAAAACAATTTACGCTACAACTCAAGACAAGACGTATAGGCAAGGTCTATATAACTCTTTTGTATTTGATTTTAACGTAATGGTAGTCGCGATTAGTCTACATAATGATGAAAATGATAATTTTGGTTAAGGTCTAATTTGCATCATATTCATGATTAATTCAATTTGTGGAAGGTTGAAAATAGCTTGCCAGGATTAAGAAATTATGTAAACCTGGCTTGATTTTAGGAGAGGGTTCGTCAGATTCCATATGACTATAGAAGTTTCGTTAAAATGTAACCGAATATCTAACGGAAGACCTGAAAATATATTTTTTAATTAATTTATAAGCTCTACTTGACTAGTCGCAATTTAGACGAACTGTATGTTAAATCAACGTATTGTTGCAATCGCGAATTAATACAACCGCAGTAATTCGAGATATCTGTGAAAACTCGTCATAAGGGCACACTCCTAACTATCAAGAAGTATTCTGTTGAAATACAGCCGTTACTTACAGCTACTATCCTCTACTATCATACTTAGGTACGTGAACAATATGGGGACTTGAGACGAGTTTGATTATAGCGAAACAGTGGAAAGAATAAAACATATTCTCAGCAGTTGAATGTGATCAGAAACTACTAGTAGAAAACTATATTGGTGTGTCATGTGAAATCCATAATTCCCTATGAATGTGAAAGTCTATTTGTTTGTCCCATCTTCTTTCACTTCGCAACGGAGCGTTGTCATGATAGGATTCCTATGTGTTAAGATAGATAGAAGACTGGAGTTTGATAAAGGTTACTTTTACCGCGATAAAATAGCTTTTGTCGGGATTTGTTTTTATTTACCCGTTTCTTCATGTAGGAGTTTCAGGCGATCCCTTCTTAGTGCACCCCTACTATCTCCAAGCAACATTTATATAGCAATATATAGCAATTTCAGCTTCTAGAGCCCAGTAGTTCTAGCTGTCAATCAGTCAGTAACTTAAGAGTTTGATGTAAACAAGATATAAATGAACAGGTTAGGTAGTAGCACAGTCCATAAAGTTACACTAGATTCATGGCCACACGCTCTAATGAGAAAGAAGTATAAAACAGCAAGTACTTTCACTATAGTAAGCGTAATAACACGCAGATAAAAAAAAACATATATGTACTGTAATTGTCTTGGAGCATCTTACCTAAATAAAAAAAAAAAACTTACTTTGATCTAACTTTTAGAATCTCGCTATCCTTTGCACGTTTCCATTTTTAAGACTAAGTACATCTCATCACATCATAAAATGCCACAGAAACTGCTGCAAATTACTATTTAATTTAGTTCATAGTGTTTATGGGCAATTAAGTGATCACTTAACTCATGCGTTGTGAACAAAAAGTAGCTGGAAAACCAATAAATGGTTTTGACTCTGATTGCATCACGAGAATATTAAATTTGCCTCCTTTTTACCAGGAAAATATACAGGCACTACATAGTATAAGAAAGTCTGTCTTCTGTCTGCCTGTCCCTAAGTATGCTTAAAACTTAAAAACTACGCAACAGATTTTAATGCAGTTTTTTTAATAGATAGAATGATTCAAGTGGAAGGTTTATATATATAATTGACGCGGGCGAAGCCGCTGGCTACGTCTAGTAAGTATAAATCTTTTTTTTTTATAGTCCTCAGTGGGGAATTTGTCCAAAAGCAATTCCTCACTTTAAGTGTGACATAATCTAAATACAATCAGCTATCCCACATAATCTCTTGTATACCTATATATGAGAGTTAATAGGTACTAGCCTTACATACGAAAACAAACGCGTACTTTAAATTCCAAGGTCAAGGGCACACGATAGAGTTACATACACCTGTGTTTTCGTGTGTTACGAAACTTTAAGCTCATTATAGGGCGAGAATATACGAAATAATAATAAGATTAAGATATAATATCCGGAGTTTTAAGGCATCGTTGCCCATATGGGCTTCATTAAATTAGGTTAATGTTGGTTATAATATTCCGAATACAGTTTGTACAATGGGCATCTTTATCATTCTACCAAAATTCGATCGATTTCGATGAAGATTGCTTGATAGATAATCCAATCAATAGAAGTCGACCCAAGTTCTAAATTAAGAACTAAAAAAAAATGAAGAGCAGATGTTCTCAATTCACATCCAAGTTTTTACTGAGCCAAATAAAGCAGTTTTATGTACTGCTACTCTTTGTACTCGTATTTGAAACTTTGGGCTAAATAAAAACTCTTTTCCTTTTTTAATAGACACACGTCTTTTAAAGATTTATATTAGAACACATAGATGGATTACTTAACGTCGCGGGGTGGCGCGGGGGGTCGCACTCGGAGCACAGAGTCCCGGCTAGGCTCGCGAGACACCAACATGCCGAGGAGAATAAATGCCCTCCGCTCGCGATCTGACTCGCTCATAGTTTCTCGAACACGCTTCTGAACATAGAATAAGAAAGATTTTTCATTTCTACGTGACTTGGCAAACAACCACTATTAAACTTCGTTACGTACACCCGAGGCAACATGATGTAACAACATACCTGATCTAGGAAAGCATTTGCCACTATGTTATGTAATTCTTGTAAGAATTTATCCCTCCCTGGCAGCAAGCTAATAGGTTTTCTAGATATTTGTTCCATCCCAAACTCAGCGTTTTCTAAGCATTTGTTAGTATCACGCTCCTCGTACAATGTTTGCGCTGTTTGTATGAGTCGGCGTGCGTCGGTAGCGTGCTGTTGTTGCGTGTGCTTCATTTGCTCCTTCCGTGAATCAGAAAGCCTCGATCGGGCAGCAGCTTCAGACGCACGAGCGGCGTACAATGGCCAACGCTCACGAAGAACCTCCTATTTTCATATTAAACGAAACCATTAAAATCCATCATTCATGAATATCAAAATTCATCAATCATAAACTCGGAGGAAACTAGACATAGTTACATCATGTAATGTGTTCTAGCCTTTGCTGTTACGTGAAAGGCTTACGCAATCTAAATTATAATATCTAGTTTAGCAAAAAATGGACTAGACCAAAATATGAACTACGGAAAACATGGAATATATTAATGGAACAATCGCTACCACACTTTTTTATGGAAAATGTTAAAGCTTGATTGTATTTAATTAGAGTAAAGTGAGGTTAAAGTGACGGTTCAAGTACCCTGTTTAAGATTTCAATCTCCACAAGAGTAGTCAATTTCAATACAGTTACCCATTTATTAAAACAATTGTGGGTCAACGGGTCAAAAGTTAAATTATTAAGTTAGATAGCGTATCACTGTACTTGTCGCTTTTCCACGTCGGCGAGAGCTTTATCGGCCAATTCCCGCAGTTTTTTCGATCCTTGTTTATTGGCAGAAGCCAATCGCTCGTCTTTACACAAGGCCCTTAAGAAATATTTGTCATGTGCCATTCGCTCCAAATATTTCGAAGCCATTACCCGGGAGATTTGTTCGGCCTTCTGTTTTTCCGCTCGAGATATTTCCTGGACCTAGAATTACGGTTATTGCTCACATATTGTATATTTTCGTTGTAAACAAAGACGTATTTACACTTTAATGAACCAACGCGTTCTCTTATAAGGAAGTTGTGGAAGCTTAGGGAGCTAGATAATTTATTTAGTGTATTTTTCAGTGTCTCGTGGTAAGCCATCGGGAAACAAAGATTTTATCTTTTTCGAGATAAGTAACTTTTTTTACATGATAATGCATACAAAGTTGCTTATCTCGAAAAAGTAATTTTAGTAATGGCACTTTCTTACATAATGATACAAGCATGCCATTATCAAAATTAGAGTACCAACTCGAGTTAGATAATGAAGATGCAAATTCAAAGATATTACCTACGTGAAAAAAGGCGCTGTTAGAAGGATAATAAAGTTAGCAAACCTGTGATGCCTTTTTGGGCTGCATGCGTTTTCGACGAATGACCACGTTTGGAGCATTTTCATCCACGGACTGTCTCTTGATATCTACGTGTCTTAGCCAAGTCGCAGCTGTTGTTAGCAATTTACCAGCTGTCTTGCCAGCACATTCACGTACCTAAAACATCTCTGTTGTAATTTGAACTTTGCGATTTTAAACATTAAAGTCGTACAAATTAATAAAGTAGGTACCTAAGCATATACTGTATTGTATGTTATGTACATATTACGGTACTAAACACAGAATGAGAATACAATTAGTGAAATCGACATGGGCTCGCAATCTAAGGTAGCGGCTCATTAATTTTTATCAACAATATCCAGTTTCAGTTGCTTTTGCTGTACTTATCAATAAATTTCCTAAATTGATGTACCTAACTTCGACCAGAGTATATAATAGGCATATACACCTTTTATACTACAAAAAACTGCATGTGTTCAGAATCATGTATTTAAGTAACAGAATATTCAAAACTTGGTTGAGTTACGTTTGTTGGATATAACGCACTTTTATTTGAACTTGGTCATATTAGCAATTATTTCACATAACTCGTAACTATTTCAACAAATACTCATTTTTTTAATGTCTGAAAAATAAAGACATAAGAAAGGGTACTTAACGGCCGGATCTAATATTTGATCTCTCCATGGATTTGGCTACTACAGGTACATACTTATTTGACATAAGCTCCATACAAAATATGTTTAATATTTATATATTAGACATATTTTGTATGGAGCTTATGTCTGTACTTTAGCAGCCAAATCTATGGATAGGTCAATTATTGGGACTGGCCGTCAATAGAATATGATCTTTTCAAAGATGCTGTTTAATGTTTTTGCTACATTCCTAATTTCTCAAATTTATAGCCAATGATGTTGAGGCAGAAAGGTTCTAGGTACAGCAGGCAGCCACGCGCCTGATGCCGCAGCAGTAGTAGCCTGGTAGGTTAGGCTTACTAGGTAGTCCAATAACCTTTTTTTTTAAATCTCAGTACTTAAATAGATACGGAGGGCTCAAGACTGGTCTATGTGGTGAGTCTTTAACATTAAATGCAATTCAAGTCTATTATTGGCGATAGACTTGAATTTAATTTAATGTTAAATTCGCTATACCATCTTCAACGGGCTTCGTTTTCCCTACCTGCCTGTCATTTAGTAAAGAAGCCTTTAATAAAGAACGCCAGGCCCATTTGAGGAAAGTTAACACTTAATGTACACCCAGATTTGCAAATTTACTTTTAATTACGATACTTTTACATTTTCGTTTCTGTTTGTTATTTTTATGCTGAGTTATCCAACACATCTTTCTACACATATTTTGTCTAAAGGGCTCTTATGCAGAATTAACAGCTTAATTTACACTGTAAATGAAGAAGTGCAAGCGCTAATTTGCTGCGAAGCGTAGTAATATCGCCTCGATCGTTCTTTGGTGGGATTTATGAGGCCGCTCGCGTTCACGAGTAGATAATTACAGGCTCTTTTGGTTGATTAATCGCGCGGTATTGCTGTTGTACCTATTACACACCTTGTTTGAGTTATGAGTGACATTTTATAGGCTGTGTACATTGCAATAATAATTGTATCATGTGTATCATTCTGTCAAAATGAGAACAGGATAGGGTAAGAACTTCTTTGGGTAGTATTACAAAGTGGGTTGCTCTATCAAGATCGATGCAAGCAAGCTAGTGGGAAATATTGGTGGCGGTCGACATACTCGTTTGACAGCTGCCACTTTAAATCAAGCAAAAAATTGTAAATACTGAGCGGTCTGCGTATTCGCAATAGCGAATGAGGGTAAAAAATAGGATAACCTTTAGGAAATTTGCGGCACCATGGCAAGGAATGCCACACACTTCGTTCATTTACACAGTTTTACGGTTTTTTAGGTAGTAGCCGACAAATGAGCAGACGTGAATGTAAGCGATTACCACCAACAGGCCCATTATGCGACCGCCAAGCAACACCAGAGGCATCACAGGTGCGTTGCCACCCTTTGGGATCGGAAAGGTGATAGGAGGAGAAGCGAGATGAGGGATAAGCAAAAGAAATGGGGCCTCCAGTACTCTCCTACTCACCAAACAAAACGCAATAGTATAGATTACTTCCTCCGGCCGAGTACGTAATGACTGGGCCACAGCTGTAGTTGTGCCTCTTTATAAAGGAAAAGGCTCGCAAGAAGACTGCAAAAACTATAGAGGTATAAGCCTTCTCAGCATTGTTGGCAAATTGTATGCAAAGGTACTGATTGAAAGAGTAATGAAAGTAACCGACAAGAAAATATGGGATGTACAAGCGGGATTCCGAAAGGGTATGGGATGTACGGATCAGGTTTTTTCCTTGCGATGCATAGCCGAAAAGTTTATGGCCAAAGGTCAAAAGGTCTATTGCGCATTCGTGGATTTGGAAAAGGCTTACGATAAAGTGGTGAGGAATGAAATGTGGTCGGTGCTGTCAATGAATGGGGTAGACAGCAGCCTCATTCGAGCTCTGAAATCCCTTTATGAGGATTCTAGAGCTTGTGTGAGGATAAACGGGGCATACACTGACTGGTTTACCATCGAGAAAGTTGTTAGACAGGGATGTGTAGCGTCTCCGTGGCTGTTTAACCTCTTCATAGACAGTTGTTTGCAAAATTTAAAACATAGTGACTGCGGATTAAGGATGAATGGGTTACTCGTCAAATGCCTCCTTTATGCTGATGATCCGGTAATACTTGCATCTTCAGCGGAGGAGTTGCAGGAGATGGTAACAATCATGCATGGTGCGTTAGAGGAAAGGAATGAAAGTGAAAGTAAGTAAAACGAAAGTTATGGTTTTTGGAAAGGAGGAATGCGTTACGGCTTGTAATGTTTTGATCGATGGACAGCGAGTGGAACAAGTGAATGAGTTTGTTTACTTAGGTACGTTCTTTACAAGAGATGGTAAGAATGAAAAAGATATTGAAAGAAGAGTTAATGCAGGTAATAGTGTGAATGGAGCTCTGAAGGCGTTTGTGAACAGTCAAAACGTGTCCAAAAAGGCGCGTTTGGCTGTGCATAGAGGGGTGTTTGTGCCTACCCTTACGTATGGTAGTGAAAGTTGGGTATGGCAGAAGATACTTGAAAGTAAAATAAATGCTGTAGAAATGAGAGCACTGAGAAGTATTTATGGTGTGTCTTTGACCGACAGAGTAAAGAATTGTGTGATACGAGAATGGTGTGGGGTAAAAGAAGATGTAGTGACAAGCATTGAGAAAGGCATGTTAAGATGGTTTGGGCACATGGAGAGGATGGATGACGAAATACTGACAAAGAAGATATATAAGGCAAGTGTGAATGGGACAGGACGAAGGGGAAGACCTAGGCGGACGCTCTCTGACCAGATTGGAGACATCCTAAAAAAAGGACAGGTCAGAAGTACCCTAAGCAGAAGAGCATGCATGAGAAAGTTGATGGGAATGGATAAAGCAAGAGAGGTTTGTCAGGATCGTTGCAAATGGCGTTCCGTAGTCCGCCTACCCCTCCGGGAAACAGGCGCGAGTCTATGTATGTATGTATGTAGATTACTTCTGGGTTTACGAGAATGTTACACATTGAAATCAAACTACGCTTTACGGATTCCATCGCGCTATATTAGTTTTAGTTAAATTACATCTAAACCGAATGATCTAGAACTACATGTTTTAATTAATACTAGCTGATTTTCAGTTTCTTTACAGGAAACGTGAAGCCGGTTCCTGTTTATTTTTAAGTTAGTAAGTGTCCACACCTTATAAATTGAAAATTGTTTATTGAACTGAGCAAGCTATCGGAGGTTAATTGTATCGTAGCGCGTCGAGCGGTCGGACGGCCGATAGTAATCTGGCCTAGACCTCTATGTAGTAGTTATTGCGCTATATCAATGGTTATGATTCAGTTCATGACAAATTAGTGAGAAGTAAAATTATGTTCACAATGATTACTGAAAATCCTAGTTTCTTTTAACATAACATATTCTACAGGTCACCAAAGACTATCATACTTTTATCTTTATTCATATCTGGCATAGACTTTTGCTTCAGATTAAATAAGATTATTTAATTCTAACCCTTCCTTGGCAGTCAGGTAAAATACTACCAACGCATATTCATAATAGAGCAAACTACACATTATTCTATCGTTAACGCATTGGGATTATAATACGATTACATCATGATAGATTGATTTTGCCGCTGATTTGGGAGCAAATAAATACAAAAGGCAACAGCTGGTTATTGATCGCATTTAAATTCAAACCATTAACATTCTGACGTAAGGTTATTGCTGAACACAGATCGTTTTCAAATAGAATGCATTACGGCTATAGGCTGCGTATCCGACAGAGATGTAAGAGCCATATAAACGGTGCCGCGGTGGAGTCTCACCGTGTCCAACGCCCTGCTATTGTAGCTTACCCGACTACAGAGCGTTCAGCTGAATACGGGTCGTCATCCGCTACGAAGCAGGCACTGATGAAGGCCATCAAACCTTGCGACGAAGGCTTTCAAATAGTAGGTGTCAAAAAAACAGCCAAGTCTGGGGTGAATGGGTAGTAGGAATCCGTAAGTGCGATTAGTTCTGCCGGTCTACGTCTAGAGAAGCCGAAAGGGCGTAAGCCACGCATTCTTGTCAAGGACGTACCCGGTGCTATGGAGGACAAAGCGTTCATCACGGCGTTATACCGTCAGAATATCAAAGATGAGGTAAGTGTAGATGAGGAAACGTTTATTATAAATACCAAAATCACTCGTAGGCGTAAATTAGATAGTGGTCGTAAATGGATAGGCCTGGAAGTAGAACCAGACATTCGTAAATATCTTGTTAGCACAAAAGAAAAATTGTTTATAGATTGGGCAACATGTAGGTTTATAGACGACATAGAAATAGTGCGTTGTTCAAAATGTCAACAATTCGGTCATGTTCAAAAGTTTTGTACGTATAAAACAGCTGCTTGTGCTCACTGTGCTGGGGAACACGAAACAAAAACATGCTCAAATAAAGATCTTCCGCATGCGTATGCGTAGCATGTATGCGTAGCATGTAAACGCCTTAAGAAACCGCATGACCATCGTTGCGGATCTCAGGAATGTCTCACATATAAGTTGAAATTAGAACAACTAATTCTTAATACTAACCACTGAATTCATAGTTTAGGGAACGTCATACTTAGGTAGGTACATCATGGATAATATCGTTATAGGACAATTAAACCTTCACAACGATAGGGTGGCGACATTAGAGTTAGAGCGGTTATAGAATATAAGTTAGACGTAATACTCGTACAAGAACAATATCAAAATACAAGCCAGATTAATAAAATCATACAGCTGGACGGCAAAGCACGAGCTGGGATTTATGTCGCGAATTCAAACTTAACTGTAACATCTATTAGTAATCTCATGACGTCACACTGTGCGGTTGCGGAGGTATCTTCTGCGTCCTTTAGAGTTTATGTTGTCAGCTGCTACTTTCAGTATTCACATCCGGTTGCCCCTTACTTACACCATCTTCGCTTCGTTTTAAGGTCCCTTGTGGGCCATAAGGTCATAATTAGTGCCGATGTGAATGCATCATCTACGTTATGGTATGGCAAATATCGTTCTTCTGATAGGGATCGACGGTGCGCCGTCGAGGATTTCATTGCATAAATGAATTTATCCATCCACAACACACCAGATGCACCACCTACTTTTTGCAGCCCCTTGGGCGAGTCTTCTATTGACGTCACACTTTCTTGTGGGGACGTTCGTATAGATAGGTGGCGTGTCCTACCGAACGCGTCATGTAGTGACCACCGCCTAATCGTGTACGAATTCACGTCAAGGCTGCCACGGGACTCGTCATGTATCTCCTCTATTAATTTTAGATATAAAACAAAAGGAGCTAATTGAGATCTTTTTGGTTCACTATTCGCGTCACATGTCAAATACTTCACTTGCTGTAGTCTTTCTGTAGAAGAGAGTGCTGAAATTTTGACTGACACCTTCATATATTGTGCGGATGTTGCCATTGGCCGTGGTTCTATCACCAACACTCGTAGGTGTGATTGGTGGAATAACAACTTAGCTGAACTTCGGCGAGCCTTTCGCAGAGCACGTAGAAAGTTAAATCTATTAAAAAGACGTCAAATAACAGGTGACGTTTATGATACTGCCTTCATTGCTCTTATAGTTGCTAGATCTCATTATAGATCTGCAGTTGAAAAATGCAAAAGAAATTTGTTACGTAAGATTGTTGATAGACTCGATAGGGAGGGTCCGTGGTCTCCTTTATATCACGAATTTAAAGCAAATAGATCGACTTAGCTTATACCCAAAATATCAAAATTAATGGTAGACATTCCACTGGTATTGAGGACACAACGGACTATCTCTTGAATTGTCTGATACTCAACGATCGGCTGGAGAATGACACAGACTACCACCGTCAGATCCGACAATGGGCTGCTTTGCAACCCGTTTCACCAGCGTCAGACCTACCATCCTATGACGAATTTATAAATGCTGTCGGATCTTTGCCGCCTGACAAAGCTTCAGGCGAAGACAAAATCTCCAACAAGATGATAAAGGAAGCTTGTAAAACATCTGGTGAGTCCATTTTGTTTGTGTTTAAACGTTGCATAGCAGAAGGTATTTTTCCTCGTATATGGCGCAGTGGTTACATTAGGATCATACCAAAAAGAGGAGACAAACCGTCCGACGACCCTAAGTCATATAGGCCAATAACATTGTTACCATCACTAGGAAAGCTTTTAGAACGTCTCGTAGTTCCCCGGCTTCTGCCGCGCGGTATTAGATTTAGCGATAGACAATTCGGCTTCACAGTAGATAAATCGACAGTTGACGCAGTTATATCGGTTAGGAAGATAGTTTCGTCATCAACACAACAATATGTGCTAGGTATATTCTTAGATATATCTGGCGCTTTCGACAACGCATGGTGGCCAATGCTTTTACTCAAATTAAAGTCTCGTGGATGCTTTAGTAACATATATTCCCTCATTAATACGTATTTCCTACATGGAACAGCAAAGTTAAAATTAGGCCACCATGCTGTGTCGAAGGCGCTGACCATGGGTTGTCCGCAGGGATCAGTGTTAGGCCCGTATTTATGGAATCTAGGTTTTGATGACTTTCTAAGCATACCACTACCACCAGGTTGCTCATTGACCGGATACGCAGATGACGGTCTTTTACTTATTCAATCTAATACTAGGGTAGGACTTGAAAGGTTAGCTAATCAATGTTTAGACTTAATCAACAATTGTGGTGAATGCAATCGTTTATATTTTTCTCCACAGAAAACATTTCAATTACTTTCAAAATTCAAAATTCAAAATTCTTTATTTGCATGAATGTGGTACACAGGTGTTAAATACAAAATTCAGTCCAGCACATTTGCCATCTAATTTCATGGCATACAAATATTCAACTTAATAGCTAGTTATAAAATACCATTAAATACTATAATACCATTATTTAAATATTATTATACTATTTTAATATACATTATCGCATTAATAACCAAAAAATACACAGCAAATAGTCATCAGATTAAACTTAATTTATAATTTAAATATTCGGTGACAGAATAAAAGCCTTTTTCAACAAGCCATTTAAATAGCTGCCTTTTGAATTTATTAATAGGCAAATCTCGGGTACCTTGGGGCAAGTGATTGAAAATGCGCACTGCCATTGAGTAACTATTGCGACTACATATTTCAGTTCGAATTGGGGGGAGAACAAGATTATTTGGATATCGGGTATTAAAATTACAAACATTTTTCTTAAAACTAAACAAATCATTATTACTTTTGACAAAAATACAAATCTCATAAATATAAATACACGGCAAAGTCAGTAATGAAAGCTCACGGAACAGAGGCTTACAGGTCACCCAAGGAGCTACATTGCAAATAGCTCTCAAACATTGCTTTTGAGCTATAAACGCTCTATTTATATTCACGGAGTTGCCCCAGAGCACTATGCCGTATCTAAGAGAAGATACTACAAATGCATGATAAGCATTAAGAGCTGTTCGTTTGTTTGAAATTTTAGTGAGCCTCCATAAAGCATAAACAAACCTATTAATTTTGTTGCAAGTGTTATCTATGTGTGTTTTCCAATCACATTTATCATTAATTGTAATACCAAGAAAAGAGATTTCGTTAGTTTCTGGTAATATTTGACCATTGTAAATCAAGTTTAAGTCAAGTTTCTTAGCACCTCTGCTATGAAACTGAACATATTTAGTTTTGTTAATATTTACACTTAAGTTGTTACTACTTAACCAAGTTATTATTTTAGACACAGTTTCATTTATCACATTATTATACGCAAATTTAGAATTTTCTGGTATCAGGATAGATATATCATCTGCATAAAGTATCGATTGGTATTCTGTTATTGAGGGTAAATCGTTTATATATAGAAGAAAGAGTAGCGGACCGACGATGGTTCCCTGGGGCACACCTACTCTATTATATCTACGCTTTGAGCTGAAGGTAATTTCTTCATGATTTAAATTAAAGTTTGTAATTTCAACAAATTGTGTCCTATCAGAAAGATAGCTTTTTAGCCAGTCTTGTGCTGGGCCACGTATTCCATAGCGATCACATTTCTGGAGTAATAAATCATGTCTCACGTAATCAAAAGCCCTACTCATATCGAAGAAGATTGCCGTTATACGTCTTTTTGCATTGACACTTTTGACTATGTTATTTATGAGCTTAAAAGTTGCTAGTGTAGTTGATTTTCCCTTCAAGAATCCATGTTGTTCTGAACATAATATGTCAAATTTATTCAGAAACGATATTAATCTGCTATACATAATCTTCTCAAATACTTTTGCCAAAGTGGGAATTAAAGCAATTGGGCGATAATTGCTCAAGACACTTTTATCGCCTTTTTTGTGTAGTGGTTTAATAACCGTAATTTTTAGTTTATCTGGAAATTTACCTTGAATGAAAGATAGGTTTATGATGTGAGTCAGAACCGGGGCAATAAGCTTAGAACATAATTTCAGTATCTTCGTAGGAAATTGGTCGTAGCCGACAGCAGGTGTATCTTTGAGCTGACCAATTGCCTTGCACACCTCTTTTGTATCAACAGGGAAAAGGAACATACTAGCAGTATTTGTTTTAATATTCAAGTTGACATTCTTAGGTTCATTAACGTTAGCATTTGTTAAGTCAATAAAGTAGTTATTAAATAAGTCAGAAATGACATCTGGGTTTGATATATTATTGTGATTGAGTGAAATGTGTGAAATGACTTTATTAGAATAATCAGGTCTAATAGTATTGTTTATTACTTTCCAAGATGACCTACATACATTGGAAATTTTTGAAAGGGAACTTAAAAACACCGCCTCGAATCAAATTCAATAACATCACCATTAGAAACAAAGAATCAGTTTGTTATTTAGGGTTAGTTTTAGAGAGAAACTTTTCATTTGTCGAGCACATTAAAACAGTAGGAGAAAAATCTAAAAGAAGTTTTTACGCCTTGTCAAAGATATCAACTGCGACATGGGGGCTTTCGTTCAAAACTTTAAAAGTAATTTATGGTGCAACATATCTGGATTGCATGTGTTATGGTGCGCCTGTATGGGCTGATAGAGCTACTATCGGTGCTGTACGACGTACAATGCTACAAAGTCAACGTCTCGCGTTGATATTTTTGTGCAAGGCTTATAGGACAGTTAGTACTGAAGCTTTGCCAGTACTGGCAGGTGTATTTCCAGTCGATCTTGAGGCACAAAGGCGAGCAGCAATGTATTACGTGACACGAGATAACATGGATCTAAATTTTCTAGCTCCGCGCGACAGACATAAGATCGCTAGATTGTTGAACCATCAATCCACAGTCTATGACGATCTTCTTGATGAATGGCAATGTCGCTGGAACACATCAACTAAGGGCCGTCACCTCTACCAGTTCTTCCCATGCGTCCGAGAGCGACTGGCGAGGAACTGGTTGGAGGTGGATCACTGTGTAGCCCAATTTCTTACAGGTCATGGCAACTTTAAGAGCAAGTTGTATTCATTTAAGCTAGTTGATTCACCGTTATGCCAATGTTCAACATCTGGCAACAATTATGAACAATCTGCTCGTCACATTCTATGGAAGTGTAGTCTTTGGCAAATTGAACGTAATATCATGCTTAACGAATTAGAGGTAACTTCTAGAGTAGTGTACTATACGGATCTTGTGGCAAGTAGGACGAATTTCCGTGCGTTTAGGCGTTTCTGCCATACATATTACTGGAAACAGGCATAGTTCACAATTTAGGCCCCCTTAATGCTCATGTCCGTGGTGCTTATCTTTTCTCATCACTATATCTCTTCGTTGCTTGTCTCCCGCTTTGTTAAGGAGGGAAGTGGATTATTCATTTTCCAACTCCTCCAATATACTTCTGATTAAGTTCGTTGCGGGTTCCAAGACAGTTTAACTTTCCCCGGGACTTCACGAGTATCAAAACTCGTTGTCATCAATGGTCACTGCTGCTGAACCTGGCTACACAGGTGACACAGTAGTGGGAATGAGGGTGGGATTAGCCCAAAAAAAAAAAACGTTGGGCGAAACAAAAAATAATTACGCCCCACGCGCGGAATGCAAAGTCAGCGAAATAATAAAAAATTTCAAATCCTAACATCTAAATAATTTTTAAGCACGTATTGCTATAACTTTATTTTATTGTAAAGAAAATATTACCAGGTATATAAAAAACAAAGGTACCTAAGCAAGTTGCAGCTAATATTTTTATTATTACAAACAAAACACGTGTAAACAAACGTGTGTGTTGTTTCGTACCATTAGAATGAGTCATTCATTAGTTTGCAGAAAAAATAAACACCACCCCCCTCACGTTATCAACGATCGTACAAATACTTATTTATTGAGCGCGCCAGTCCTCAAGTGGCGGCGCGCACTTGAAATTTGATGCCGTCCTCTCGATGCTGAGTAAGCAACAAATTGTTCTATCCAGTATCGCAATATGTTTCAATTCGCTATTTTAATTTAAATTATAATTTTATTATTAAAATGTCTATCTACAATAATAAATAACGAGATAACAACAATTTAATTGACACAAACGTACATTTACTAACGTACACTGCAGCATGGATACCACAGTCTCCACTTGTATTGGTTACACGCCTTTGTGGAAAGCTTTCAAGTATATCATGCTGAGAAATTAAAAGTTATGTCATCATATGAGCGGTACTCCAACGCACATCATACAACCAGCGCTTTAACTATGGTCGACGCTTTAACAACCAACCGTAATGTTGAGAAAATCCCGAATACATTACTATTTATTCATTATTGTCAGTCACATAAACTCAAGAACAACAAAAGTTTCCATTAAATATAAAACGCAAAACATAAATATTATTTTCTATACCTATATAATAAAATTGAAGGTGTTGTTGTTTTCATTGCGCTTATCTCTGTCACTACCAGTCGGTTTTATTTCGCGCCGTAATGAAGTTCGCTTATTGTTGGTTTGATCGATGACGACAAATTCTCATGTGATTTATACTATGATATCAAATAAATAACGAATAACAGGCCTGCAGCCCCAGAGGCTCTCTGATGTGGTATTGAAAAATATATCGTACGTTTTCCAATTACTATACTATATAATATGTATTGGAACTTATTATGCAATTTGCTGAGCCTTGTTCTACTGTATATTGTTATGTTCATTTTGAATATTTCTGCTACTTCACCAAACGGTGTTCACGAGACTATTGTCAACAAAACTTAAAGTGAATGTACTTGTGTTTCAAACGTGCTTTGTGAACACAAATCTTACTACGTCGTCAACGTTCTGGCGTTATCCCGATTACGTCCAAGACGATCGCCTTAGAGCCTCCACACTAGTCGTGTTAGATTTGACAGACTATTATCTTTTCCACTTGCACTTGTAACGTCTATCTAATTATTTACATGACAATTTGTAAATAACAATTTTCCTTACTTTGTATACCTGATTAAGTAAAATATAAGCATTAAAATAACATTATTGTAAAGCAATTGTTCAGTTACCGTTTCTTCAGCACATCTGCCGCATTCAGCGAAATCCGGCGGGAACGTTCTGATGAGGACGCCCCGGTGTGCGAGGACTAAAGCTCGCTCAAACGCACCCTTCTCATACTCGGTCTGCGCTCTTATTTGCAGTGCCTTGTAATTCTGCGGTTCCAACTCTGGAACAACATCGTTTTATTAAAATTTTATACATGCCCTAGGTATTTCTTATCCTTTATTATTCCATACACTAGGTATTTGTAGAATCGGCAATCAGTGAGTCAATGGCTTATCACAAGCACTGTTACTTTACAAAGATATTGTGTGAGATGGAAGTTTTCCCCGGTTGAGCAGGTCCTTTCATGGTGAACTTTGTAACGGTGTCTCTGGATCCTTCTACTTCCTGTAAGGTTTGCAGTGCTACGGCACCCTAATAAAAAAGCTTAACAACATACATACATACATATTATACACTCGTCACTCATACTTTTTCCCGTCGGGGTAGGCAGAGACAACAGAACGCCACTTGCTCTAAAGCTACTTTGAAGCTAGACAAAAACCGAGAAATATAACAAAGCAGCTCAGTTTACAATAATTCAAATACTGAATGGCAGTAGCATTATATTACTTGTCAGTATCTGGGGCTTAAAAATGTTGAAGCTCTTGAAATTAACCATACCCTTACTTCAACGGCCTGCATTTACCATCACGTAGAAACAACGAACAATTACAAAACATTAATAAGTGGCCGTGTGGTTGACGGCATAGAATACAAGTGTCACCACCCCCTATCTTCCCGTGGGTGTCGTAAGAGGCGACTAAGGGATAACACGATGCTAATACCATCTTTGCGTAGAGACGGAAAACTCGACATCAAACCCTATACGACTGCCTCGTTGGTCTCGCGGCATAAACGTGCGCGTGGGATCGGGAGGTTCTGGGTTCGATTCCTGGGTCGGGCAGTGTTATTGGGTTTTTCTTTCACGAAATTCTCAGTAGCAGCACGGAGTCTGGAAATGTGCCCGGTACGGCAATATGCTCGCCCCTTATTACGTGGGACTAAAGTATATCTGGCGAAAAGTGGGTGTAGAAATACACCTCTGCCTACCCCTTCGAGAATAAAAGGTGTGACGTTATGTATGTATGTATGTATTAATAAGTTGGACTCCTGTACCTCGTCTATGAGTTTTGCTCACCTAACTTCTTTCTTTTAATATTCGCATTTTTTTGTAAATCTAAACCATTCTCAAGTCGCCTTGAACAAACACAAAAAAAATCATCAAAATCGGTCAAGTCGTTTAGGAGGAGTTCAGTGACATACACACGCACACAAGAAATAGGTATAATATGTATAAAGATGACAAATTATACAACGCCCCTAGCGGTTACGTGATGAAATTAAATTAGTACTACCAACTTAGTTTCAGCTGGAACGTGTGTATTAAAATAAGCTTTAATAATTTGGTTGCCGAGTTCACTACGGGAGAACTTTTATTTTACAAAATGTTCACTCTGTGTGTGTTCTAAAGTCATTTGATTATGATATAATATTCGGCATCTAAGTTATTAGAATTAAATTATAAGAAATTTAAATGCCGTGTGGTTGACGGCATAGAATACAAGTGTCACCACCCCCTATCTTCCCGTGGGTGTCGTAAGAGGCGACTAAGGGATAACACGATGCAAATACCATCTTTGCGTAGAGACGGAAAACTCGACATCAAACCCTATACGACTGCCTCGTTGGTCTCGCGGCATAAATGTGCGCGTGGGATCGGGAGGTCCCGGGTTCGATTCCTGGGTCGGGCAGTGTTATTGGGTTTTTCTTTCACGAAATTCTCAGTAGCAGCATGGAGTCTGGAAATGTGCCCGATACGGCGATAGGCTCGCCCCTTATAACGTGGGACTAAAGTATATCTGGCGAAAAGTGGGTGTAGAAATACACCTCTGCCTACCCCTTCGGGGATAAAAGGCGTGACGTTATGTATGTTTATGTTAAATAAAGTTATAATAAAAGTAAATTAAATACAAAATGAATCATAATTATGTAACGTTTCAAATTAAGCTCTACTTATTGACTGATTGATCATCGACGACTTATTGAATGACGACCGGTTGGCGCAGCGGGAGTGTAAGCGACTGCTACGCCGAAGGTCGCGGGTTCGATTCCCGCACAAGTCAAACATTTGTGTGCATGAACATGGATGTTTGTCTTGGTCTGGGTGTTTCTATGTATAATATGTATGTATTTACAAAAAAAAAAAGTATATATGTATGTTTATCCATTATCTAGTACCCATAGTACAAGCTCTGCTTAGTTTGGGACTAGATGGTGATGTGTGTATGTGGTAGAATATTAGTATAATATTAATCTATAAACTAACTTTAAAATATTCTATATTATGTAATAAATTGACCTTAGTACATTATTATAAATTTTCCGTCATAAGATACTACCCGCGCACACCTGTAAAGTTTGTTTAAAAATACGGTTTGTAAATGTAGAACGATTAAATTATGAAATAGCTTAAACTTTTACCTATTTTTCAGGATGAAAAAGAAAACAGAACTGTTAATAAAACATTGAGGTCAAGGCATAAAAAACAACTAAGTGCGGATATACTTCCACCCAATCAAAGAGGTTCTAGTTCGGGCTAAAACTGGGTTTCAATGCGGTCAAAATGCACACAGTGCATGACCTATTTGGTTTTATTCATACGTGTTTCAAGGAATATAATTGATCTTGCCCAAAAGCGTTGGAGAATTTTAAACAATTATGTTCGCAAGATCTAATAATTTTATGATACTAACAATATTACTTTGGATATAATTTCATCGTCATTGATTTATTGTCTGAAAATTCTAAAAAGTACTATCTTAATTGCGAATACTTTATTGTATATATATGTGTATATCTTCATAGCAACCAGCCCAACAAGTGTGTTTAAAAAAAAAATAAATGATACACAGTGATACTCTTTATAAGTGTCAGTACATCATCAAAGATTGAAGTTGCATTTACAAGATTTCTTTAAGTATTCAAATTTTTAGTCTCCCTCTTATCCTAACTATAATAAATGTAAGCCATAGTAAGAACTGTCGTGCCAAATTAGTTGATTCCAACAATCGGATTGGTAAAAAAAGCAAAAGGAGATGATGCATTTATCTCTTTTTAACAATCTCTGCGTAATTGTGTCACGATTACTGGTTGCGGAAGTTTTACAATTTATTCAAGTGCTTTGCTTGCTTCGGGGGGATGGGCCTCGTTAGCCTTGGATAGCAACCCGTCTAGGAGAAGGAAAACTCCGAAATTAAACCACCCTCTTTGGGGGGATGGGCCTCGTCAGCTTTGGATGGCAACCCGTCTAGGAGAAGGAACACTCCGAAATTAAACCAACATTCAGGGAGCATACCTGAAAACAAACCCCAATTCGTGGCCCGAGGGCAAGCTGGTCGCAAATGGAGGGTGCATGTGTTGGTGGTTACAGGGCACAGCTGGGATTCCACCTTATCCCCGTAAAGGGCTCTGCCGGAACGGACATTTTAAATCCCTAATGCTCGTGGGAACGCTATGGGAACTGAAAATTATATTTCTTCAGACGGCGGCGACGCGGTTCGCAACCCATCACGTCTCGTTTCCCGCGAGGGAAAAGCGGCCTACGGAAAGCCGGTTTGCAACATTAAATGTTGGAGGAGGAATGGATGGCAAATTGAATGAAGTGTGCCAGATGATGGATGATAGAAAGATTGATTTTCTTTAACTGAAAGGTTAACGGAAAGGTTGTGGCCCCACCAAGCATGACAGCTTATTGGTCTGGGGTAGACAGTACCACCGGAGCCTGCAAGGGAGTTGGTATAAAACTGTCTGCGCGAATGAATGAGTGCGTTAAGAAATTTGAATGTGTAAATGCTAGACTATTGTGGATGAGAATGAAAGTAGGACTTACTCGTCTCTTTACTGTAGAAGTTTACGCCCCGGTCTATATAGTAGCGGGTATGTCACAGCGAGAACAATACGAAAGGCAGGAGTTTTGGGATAATTTAAGAGCGATTTTGAGGAAATGTAAGGATACCGAAAGATTGATCTAGTTAGGTGATTTTAATGGATGCGTGGGAGTAAAACGAGATGGATTTGAAAGGGTTTTAGGTGGATTTGGCAATGAGAGTGTGAATGAAAATTGCAAAGTATTGCTTGAGGTTTGTTTAGAGTGGAGCCTTTGTGTGACAAACATGCCAATGTACGTAATATCCTTTTGTGATAAAACCATGTTTGATCACAAAAGGATACACATGGATACGCGTGAGGCTAAAAATGTTAGAAGAAGTATGATTGTTTTTTTAATTGTAGATGAACGTTTGAGAAAGAATGTGTTAGATACAAGGGTGTATCGAGGGATTGGAATCCACACAGACCACTTATTGGTGATGAGCCGAATAAGTAGGCTCTTTAAAGGATTGAAACAACGAGAACATAATGAAAATAGGATCTTGGAAAGAATAAAAGTAAAAAATCTGCAAGAAAAAGATGTGAAGGATGAGTATAAACGAAGATTGATAGCAAGATTTGAGAGGTTCGATGGCATAAATAATATGGAAGAATTATGGCAATCTTTAAAATAAGAGATAGGTAGTATGTGTACCGTCTGAAATATGTGGTGTGATCAAGAGAAGGAAAATACGAAAGGTTAAGAATACATGGTGGGACAAGGATGTACAATCAGCAGTGTCAGAGAAGAAGAAAGCTTGGTTAGATTGGTTGGCTGCCAGAGCAAATGAAAGAATGGGAAAGATGGCGAGTGATGACATAGATGAAGCAAGAAAGGAGTTGGTAAGGTCAAAAAGAATTGTGAAAGAAATTGTTAAAAGGAAAAAAAATATGAGTTTGATAGCAGACTATCTGAAGATTTCCGGAGAAACATAAAGTTTTTCTGGAAAGCCGTTCGTGCAGTTCGAGGACGAAATCAATCCTCAGAATACAAGTCAATCAGAGACAAGAATGGAAATATACTGAATGGTGAATCATGCGTGTTGAAGAGATGGAAGGAGTATTTTGAAGGTTTATTTGAAAAAACGGCGATAGAGACATCGATCGACGAAATGAATGGTAATAATATTTACTTATTTATTTATTTGGCACACAAAACAAAACATAGGGCGGGAATAAAGTCTTAGAAGCTATTTTTTACAGTTTCTTCTTAAGCTATGTTTCTAACTATGTGTACACATCATGGTTACAAGATACACGGTACAAGATGACACATATATGCATATCAGTACAAGATGACGTTGTGTGATACAATACTAATTGTTACTTACATACGCTAATAGATTGGAAGTAAATGACGAAATATAATAGCAATGATGAAAGCGATATTGGTGTGGATGAGATTGTGACGGCGTTGGGCAGTATGAAATTAGGTAAGGCTGCAGGATATGATAGCATTACAGTTGAAATGCTGAAGGCTAGACTGGGCATCATAGTTGGTCAGCTGCAGCGCTTATTTAACTTGTGCTGGAGCACCAGCCAAGTACCTGATGACTGGGCCACAGCGGAGGTTGTGCCTCTTTATAAGGGAAAAGGCTCACAACAAGACTGCAAGAACTATAGAGGCATTAGCCTTCTCAGCATTGTTGGAAAATTGTATGCGAAGGTACTGATTGAAAGAGTTATGGAAGTAACCGACAAGAAAATATGGGATGTACAAGCAGGATTCCGAAAAGGTATGGGGTGCACGGATCAAGTCTTTTCCTTGCTGTGCATAGCCGAAAAATTCTCGGCCAAAGGTCAAAAGGTCTATTGCGCATTCGGGAAATTGGAAAAGGCTTACGATAAAGTGGTGAGGAATGAAATGTGGTCGGTACTGTCGATGTATGGGGTGAACTGCAGCCTTATACAAGCTCTGAAATCCCTTTGTGAAGATTCTAGAGCTTGTGTGAGGATAAATGGGTCGTACACGGATTGGTTTACCATCGAGACAGGTGTTAGCCAGGCATGTGTAGCGTCACCGTGGCTGGACACTTGTTTGTAAGATTTGAAAAATAGTGACTGTGTATTAAGGATGAATGAGTTACTTGTCAAATGCCTCCTTTATGCTGATGATCCGGTTATACTTGCGTCTTCAGCGAAGGAGTTGCAGGAGATGGTAACAATCAGGCATGGTGCGTTAGAGAGGAAAGGAATGAAAGTGAATGTAAGTAAAACGAAAATTATGGTTTTGAAAAGGAGAAATACGTTACGGCTTGTAATGTTATGATCGATGGACAGCGAGTGGTGCAAGTGAATGAGTTTATATATTTAGGTACGCTGTTTACAAAAGATGGTAAGAATGTAGAAGATATTGAAAGAAGAGTTAATGCAGGTATTAGAGCGAATGGGGCTTTGAAGGCGTTTATGAATAGCCAAATCGTGTCCAAAAAGGCTTGTTTGGTTGTGTATAGAGAGGTGTTAGTACCTACTTTTATGTATGGTAGTGATAGTTGGGTATGACTGAAGAGTCATGAAAGTAGAATAAATGCTGTAGAAATGAGAGCACTGAGAAGTATGTGTGGTGTTTCTTTGAATGACAGAGTAAAGAATTGTGTGATAAGAGAGTGTTGGGGGTTAAAAGAAGATGTAGTGACAAGTATCGAGAAAGGTATGCTAAGATGGTTTGGGCACGTAGAGAGGATGGATGACGAAAGACTGACCAAGCAGATATATAAGACAAGTGTGGAAGGGACAGGACGGAGGGGAAGACCTAGGCGGACGTTCTTTGACCAGATTGGAGACATCCTAAAAACAGGACAGGTTAGAAGTACCCTGAACAGAAGAGCATGCATGAGGAATCTGATGAGAGTGAATGAATCAAGAGAGATATGTCAGGATCGTTGCAAATGGCCTTCCGTAGTCTCTGCCTACCCCTCCGGGAAACAGGCGTAAGTCTATGTATGTATGTAGTATGTATGAAGTGCTTTTGGAACTAAAACGTTTTCAATTCTATTGAAATTCCTCGAGCACAGAGAGAATCTTTCTACTATACTTGTTCAATTTAATGTTACATTAAGCGTTTATTGGTAGTTTTTCGTACCGGTGTCAACGCATTTACATAAATAATGGATAAGGCATTGTTTTTGATGTAAGCGACAAGCGAAGACTTTTGTTTGACAGAGATGTGCCATATTATTTCGAAATAACAATTGGTCATAACAGTTTTGACAGTTTTCAACTATAGATCTTTTTAGTTAATTTCTTAAGGCATGAGAAGGCGCGCCCTAAAAAGTCACACGAGCAGGCGCGCATGACCAAAACTCTCACGCTACTTCAAATGAAGTTTTCTTTAAGATCAATTATATTTTTGCTATAAATTTACATTTTATGATAATTTAAAAGCCTATATTTAATCAAGTGTATAATTAAAGTGTTTTATTAATAGTTAATAACAAAAATTGGCCTTAATATTTGGTTAATTTTACATAAAAAATAAATAAAAAACAAAATCACAATAAAAATTAATGATTTTATCTTCTATGTCATCTTGAGTTATGTGTTTTTCATAACACATATGGCACATAAAAGTGACATGCTCGGTACACACTGATATACCTACTGCACAAAATGCATGCTTTTTTAACGCATTTTGCTAATGTGGCATATAGAAAGTGTGGCATTTTGCGAAAGTGGCATTTTGTGAATGTGGCATTGAGCGCCTAATCCTACTGATATCTACTAGTGATACGACGATTGATTTGTTAAATGCCATTTCTTAGGTGTTCGCTCAGATAAGGCCGCGCAAGTTTTGTTTTTAACACCCTTTAAAAAAATCGTTCATCATCAAATTCATCTGTATATATAAAATTCTTGCGTTACTGACTGAATGACAGACAAACTACAGCCAAAACTACGGGGCACAAGAAGCTGAAAAAAGACAATGCAACTTTTCCTTTGTCTGCTGGTCCAAAAATATGAAACTTGTTGTGCATAATTTAAACATATTCCAAACGTACTAACCATTTATTGTAATTTTTACTATGTGGCCAAATAAATCTATCCCAGTATAAAAAGATACAGGGTAACAAAAGTATTCGAAGTGTGGATATTTTTTATCATTTAATTATAGGTTTTGTTTGTTTTAAACGGATTTAATATGTTGCCAATTGCAAACTTAATGGAGATTGGAGCACCTAAATATAGGACGCAGGATATGATAGGTAGAATTCAAAATAAAAAAATAATATAACCGAGACTCACAAAATGATTCCCTGTCGCTATTGATAGGGCGCGGGAAGGAGGCACGGAGCGGGGACGCTAGCGACTGGCTACCTGTCGCTCTATCGGTACAGCAGCAGCGCGCTCATTAATCACACTTTAAACCACGCCGCTGTTTTGAAATGGTGGATTTTTATAATCATTTATTGCCGTTGCAATAAATGATTATAAAAATCCGCCATTTCAAAACGTTTGTTACCCTGTATCTTTTTTTTACTGGGTTATATTTATTTGGCCCCATAGTAAAAGTTGCAATAAATGGCTAGGACTTACGTTTAGCATAGGTTTCAATTGTGCACAAGGGGTTTCAATTGTTTGGGCCAATCGATTGCATTGTCTTTTGGCATATATATTCCTTGGTCACTATTATAAGGTGCAGTAAGAAGGGATATATAACAGGCGCCTGATGAGCAAAATGACGCGCTTCTCGATGCACCACTCACAAACCCATCACCACGCAGTCAAGGTGGCACTGAGCACCGCGGGAGTTGCGTCAGAGGAAATAAAGTAATAAAGTAAAGTTGAAATTTACAGTAATGAATTTATGCGTGAGCAAAATGCTCATAGCGCGCCTTCTCACGGTTTAATAAGTACCTTCCTACTAAGTTCCTTTACAGATATAATAAAATCTTGTATAATTATTATTCGTTTACTGCTACTGGAATAGGAGGTATAATTTAATAAATATGAAAAGGCTTGGACTAATTCGGTTTATACATGTGGATATTATCATCCGATTCAAAACCGTTACACACGTATGATTTCTATTTTCAAATGACTGTCTGTTACCAGCGCGCATTGAGACCAGGAATTTACGTACCAGCGGCATGCACTGCGTCTGCGAGAGCACCACTGTAGTGTGTTGCTTTCGAACGTGCCAAACTTCGACCAAGCAACGACCGGACATCGGTACTCTGTGAATAAAATATATATGTTTGTGTTTCAGACTGAAAATACTTAATACTGAAAGGCACCTGATTTTGTTAAAAACAAGGTAGAGCTTTTATTGGTCTGGTATTTCGTTTAAAGAAAGATAATTTCTGTTTCTAAAGATACAGTTTTATGAGAATTAATGCATGATTTAGCTTTAAAAAATCTACTGTACCTACCGGTTTTAATACAACTTAGCGTTAATACTCTGCTACTCTCTTTTTTACGCGGTGAAAAACATTTTTATTTTTCGCAAGTCTATTGCCATTACCGATGTGCCCATCACCAGACTCCGTGCTGCTACTGAGAATTCGGAAAAACTAAGTAACACTTTTGCCCAACCCAGGAATTGAAATACAATTCTTATTGCAATAGAGTATTTACAATTTTACACGTAATTTATTTTATTATTCAAATGCACAGTCTGAATTTCCAGATCATTATTGGCAGAGCAAATTTCACTACGCGTATCGCTAATATCCGAGCTCATCTCCCAAACGAGAGGATTTGTGTACATGGTGTACATGTACGCTATTAGATCTTTTTGACTGATGTAATGAGTGCTCTCTTATTTTTAATTGATCGAAATGATTTATTAAACGACGAATAAAATTCGATATGGTTTTACGCATTTATTACTAAAATTTACATCGTAATTGCACCAATTATTTTATTTCATACAAAAAATAACACAAATGTCACCGCAAGGTACACCTGCGGTGACACTCGCATGAGAAATCATACGTTATTTGAAATAAGAAACATACTTTTAATTTTATTTCAACTAAAATATATACTTAGATTAATAGGTACATGAAATATCGCAGAAATAAGACATTCGTAACGTTCCGACACAAATTTAGAAAATAAATAATTATGTCAATAAATCGGACTGTGAATGACAATTTTAATGGCAACAGTATGGAAATGTTTTCATGTTCAAGACAGGTCAATTAAGGAGGTCATAACGGATGAACGAATACAGCCGTTGAGCATTTCATGTCCAAATATCTGTACAAATAATCTACCAAAATTTTTGTTTGATTTTTGGTCTAGAGTAAAATAATTACCAGTGATTTTGTTTGAGAGACTGGATTTACAAAGTTTTCATTTTTATGATTTTACGCCTTTGAAATGTGAATTTTGCGTCAGTTTTATCCATCAATATTTATAATTCTTCCGTTACTGACTACTTGGGGTAAAGTCTAGTTTATTGTATTAGTGAATTATCATATACAGGGTTGATACGACGGTATAACTTTATTTTAAGCCCCATATAGTACGTGACATATACAAGCTCTATACCAAATTTCAGTTTATAACAATGGAAATTGAGAATCTCTTTTTTTTTTCAAACAAATTAAATCAATTTAATACACAAACGCCATATTTGCACTAACCTGGGATCAACATGAATGACAACGTTCTATTCGTTCATTACGACTGTGGATACATACATAATAGGTACATACCTATCTAGCGACGAGTGGCGGCCGGCGGCGGCACGGACGGCACAGACGTAAGTAGATACATAATTATGACAAAGTATTTTTTTTCTCATTTACACACAACTAGGCCGTACGATATTGTTTTGTAGTTTTACAACGAACTCACTGTCGGCTACCAAGATTTTTAATTGATTAAACGCTAAAATACTTCCAAACAAATACTATCACTAAATTGAAATTATTTCCGCAGGTATCATATTAATATCACAAAATAAAACGAAACACAAACACTTATTTTAGTCATCCAAACATCGGTGCCCTATCACACAAAGAAAAACACTTTCACTTCACACCAGTCTCTTTTTGAACACCTAAAGGTATCCATTTTGCATTAAACAATAAGCAATGTTTAATTCCAATTTGGCGCATGCGCACCGCGCAATAAACTCAACTAATTCCGCCATATTTTTCGCAATCGCTTTACGAGTATCACATTAATTATCAATGAAGAAGTTCGTAACCAATAGCTATCAAGATGCCATGGCAATGCAACACTGTGTACCAGTGACCTGTCGTTCTTTCTCTTACTATTATCACGAATAAGAGTAAGATGGCATAGAACTGTGAAAGTGTGCGACTTTTTAGTGAGATGTTATGCTTATTCGTCCTTATTGCGATAGCGTAATTTGGCTCAATTTTAAGCAGATTATGTAATGTCAAAACGCAAAAGCATATTTATTTGTGTGTTTTAAGGTGTATTACTGTTACTACGGGCACGGAACAACTGGCAAAAGAGTTACAACCTGTTTCAGTATAGTCAAAGCTAAACATTTGTCTAGTGATAAAACTACCGCTCGTATTGAACTGAAATTTGGTGTAGAGCTTCTATATGTCATATACTCGTACTATATGTGGTTTGAAAAAATGTCATACGTTACCGTCGTATCAACCCTGTATATACATACATATTATTATATATATGCCGTGTGGCTGACGGCATAGAATACAAGTGTCACCACCACATATCTTCCCGTGGGTGTCGTAGGAGGCGACTAAGGGATAACACGATGCAAATACCATCTTTGCGTAGAGACGGAAAACTCGACATCAAACCCTATATGACTGCCTCGTTGGTCTCGCGGCATAAATGTGCACGTGGGATTGGGAGGTCCCGGGTTCGATTCCTGGGTCAGGCAGTGTTATTGGGTTTTTCTGTCACGAAATTCTCAGTAGCAGCACGAAGTCTGGAAATGTGCCCGGTACGGCAATAAGCTCGCCCCTTATTACGTGGGACTAAAGTATATCTGGCGAAAAGTGGGTGTAGAAATACACCTCTGCCTACCCCTTCGGGGATAAAAGGCGTGACGATATGTATGTATGTATGTATTATTATATATCTACATATTTCTTTTATATGAGAAAGAAAATGGCATTGGGGTAAAACCACTTTTGTACTACGCGGTACTATGAAAATGTGAAATGTAACGCGTTCATTTCATTTTACCTAACCACTTTCCGGGTTGAAACGAGAAGTTTGCAGCACAGTAATATTAGGTGCATTTAGCGATTTTATTTGTTATTTCCATTAAAGATACAGTCTGATTGTAATAGTTTTGATATAACACATACGATATACTATTTTACACGACACAACTTCAAACGACGAAGGCAAACATGAGGAAGTGGGCCACATGTTAATGCATTCAAAATGTTTGCTTTAGATTACACGGGAAAGGGGATACGTTGGGCCACTTGGCAGATAAGGCATAAATTACAAAGAGCGGACGTTACAAGTGCTGGAAAGTCTTTTACCTCTTTGCTGTATTATCTGTCCGACCGATGTAAAAATTTCAAAAGAAATACTTATGAACGTCAAGTTCATAAATATTATATATGATCGGAAAAGTGGAGGAACCATTGCACACTACTTGGATGGGCAAGCGCGTTTGCCATTTATATCAGGATGCCACCGTGCTTCAGAAGGCGCGAAAAACCGTTGTTCCTTGATTTTGTCTCACATACAAGAATCCTTAGCTCAATTATTTAGTCGGAGGCCTGCAGATGGTCTAAAAAAGCCGACATCTGATTTATTACGTAACTAAAGGCTCACACGAAAGATAATAAATGAAATAAACGACTTTGATTTTCGTTTCTAATTTTGGTATAAAAGCGCAAGTTACCAGTAATTAGACCCGCCGTACGCCCGTCCCGACCCGCGCCCGACACGCACCCGCGTTCTGTGTGAATTGCGCTTAAACATTAGCATATGCGACTAGCGACCCGCTTTTCGCACTCATTATGACAAAAATTATACCTACATAAGTTAGAAGTTTGCATTAGACAACGCACATGTATGTATAATATAAGGGCATAGATACAACCATAAATGCGTCACAGGAAAAGCGCCATTGATTACAAGGAGCGGACGCTTTGAGTGCTAAGCAATCAGTCGTTAAGTAGGCTGTAGTTATTAATAATATGATGTTGTTCATGCTACAAAAGGATATTTCGTACATTCGTATTTTCTTGTTTGCTTGTTAGATGTACGAAGGAAAGGATATTCAGTGTCAAGGGTGTCTTGAATGCGTAAAGTGATCTTTGTCTTTTTTCTAATATTTGTGTGCTTTATGTGATCTGTAAGAATGTAAATACTTTGTGCCCTTTTTTTAAGAATGGTCACACTAAGAAATAAACCCAGTTTCAGATTATTCCTCAGGAACCTTAAAATCAACGGACACAAAGAATATCCTATCCAAGACTTAATAGCTATAACAATTTGAGGATCACACGAAGTGTTATCTCGTGTAGGTGTCGAACTCACAACGTAGCGCTGCATCGAGTGGTGCAGCGCTTCGCTAAAACGACTACGCCATACATGCAGTCAATATTCCCTCAGTGACGTCACTCTTGTTTCAACAGAGTAAACACGTTCAAACAAAATACATTGTAACAAATAAAATCAGTTCTCAATTTGAGTCGAATAACAAGTTGGTGGCAAACATTATCAATGGTTGGGGTACATCTAAAAACATGTTTACCACCAGGAAATGGATTCTAAAGTTGTTCGTTTTTAACTCACATTCCATCGCAGTGCCTCGTTGTAAGCGAGTATGGCTTTCTCAAACTGCTCCAAGCGATGTAGGTAGTTTCTGCAATAAATAAAATAAGCTGATTAAATACTGTCGGGCTGTTTTGTTTCTGTGAATGTCATTTCTTGAAATTAACATGTGTCATGAATTTTATCGATGTTTATTTGAAGACTTTTTGTTGGGACAGCGTAAGCTGGTAAAAAACAGTTCTTGTAAGGGATCCCAATCACGAAATTATTGCAGATTAAGATATAGGTACTCTATATTTATTCAGAAATTTCGGTCATGCTGGCCAGGTGCAGTTTGGTGTATTCACATGTCTTTCAAGAACATTACATAGAACTCGCCGACATGTCTAGTAGTACAACAAAATTGTCGTGAGCATTAAACAGGGCCCATTTCATTCGAAACCGATTGAATTTTCCATTGATAATATAATATGTTTTCAGTGCAAGCAAGTGCGTTAAATGGTTTATCGATGCCACACGTCTGATTCCAACCATATTCCTCACAGTTTTTGTAACCTGCTCCCACTTGATCAGTTCCACATTAGTTTGAAGGGCTCAATTTGTATTGCTTGATTTGTGCAAAACATTTGTGACAATTTCAATCTGCGACCAATTGTATCATCTGTGCATGCATTCTATCAAGATTACTGATAACATTTTGAATGAATAGCAACTTTTTATCGGTACCAGAACATATTATGTAAGTATCTATAGATATGCAAGTTTCTTTATTAATCTAGAACTTCTGTCCACATAATTATTTACATTTGGATTATATATTCAGCGTTGAAGAGAAGTACTGCGCATCCAGACACAGGTTTAAACTAACTTTGCCAAAAGACAAAATTAAAATAAGTGCTTATGACAGTTAGCGACCTCTAATAGTATAATGTGCTGGTTGAAATAAAACTGACTCACAAAACAGCATTTACAATAGTTTTCAACAGACCCAACGTCTAAGTAATGGGCAACACACAGAAGAAGTAAATCAACCGAAGAAGTAAGCGCTACAATACTTTGCTATTCTGTTTGAAAAAAAAAGGGATTTATCGTTAAGTTGCGTAGAATGTGCGATAATATTGTAATTTTATACATTTTTACATCTTGGAACCCTAATTTTGTTGATATCATGTCACATTTTTTCTTATAAAGTGGCTGATAGACTTGTCTTGAGCATTCACTTGTAACAGAACATTTAGCATTCGCTGTCATCAAATTTGCTGAACTGAACAACGAGCGGAGTAAAGCATCTCTACGAACATTTACAGCGAACTAGCGAACGCTCTAGTCTGCAAGAATCTCGAAACAATACTTTCCTATGTCGTTTGTCCTATGTTCTTTTTGCTAGAATGCTCGCCTAAAACTCACCTATGAAATATATATTATATCTATGAAAAAGAGGGATAAAAGCTGCTATAAACCAAAAATTCCACCACAACTTTGTCGACCGGTAGCGTGCCCAGAAGATTTTAATATCAGGGTCGTATATTTTATAGAGATTAATTTCTGTGTCCAATGTGTCGGTTGCAACAATGCCATAAGTTTCTTTCTATTCGTGTCGAAGTTCTACAACTATATTAGTTTATATCTACAGACCTTTGAATTCTGTGCGAGGTTTTAATTAATCTTAAATATATAATCTGTAGGCCTCTAAACAAAGTAGTGCAAGTGACAAGTAGAAATCACTCCCCCCCTGTGGGATCGCCACCTTGTCGTGGTGTGTTGGGCTCAGTAACCGTGGGTCGGACACCCACGGTGAAGCTAAGCGGAATCCCGGGAGTGGACGCTCCGTGTGGGCTTGAAGGGGGCCTGCGCAGGATGTGTCCAAGGGTGCGGGTGCGGGGCGACAGTTCTGTCTGTCCCACGCAGTCGGGTGTGATTGCTAGAGGAGAGGCGTGCCGGTGTTGCATTGCCGCGCGCCCTATCTCTCGCGACCAAATGGGGCGCTCCATTCGATGCGTTGCGGTGGGGCCGCAGAGGAAGAGGAGATGCTGTGTTGTCAGGTTGCCGTCCTCCCTATCCTCTGCGGCCGCTGGGTGTGTTGGAGGCGGAGTCCAACACCTTCATTCACCGCCAAGGAGGTTGTGGCCTTGGGGCTATCCACCGGGGTGCCATGGTAGAATGCTAACGTGACCCTGTAGTGTGTAGCTAGCCTAATCTCCTTATATATGTAATGTTAGTGTGTAGTTAATGCAATCTAGCTCAATCATTCGGATCTAAAAACGTGTTTCATTACCATTCTTTACAACCTGGTGCCCCAAAATGGTGTGGATGTATGCGCTGTGGTTTTAGTGGATATTATGGCCTTGCACTCCAGCCGTCGAGTCCCATATACCGCGGGGGTTTGCGTAAGTGCATTTCAACAGCAAAAAAAGGTAGAAATCACTAGACAACTAAAAATATTTTTTAAACGTTTTAAACGTGTGTATTTTCGCTTGATTATGCAAAATGATGGCATACTAGACACAGTGTTTAGAAATTAAAATACGCCATCTAAAAAAAATGTATAACACATAGGTATAAACTATTTATGGATACGTTTACTGACAACATCAAAAACACTTTTGCATATATATTATTTTAATGCACAATAAAGTAACCTATTTAAATTCTTCAGCCCTGCCAAAAATAAATATTATACGTAAATATGAATAAAAATTGTTTTGATGAGTTAAGATTCAGGCTTCTGCTATAGTTATTTTTAGTTAAAACTGCAAAACGTTATTTATTTATTTTCTTTGCGTTGTCGACTAACTCATAACCATCGAGATTTACTTTTGACTTTAAAAGGTTAACGAGTTAAGCATTATGAAATTACTTTGTACATAAAATTAACTATATTAGCCAATCAACTGGACTGAAATATCTGAATGAAACAAGGAAAGTTTGTTACATAGCCTTGAACTAGAAGCACACTCCTTAAATTACGCATTAGATACTAAATCGTGTATAATATATACTAAAATATGTACATCAATTCTATACAACGAAAGCTTTTCTTGTTCTTACTCACCCTCGTTCTCGAAATACGGTCACCACGTTACATATAGGTGTCTCTTGAATCTCTAGTTTGGGTTTCATGATTCCAAGAAGCTTTTGTCTTAGCTCTGCGACAATCGACACCGTTCACTCTCTCCGTAGCAACGTAAATATACTATTATCTAGGTGACCTCGATTCACTGGATTTTAAGGTTGTTCGCGCAATAAATTGTAATATTCGCCAAAGAATTTAAATTAATACCTGGGTTTATCTTTACGACTTTCTTTAGGGGAAGTAAAAATCGTTGAGTGCTTGCTGAAAATTGGTTACAAATATTGAGCATTAATATAATGGGTACTATCGCAAACGATATTACATTTAAATTGAAAAAGTGGTATTTCATGTTATTGAACTTATTATGTTTACTAATGATATTGATTGAAATGCTTATGAATATTCATGACACCGTAACGGTTCTAATTATAACATTTTAATTGGCTGAGACGTCAAGTGATTCGGTATGCCATTAAATATTTGCTGTATAGACTTCAAACGGTTGTTACTACCTTTTTTATATAATTTTGAGGAAATTGTTTTCGTCTACGTGAATTGTTACCACTATCCAACGGACGACGAAATCAAGAAGTTAAGATGTAAGCAACTTACAATATGGTCCGAAAGTCTTATTTATAACAAACCTCATTTAGCATGGCTATAATAATGCCGTTATATGTAAGTATCCATCCTTGTGGTGATGGATTAAGAATACAAAGTGTCACCGCCTCATTTCATTCTGTGAGTGACGTAATAGGCGCCTGAGGAAAACATTAAACCGTATGTGAACCCGTCCAGCCAGCGTGGTATAGTAGACCAAATCCTTCTTATGACAAAAAATTGATATCAATAAGGAAAGGCCTTTAACCAGCACAGGATTAAAAAGGTTTCATGTTGAAAAGTAGTAATAATCATAACTTACTTGTAAAATAAAGGTGTTTTTTTGTGAGTCACACCTTAGTATCGCTCGTTTAACTATCACACCTAATAAAATATAACTACTCGCAGTCCCAGAACAATATTTCGTTAGTGCTCCGATCATAAACATAAAGATAGAGACGTTGCTCACTAAATGTTCAAACATCAATCTGAATCGAAGTTAGCAAATGTAGTTCACGAGCGAATACTAAAGTTTTATTGTTATTCATGCTGGTAGTAAAATATCTACGATGTACAATTTCTGTTTTGAAAATGGAACTGTATAAAAAGTATTAAAAGTCTTACTGTTAGAAAATTTAAACTTGCTACTTCCGATGGAAAAGTATTTTCGAGCGGATTTAAATGTTTAAAGCCAGACGAGTTCTCACGAATACAAGTGAAACGTGCTCATTTTCCGGGAATTTTAATTAAAATTGTACTGTGGTTCATTTATGTTAAGTTATCATAATCGCGGATGTTGTGAACAGATAATTATGTACTCGTTTTTACTTTATGTGCAAAAACTCTGTAGGTGCCGCGGCTTGACGAAAATTATATTCGACATGCCTGCTGTGACTGGCAAATATATTTTTGTAAAAAATTTAGTTAAATTAAAGAACTGACAGATCCACATATCTTTCACGCCAAATATCACCCTGTAGTACTCACGTAATTCTATCATTTTTTTTATTATTTCCCAATACAAAATCATGTCTTCGCATACAAAAGGGTATTCTATCTTGATAGTATCAAGACGTCCGCTAAAATTATTAGGAGACCAGCTGTTTCTTCGTGGAATATTATCTCATATTTCTGACGCATATTCTATAAGTCATCGTTCGGCATTAAGCTTTTTATTCTAGAACATAAATCAGTCTGCGAAAATATCATAATTTTATTTCACGTCACGATTGTAAGCTTTGCATATTCATATTTTTTTAAATTGCATGGTCAAAGACAATATCTTGAGTAACTGGATTTAATTTTTCCAGCTAACCTTTGATATACACTATTGTAAGCTTTGCAGATTCATATTTTTTAAAGTTGCATGGTCAAAGACAATATCTTGAATAACTGGATTAATTTTTTATTCAGTTAACCTTTGATAAATCAAAGGCTCATCTCAAATATTATTGGCATCGCATCATATGTCTGGCATCGCAACGTATGTCTACGACTTTTTGGGTCATTTACTTATCCCTTAATTGGGCAAGATGAACATTATTCCGACATCATTTTTTTGTTGTAAACGGTCAAATGTGTTACTATTCCCACAAAATGTCACTGTCATTTTTTTCTTTATGAGGTAACCTACAACATTAGCCAAAAGACACGTATCCAAAACGAACGAAGTATAAAAAAATGAGCTGTCAAAGTTTTACTTTCAATGTTTTGTAAAAACAGATCACCGTTTTTTGTGTGATTTTTGATAAAAAATGTGATAATGCCGAAAAAAAATCCGGTGTTTACTATTGATTTCTTTTATTAGATAAAGGGTCATGTTACTTGTTTATGTAATTCATTAGTATGAAAAACAATGAGTGACTGAATTTTAGGTCTCAAAACTATGTGGGAAATATAAGCTTGTTGCCCGTTTAGGTTTAAATATTTATCATAATGTGGGAAATATTTTCCTGCGAGGAATGTTTATGTTACACAATCAGACTGAAGGTAGTGTTTTTTTTTTCTTTCAGAAACATCTTCGCGATTCAGATGTTGAAACCCAACTGTCCGCGCTGTTATGTTCGTCAAAAGATGAGGTCACGAAAAAAAATTGCTTCAGTATTCAAAACCAAAAAAGGAGGTGCCACTGCAGTACCCGAGGAACTAAGAAAAGCGGATCCAACGATCGCACATGCTAGAATTGTCCAAATTTCGGAGGTGTAGGATGTTCAAAGTACACATGCAAAGGAACAACACAGCAAATACATTTGCAAAATTTGTAAGGTCTCTTTGTGTGCTGCTCCTTGCTTTGAAATGTTCCACCAATAAATAAATATTTACATTTATTTGTGTTTTATTTACATAAAATATTATCCTGTAATAAAATAATCACAATATGTTATTTTATTGCATCTACTACCGGATGTGTATAAAATATATTTCCCATAGGTAGGGAAATAATTTCCCACATAACACTTAGATGTGATGATCTAAATGGGCAAGAGGAATTATTTTCCCACAAGTTTTCCTGAAAAACTGAAAACACTTGGGGATGAAAAGATTTGCAATCCTACTTCACTATACACCCATAATGCCAAATTGACTGCGTTTTTGTTTCAATCACCCTCAGTTTGCCCATGCCCTATTAAGGGTTATTCTATGAACCGATCAAAATGTCCATCGTTTGATTTTTATTAAAAATTATTCGCCATAAAATATAGTATTAAAATGAGATTGAAAAATATTCAACGTCTCTCTCACATTTTCACGAATAGATATATGATGGGGTCAGTATTTGGTCATCGTTATCTACAGTAAAGGCTTCTAGAGCTTACTTATGAAATATAAATAACGGAAATATTGCTGATGTTACAAACATATTGTGAGGGTAATGCGAACTTAAGAAGTTAAAGATGTTAGCTACGCTTAGGCAAGCTTGTAATGTAATATATTTTTCATATACTGTAACTTAATAGTCGTCTAGATGTGGGTGTTGTGAGGCAAATTATCTAGTCTTATTCCGTTATAGATATATGGTTATTAAAATACAGCTCCCATTCTAATGGGCTTTATCCGAACCGGAGATAACCGATCCCTCGAACTTTTTGAAACAAGTGGGCGCACTTTTTCTTTAAACATGACCAATCAGAGCGATGTCGTTAAAATATGACGTCACCGACAGCTATCGAGTGGGGTTCGACAAACCCACGTCAAAGCACTTGCGATGTCGACCTCAAGCGCGGAGCCCACTCTTCCGATAAACTTGGATACCTACGTCATTTTACTATGATTGATTAATTTTGATACCTATTGATTCAGACGACTTAATGCAGTGGGAAGGTGACAACTTTGTGAGAAACGTATGCTCATGATTGGACTTCGAAGTCACTTCTTTATCCTCGCCTGTCCACACAGCGTTATATTGCATATTATATTCCTAATGACCCGATTCGGTTTAGAAATTAGAAATTAAGGCCCATTTTCATCCTGCCTAACTTTATGAACGCGTTAAACAAAAAATCTAACGAAAAGCTTTCATAGCTGAGAAGGCGCGCTATGAGCACTGATCACGCATAAATTCATTGCTGTAAATTTTAAATTTAGCTATACTGCGGCACTACAAGCTTCACAGTACCTTCCTAGAATTTCACAGTCTCTCTCCTGACGCAGCTGCCGTGCTGCTCAGTGCCACCACCACTGCGTGGTGTGATGGGTTCGCGTGAGATGCATCGCGAAACGCGGCATTTCATGCTCATCGCGCTCCCGTTTGTGTAAGTAATTTATTCCTAATAACAAAAATTGATTTGATTGTTTTTTCGTATTTATTACATACATACATACATAGACTCACGCCTGTTTCCCCGAAGGGGTAGGCAGAGGCATATTAAACGCTAACTTTTCGCCAGTGTTTTGATCCCACGTAATAGGTGGCGAGCCTATTGCCGCTTATCGGGATATTTTGTTTGCCAGAGCCTCGTCCATTGGTCGGCAGGTGCACCACTTGCAGGTGAGGTTGGCTTGGGACCCTAAGTTCTTGGTGGGAACCCTATGCACTTCACACATTTCGTATTTATTGTGCACAGTTATTGAGTTACTTAGTGGATATATTATTTTAATGTTTTATTTGTTTCTTACAGTAAACAAGGTCTACAATGGGTGATCGGAAAGCCCCTCAAAGGAGACTGGGCGGTTTCACCCCAAGTGTTGTGCCACCTTGAGACCTATATCAAACTAGGTGCCCGCTTCTATGCCTGCACATAAACTGTTTCAGCTGGATTAAGTGGGCATTACGTAAAATCTCTTCTTAATGCACTCCTATAGTCACCAAGGAACACACATGCTAAATTTCAGCTTCTTGCGCCCCGTAGTTTTGGCTGTAGCTTGTCTGTCAGTCAGTCAGTAACGCAAGAATTTTGTATATACAGATGAAAGATTGTCCGTGTGGTGACGGATTAAGAATACGGAGTGTCACCACCCCATATCATCCCATAGGTGTCGTAATACACCTATGGGATGATATTAATAAAACACTTTATTTAATTAAACAAAGACATAATTACAATGTATTATTACACCGGTCGTCATTATATTTCTACTATAAATTTACATAAATTAATAGTAGAAATATAATGACGACCGGTTGGTGCAGCAGGAGTGTAAGCGACTGCTACGCCGAAGGTCGCGGGTTCGATTCCCGCTCAAGTCAAACATTTGTGTGCATGAACATGGATGTTTGTCTTGGTCTGGGTGTTTCTATGTATAATATGTATGTATTTACAAAAAAAAGTATATAAGTATGTTTATCCATTAGTACCCAGAACACAAGCTCTGCTTAGCTTGGGACTAGATGGTGATGTGTGTATGTGGTAGAATATTATTATTATTATTATAATTCATCTCAAAGAAAACTTCATTTGAAGCAGTGTGAGAGTTTATTTAGGGCGCGCCTTCTCATGGTTTAAATGTATAAGTAAATTACGTGCGTGAAGTTTCATCATCATCATCATATCAGCCAAACGACGTCCACTGTTGGACCTATGTCCAGCAGTGGACGTCTGCTGGAAGCTGATGAATCTATTAAGTGATGCTAAATAAGATACATTCATCAAGTTGGTAACTGATCCAGATGGATAGCTAGAACTGCAAGGCATACATAGCTGCATATGTATGACTCATTATTGACCCCTATGGTTACTGACCATGACTATATGTGACTGGTAGCAACTGTGAAGAAGCACGGAAAATATACATACATACACACATACATACATATCGTCACGCCTTTTATCCCCGAAGGGGTAGGCAGATGTGTATTTCTACACCCACTTTTCGCCAGATATACTTTAGTCCCACGTAATAAGGGGCGAGCCTATTGCCGTACCGGGCACATTTCCAGACTCCGTGCTGCTACTGAGAATTTCGTGACAGAAAAACCCAATAACACTGCCCGACCCAGGAATTGAACCCGGGACCTCCCGATCCCACGCGCACATTTATGCCGCGAGACCAACGAGGCAGTCGTATAGGGTTTGATGTCGAGTTGTCGAGTCACGGAAAATATGAGTTTGCAAATGTGATTATTGCTATTTGTTATATTGTAATCGCGGGTTAGCGAGCCTGCCGCCCACACGAATGAGAGCGCCAGCCTGATAATGAAATGAATTAAAAATAATCTGAAGTAAATATTCAATATAAAATTAATTTAATTATGATATTTGTACTGAATTTAATTTGTTGAAAATAGTTATTTTGTTGTTAATGATATGAAATTGTTTGAAGCTGAATTACTGTGTTTTATTTTACAATTGTGTATGAACTGTAATATGTATACAGTTATGCATGTTACTATGTGAAGTTACATTAATTTTAAATTTGGGGAGGCCTATGCCTCCCCCAAGGTTCTCCAGACAGACCGGTCTTGAGCCGCCCGCATCCAACCGCTTCCCGCGATCTTGACTAGATCGTCGGTCAACCTTGCGGGGGGCCTACCCCTGCTGCGCCGTCCAGCACGCGGCTGCCACTCCAGAACCTTTCTGCCTCAACGGCCATCGGTTCTTCGAGCTATGTGCTTAGTTACATATAATTAATAAATTACTTAGCACACCTGTCTCTTAGTGAAAATTGCATGAAACTACGTTCAGTAACTTTAATGTTTCTTTCAAATAGACAGAGACGCAGCGGGGCACTTTGTTTTATAAAGTAATGAACTCTTCGACACTACACCGGGAGAATGTATTTATTAAAATAACTTATATCAGGATACTTCAACATAGTTACGTAAGTATCTGACGAAACTTACAGTTAATCCCGTCAGCAGACATGTTTTGATAGCAACTTACGATACCAGTCTCGGTTCGAGCAGTTTATTAATTACTCAGTTCCGATGAAGATTACCTTACATTAGTACGCTTCAAATAGTTTTTAGGGCTGAAATAACGTTAATTTAAGTCAGAGCATGATAATTACCGTATATTATATAAAATTATTGCGTTACTGACAAACTGTCAGACAATGCACTGCCATACATACTAATAGGCGCAAGAAGCTGCAATTTCTCACCCCTTTTGGGAAATCCCATTAGTGCAAACTAACGGGATTACCGTCAATCCTGATGATCATGAAATTTCTAGGACAAAATCCGCTGCGGAATTTAGTATGTCACAACTGGAGAGGTGAAAGAAGAGGCAAAAGCATCCAATGTGATTTGCCGTCTGGGAAACAAGCTTTGCGTACTACCTAATTATTCTGGAGTCACGTGATAGTTATCATTATACAGAGTGTATAAAGACCCTTAACGAATACTGAAATCCCACATTGTACTTACGTACTTACATTACATACATTTTTTACTTCAGCACCATACCTGGAAAATTACTGGTTCAGGAGATATTGAGACTGAAAGTCGCTTTACAATTTTTTTTATAGGTACAAAATCGATGCACTTACCCTGCCTAATATGTTCTAGAGATGTCGTATGACCCCATAAATAAGTAGGTATTTCAAGCATTGCACCCACACACTTTAATTGCGGTTTAAAAATGTGACTTCTAAAAAAAATCGTTCCCCAGTTATTATTTTTGCTTAGTATGAATTGGCATGTTGTCTAAAACAAGTAGACTTCGGCTTGGAGATGGGTATTGTGACACCTTGTATATATTCATGAAATATGTAGATAAAATACATTTATCTATATACAATAGCTATTATTTTTGACATACATCTAATATATTTAATTATTTCTTTGTCTATTTATTTATTATTTTCTAAAATAATAGGTTGGATATGGAGGGTGGCATTGGAGGTTTTTTTTTAAGTTATTTTGGCGTGGCTTTTCATCTTTTAAGCATTCAATATAGAACACCTAAGCGCCGGTTTAATTCGGCGTTTTCTAACTTTTTTAAGTCATGCCATTTAGTTCCGGTTTAAAAACTCGTTCTGAGGTAAGGCCGACCTGACATGGGCGTGCGCGTTTCTCGAGCGAGGTACCCGGCGTGCGCTTGGCGTTCACTCTGTAGTACAAAGTGAACGTCGGACGGACGCTTGTCGCACTCCAGGTGGCCACTTGAGGAAAGGGCGCGCCAATGTGAAGAAAGCCCAAAGGCTGCCAATTGTGTTAAAGAGGTGACGTTATAATAATAATAATAATAATAAAATAATAATAATATTCTGCCACATTCACACAACACCACCTAGTCCCAAACTAAGCAGAGCTTGTACTATGGGTACCAGATAATGGATAAACATACATATATACTTTTTTTTTTGTAATTACATACATATTATACATAGAAACACCCAGACCAAGACAAACATCCATGTTCATGCACACAAATGTTTGACTTGAGCGGGAATCGAAACCACGACCTTCGGCGTAGCAGTCGCTTGCACTCCCGCTACACCAACCGATCGTCGTTATGTTTATTGGCTACGAAGAGAATTGCTGAAATTTGAAATCGCACGGTTCTTTTATACCATTGAGTATGATATCTTAGATACAATAATTTAATCCTTAAATATCTTTTTAAAATAAAAAAGAAAACCTTTTAAGAACATTTTAGCAGCCGCTCAAACACTACTCCAACAAACAACTTCAGCGTGGAAAGAAAACTATTTTAAACCGGTTTTATCGTCATCTGTCCGAGCAATTTTTCAAATGGAAGTTTTTTACACAGAACTACCAAAAATATTAGAACATGTCGATAATGGTTTTTATTACTGTTTCTCTATTACGCATATTTTTCCTGCTACTAGAAAAATACTACGGCTATGCTGTCAACTCATATAACGTATTTTAAACCTGGCAGAATCTGGGCCTGTAGTACCATAACCAGTTAACCGATAAACATCATATTTATCTTTTTCATTATCATATTTTTCATCGCCAAGCACATAATTATCTTTGCTGTGCGGACATCGAACCCACGACCTCCACTAGGTCAAGGTTATCTACCACTGGACCTACAGTAATTATTATTCTAATATTAATCTTCGGTCAATCGATGGTATTTCGACATCATTTTACCTCATTCATCATTGCCCTAGCATTATCCCGGTTGCATCCGTCCCAGGTCCGCTTACCAAATATGACAGAATATCAACTTTTCCACAGAGCGACTGCCGTCTGACCTCCGCAACCCAAGGGATAGCGATATTCCATGGTTTAGAGCGGTATCAGTTTATTTGAGGGTACTGACTGCCCGTAACGATTGTCAGAGATCTTCATGACAGCCGGGACCGATGGTTTAACGTGCTCTCCGAGGCACGGGGCAAGCGATAATTAACAATTTAATACGCATTTAACTTCGAAAAGTCATTGGTGCGTGCCGTGGATTCGAACCCGATACACTCTGCATGGCAGTTCGTTGTTATCTCCACTAGGCTATCGCTGCGGACATAATTTTACCTACCCTTACTAAATTAACCGAGGTCTTTTTATGACCATCACACAAATCAAAGGTCAACTATATAATAACAGTCGTTACTATATGATGTTAGATCATCATCATCATCATCATCATCAGCCCTTAACGGTCCACTGCTGGACTAGGCCTCTCCTTTGAAAGGAGGAATTGACCTACTATACCACGCTGGTCAAACGGGTTGGTATAGGGTTTGTATCAAGTTTTCCTTCTCTTACAGTGCTGTTCTCTGCATTATATGCTCCCTCTGTCGGCTCTTACGACACCCATGGGATGATATGGGGTGGTGACATACCGTATTCTTAATCCGTCACCACACGGATGTTAGATAATATTTTTAAAAGTTCGCTACGTCTAAATTCAGCCAAACACCAGAATAAGTGCAATTCAATTCTTCAGCTTTGAATTCTCGTTCTAAAAGATAATGTTCTATGAATACTAAACAACATTTGCTTTTCTGTAAAATCTAAAACGATGCTGTTCAATAAAACCGCCTAAACTTAAAAGTTGATACGTGCACCGAGTATAAAATAGACGTTTCATTTACATATATTTTGAGTTTTCTAAATAAGTAGCTGGTGATGTTTAAAACTTTCATTTATATTTTATTTTATTGAACACATAATGTGTACCTAATATTATACCTCTGCCTACCCCTTCGGGGATTACAGGCGTGAGTCTATAAATAAAAGAAATAAGAAAACATAATAGAATTGCCATTAGACGGCCAAATGTGCTACAGTTGCAAGCTCGTAACTTTATGTAAAATTCAACATAACATGTTAAGTTTTCACATAACATTGTTACGTCACTACAAACATGCAACGTGTGCAATATTTTTAAAATATGCAAGTATGCTACATAAGGTAATATTCTATTTACACTAGTCAAGTTTACAAATTAAAATATTTAACTTTATAATCACAACTTATTATAGATGAGATGCGTATTTTTCTCAAGGATTTCACAAATTTATTTGTATTTTTATTTCATTGCTCTGTGTAAGTTATATGGGATGCAATCACTGTTTATGGTCGCACACTGTCAGTTAGTTTGGCGTAGGTTCGTGTTATGATAAATTAAAAAAATGTGACGACACTATCAAGTAATTATTAAAAAAGTTATATTTTGCATGATGTTAATTAAAAAAAAATACGCTAACTTACTTTATATACATTGCTACCAAACCATACCATACATAGATTGCGAACAAGCCTTATAAGAATCCAACCTTATATTCACTGGGCCAAATAAAATTCGGGAAATCAAGCATGATACATTCTCCTTAAACGTGAACACATAATGTGTACGAACACATAATGTGTATGAGATACATTCTCCTTAAAATATCCATTCAAGTGAAAATATAGCATAGTTCACAGGGTGAACAAATGGTCTTGCAAGAGATCAAACAATTTAAATTTGAGTAATGATGTGAGTTGCGAGGTTACTAACTGAAAGTAAGGTAATATTTTGATATTTGACTTCAAAGCAGAAGGTTGTTCGAAGTTATTGTGTGCTTTAACTGGAAGGCAGTGCATTGTAACGAATAAGGTGAAGGGATTTTGGACTTTAATAATGCATAAAAAATTGTTTATATCCCGGCGGAGAAAGACAGTGATCCCGAAGTGAAGTATCTTTCGATTCAGTCTTAATGTATGTCAAATTTTATCTGAATCAGTGCTTTTACTACCGAAGTACGAAAGAGATAGTTAGCATGCAAACTATCTTTTAGAACACATAAATACAACATTAGACAGCTACTTATGCATTAATGATACAAGTAAGTAGTCTTCTTTCTCTTAGCGTTATCCCAGTTTCAATCTGGGGTCCGCTTTCTAGTCTAACCGGATTTGACTGAATATTAGCTTTTCCACGGAGCGACTGCCTGTCTGACCTCCGCAACCCGAAGGGATAGCGATATGCCATGGTTTAGACTAGTGTCAGTTTTATTTAGAAGGTACTGACGCCCTGTAACGATTGTCAAAGATCTTCATGACAACCGGGACCGACGACTTAACGTGCTCTCCGAGGTACGGGACAAGTGATAATTAACTATTCAATACGCACATAACTCCGAAAAGTCATTGGTGCGCGCCGTGGATTCGAACCCGATACCCTCTGCATGGCAGTCTGTTGGTATATCCACTCGGCTATCGCTTACTTATAATAAAATATATAATATATACTTATGCTTACTTAATGATACTAGTAAGTAGTATGGGTTACAAATAAAAAATCACCTTGATTCTTTATAATTATGAATTCGGCTATTACACTAATGTGTCTTTTTATCGTTTTCTACCTCTTAACTATTTCATACGAGTAACATCTACTTTATAGGTAAAGCGGAAATATTTGGGCGTAGGGCGCGGTCGCGGGAGGAGAGGTGTGTCGGTGTTGCGTTGCCACGCGCTATCTCCCGCGACCAAATGGGGGCGCACCATTCGATGCGTCGCGGTGTGGCCGCAGAGGAAGAGGAGATGCGGTGTTGCGTTGCCGTCCTCTGCGGCCGCTGGGTGTTTTGGCGGGGAAGCCCAACACCTTAATCCGCCGCCAAGGGGGTTTTGTTCGGAGCCCGCCTGACCATCTGGCGGGCCAATACCCGTCGAAGGGTAGCGACGAATGCTTCGGCGATAACCTACCCTCCGACACACGGGTACATGAGAAAGTCGAGGTGGTTTTCCGAAGGGATTTTCCACCTCGTAAAAAAATAAAAAAAGGCAAGGCGGAAATATACACGTAGAAACTTTTAGAAGTCCTGTATATTGTATAAAATTACTTCCAAAGAAAAATCTTGAATGTACCTGAATCTTAATTTTACTAACTCCAATTTTTCGCATGTTGCAAACTTTTGACAGGTTTACACTTAGATCGTCACATCCATTGTTGGAAAGATTCACACGAAGTGTGAGTTAATTCGGAACTTGTTTTATTTATTGTATTAGTACAGAATTTAATATTGACGCAGTTGTAAAATGAAACATGTGTAGATTTTAATGCCATTTGTAGAACTTCGTACACTCTGCTACGACTGTCAACGCAATGACGTAGCTGCTACGCCATGAACATGAACTTTGAATAGCATGGACAACAAATTGCACTTTCTTCAATTAATGTTTATGAGAAAAAACCAAGTTTCCTTGTTAAGTAGAAATAATTAAGTGGTGGATTTCCCAGGGAGTATTTGAAAGGGTAGATGAACACTGCTGATTAAGACTCAGCCTTTCGGCCGCCATTCAGCGATAAAGTCTCGAAACTAAGAACGAGTATTACTATATACTACTATGTAGTGTTAGACTATTTCCCTTATTATGTTAAAAAAACTAAAGAAAATTCGCTCGTATTTACCCAAAATTATTCTTCATATTTTAAAAAAACTCCTGATATACCTGATTGGTTTAAATATTTGGCACCATTCCTAGAATAGTGTTGAGAGCAAAATAATAATTTACGTTTTTACAACAGTAGGAATATACACTCCTCTTGTATGATGCTGTTTCATTGAGGCCATAGGCAAGCGTGTATGATCTGAAGGAAAGCCAATAACCCAGAGGACTATACCAAAACCAATCTGATATTAATTTCACACCAAATATACGAAAATATGTAACTGTAATAATAACAACAAATTCTAATGTAAAAAAAAATGTTTCTATCACGTGCAAAAATATATATATTTTCAAAAGAACCTTTCAGTTAACATATATGAATTCAATTTATTACATAGTAACATAATATTCGTTTATTCCTATACAATATAACAAATTGCCGTTTTATTGAATACCGTATCTCGCCTTATCTTCATTTCTGATAAATCATATTTGAATATAAAGTAGCCAAAATTAAATGGCGAACATTTTTGTTCTATTCCGTGAGAATTGACAATAATTTAATAACGCGTCGTATTTTTTTCCAAGTTAATTTATTATGGAAACCAAATATCTTTACCTTACATTCTACCTGAGGCTGGTTAATCAAGTTAAGTTTGTAAACAGAAAAGTTTTGTTTTTAGATCGGAATTATATAAACTCTGGGAGGAAGCAGGTACATAAAAAAGAAGTGTCATGATTTCCTTATTGCTCTGGTGATATGTTATCTACCAACATAGGTTAAAAATATTTCTTGACATTATTTCACAGGAAATAAATATAACAAAGACAGGGAAAAAGAACTCGAAAGTGATTTAATTAATAAAGCAATTATGAGAATACTAAATTCAGAGTATGGTCTGAAAAATTGCTTAATAGTTTATTTGACACATTATCTGATAATAGGATACTAAATTGAAACTCAGGATAAAGTAATATTTAAACGTTACTGATGACCTGAAGAGCCCCACGATGGAAAATTTTATCAACATATCAATAACATCACATCTTTCAATATCTAAGTAATATTAGGAAAACCAAAATATAATAAAGTTTTATGAAGTATTCCTTACAAGACAACGATTCGACTTGTCTAATTGTTTATAATATTCATGTCGCCAGTGTAGCTCTCCCAAATCTTCTCGAGTATTTACTTCACACCTAATTATTATGTATTTATTACTTTAGAGTTACAATTTTGATCATAATATTTAACTTTTATTTGGCACATTTTAACCAGTGCGGATATAAAGAACAGTGCCCAATTCTAGCCCAGTTTGGAACTCATGAACAGTACAATAAAGTTTCAATTAATTGTTGAATAATCCTTTTTATTTATAACTTAATTTATACACATTACTTAAGGTGTGCCAAGAAACTTATTCAATAAATAGGTTTAAAAAGATGTCTAACGTCTTAATAGCCAACACGTAATAGATCAGAAATTGCCAGTAAAGAAATCATAATATTAAATCGATTATCACTTCTTCTTTATCGATTTTACGCTTTCTCTACTCAAAATGATTTGAGTTAATAGCAAATCTCTACTTGGTCCTAAAACATTTAAAATGTATGTATTTTTAAGGTATATTTTATGCGATAAACTACAAATAAGTTCTATTTTTAACCAAATATATAGATAACATACATACATACATATCGTCACGCCTTTTATCCCCGAATGCGTAGGCAGAGGTGTATTTCGACACCCACTTTTCGCCAGATATATTTTAGTCCCACGTAATAAGGGGCGAGCCTATTGCCGTACCGGGCACATTTCCAGACTCCGTGCTGCTACTGAGAATTACTTGACAGAAAAACCCAATAACACTGCCCGACCCAGGAATCGCACCTGGGAGCTCCCGATCCCACGCGCACATTTATGCCGCGAGACCAACGAGGCAGTCGTATAGGGTTCGATGTCGAGTTTTCCGTCTCTACCCAAAGATGGTATTTGCATCGTGTTATCCCTTAGTCGCCTCTTACGACACCCACGGGAAGATAGAGGGTGGTGACACTTGTTTTCTATGCCGTCGACCACACGGCGTTATGTATAGATAACCTATGTCCGAAATCCATATCGATTAATCAATATCATTTAAAACTGTAAAATGGCAACACTTTTTTGACTCTTAAGTAAATGTCAATAATGTCATATTCAGTTTATTTTGTTTGTTACCTACCTATTTGTTTTTCTCGTGCACATTGTGAATGCTTTTTATGTTTTTGGATCTTTTACGACTTCTGGCTTTTTCATTCGGATTTCTACCCTTACCAAATGATTAACTCATTCCTTTCTACGCAAAACTACGAAATACTTTAACTATCCTAATAAAAGTAGGTACACACCTAATGTTTTGTGAGCATATTAAAGTACTTCTTGTAATAAATCTATGAATGTGATGGACCTCTAATCAATCTCAAACTTCTAGTATAACACTCTTTTATCGAATGCAATAACAACTACTACGATTTTTGACTGTCCACATCTGGGCCGGCGTCTCTAAGAAAAATGGGCATTGTTCTTTTAGATTCAACTCTATCTAAAAACTTGACTCTAACATTGTATAAAGTTTGAAAGTATTAACTCTCTTTTAGCATTAGTGTTTTACACAAATCGTGAAGTACATTCGATGTCAACAGTTCTATTTAAGATGAGAGAGCGAGCATAACTCAGTAAATACTATTTTTGAGACTTTTAGATATTTGTTTGTCCAGACGCTCATTTGCGTAATATTAGTCAACCTTTTATGTACATACATTAACTCCTAGGGTCATGTGATAAGAACAGGTTAAAATAACTTCAAATGTAACCCAAAAGTAAACCTTCAGACATGCATGATTTTCAAAGAATTTCTTTCGCATTCTCAACTATGAACAGAAATAGTACATACATTTACGGCATTATAACTTATAAAGAAACACTAACAAAAGAACGGTATAAAAAGCCTCAGTACTCGATACATTAGCAACAATACCCAGTTGTACCGTCTTGTTCGCTGCTCACATTAAAGTGGCTTTAGAGTTTCGCCACAATAACATATCCACTTTGAGGTATTTTGTTACGTATAAATTTAACACGTAAGTTTTCAGAACAGAACGCACCTGTGTATTGTTAGGGACTGTGCCTATGCGGTTAACGGAGTTATAAATGTTCGAGTCGTGTAATCAGCTTTGTATTTGTATATTTCGCGGTTGTGTAACGTTTGGGTATTAACCTCTTGTATGCCGGAATACCAGACACAATTAAAAAGCTATTGTGTCTCGTTGAGATCTGCGTTCCGGCATACAAGGGGTTAATAAAGTTGCTATGACCGAAAGATTATGCATATTTTTTTAGATATTATAGGTTTCATTTTGATAAGGTTTTTTTTTAAATAAGGTGTTCTGTGTTTCATTTTTGGTTGGTCGTTGTTGAGTATCTTCTATTTAATAAAACCTGTAAATAAAATTTAGCAAATAAAAGTGGTTTCTAATTTTATTTATTTGTGCCATATAAACCTATTGGTTCACATTTTTATCGTTTCAAATGTTGTCCGTGCCGCAAAATTCCACTATCACAATTTTTCCATTAATAAACGTATTTTGTACCTCCACAGGCGTTCATTCGTGAAAACGTGCGTATATTTCAAATGCAGAAACCCTTTCAAATACTCCATCAATAAGTCAATGTGGGTCCTTCAAGGCGTCCTCGTACTCACTCTACTTCAGTCCATAAATCCTTTGCGTCAATAACGGAGCCCTTTACTTGTGACTGAGTCATCAAAGTATACCTTTACGCAATGGTCGCTACGTCGTCCCACGTCCAACTATTTCTTTCATAACTATTTTTCGATCTGTCAATCAAAGTTAGCGTAGTTATTCATAGAAGAATCTTACACGCTGGTAATAGTTCGAATTATTAATTTCATTTAACATCTAACAATAATTCGTATACTTTATTGAAATTGAATCTAACATCTAAGAACACTTTAAATTATTAAATGTGCATATAATTCACAGCCAGTAAACGTGCTCATATTGGAAAATTGCTGCGTTAATTTTCACAGATATGGCTAATATCTAAATTTATTTTTATTAACATTAACATCTGATGAGAAAACTGCATATATTTGAGCGTATGGTGCGCATGGGGTTCTGTGACGTTAAGCATTGAAAAATATTATGAAGTACATTTATAAACAAGTGATTGAAGCCCAAACTGTGACAATTTTTGCTAGTCATATGACGGCATAATCAAATAAACGCTAATAAAAATGTGCAAGTTCTGCATTAATCAACAAAATCATTTACGAGTTTTTATTCACCACGGAAATAAAGTCGTGATGACTCAAAGGAGAATTAATAGTTTTTAAAACCTTGAAACTTGCACGGCTCATGGAACATATACAAAGAATTCCAGGAAAACAACATTTTCATGGGTAAAAATTTTGCTCTGACTCTACTTTAATTCCCATCAGTAAACAAAGTTATCTTGTTATTGACAAAAAATAAAATAGTAAAAAGAACATTTTCTTTCAAAAGATTTTAGTAATACCTTTGAAAAGCAGACTGTCTGCGAAAAGGCGATCTCAATATATTTTGAAAAATCAATACCGATTAAACGCTCCTGGGTTCTTTTCAGGAGTACATTTATAAAGAACTACGTAAGCCAGTTTCTATGGCGGATTTTCTATTTGTCTGTTTATAAGTGAAGCTATTCAGTGAATTGTGAATTGAACGATTTCTGGTGAAATTTTACATAGAACGTTTTATTTTTAGGCGGCACATAAGATAGTTTTATCCCAAGCTTAAAAGGGTTGCTGCGGGTAACACAAAAGGGTAATATTTATCGACGACTAAATAATCTAAAACCTATGATTACTGACTTTCAGTTTGGGTTAAGGTCAAAAGTCAAATATCATTTTGTAATTCAGGATTAGTATGTATGGACGCTTATCGTGTTAGCTTGTTTACTTTAAGGCGAGGTGGCAGTACTTTTTAAGATTTTTGAACGTCTGAAAGTCCCATGAACTATAATATTTTTAATGAATAAAAATTAAAGTATAAAAGTTGAACATATCTTCTAGTAAATCGTAAAGATAGAAACACGATTTGGAAAGATTGGCTCGATAAAAAAAAATGTCAAACATGGCACTAAATCACAATTTTAAACGTGTACTGCTTAGAGGTTCCATAATGAATTTATATGAAAGTATTATCAATAGAAACAGCTCTTTATTTTAAAATAAATAGTAAAAACAGATTTCGTGATTTCGTTATAATTTTTCTCCAAGAAAAAAAATAGTCAAAATGTTGGCATTATATCGCTCACCGGCCGTTCATCAGTGCCTGTCTAGGCGTGATTGAGGGCGGACGTACGTCGTTGCACCGCAAAATCCCCCTCCACCCCCGCATTTACGTTTTCGCAAAAGTACAAAGTAATTCGTATTCCAAACTCAATCGTTCAAACCATAGACATACTAGTAAGAAACCGTAGACAGGTTACTGACAAGGTAACATGACGGAGCTTAAGCACTCGATAGACGGTTGGAAACCACCGACCAAACCGAGGTGACCTTGACGTTTCCAACCGTGTAGATGGCAGTTTACAACCAAATTTTGACAAACCTTCAAACGACCTTTGCGGGAAGGAGCAGAGCACAAACCAAACATCAGTTGGGCGGGGCCCAACCGTGTGGATAGGTGCAGACAAAAGTTGCTAACCGCCGCTATGTCAGTTTTCCGGACGTTGTAGTGGCGTGCGGTGCGTTGCAATAAAATGGCTAAACGAGAGCGCGAAGTAATAGGGGAGTTCATTAAACTGTATCGAGATCTTCCATGTTTATGGGACCTAGCTCATGAAAGCTACAAAGATATTGAGCAAAAAACTTAGCGTCGACTTTATTAGTAAACAAGTTAAAACAAATAGACCCGGAGGCCAACGTAACCAGTGCCAAAAAAATATTTCTGACAGTAGTTGAGGAGATATCAATGTGCTGGTACTTAGATCATTTAATTGTCTTCCAGTAGCTAAATATCTTATTGTAGCCAAGAGGCGCTCTTCGGCAGATACGGCTTTTCTCATTACCGTATCTTGTTTGGAGATAATTGGTCTAACCATTTTCAACAGTTCAATAAATGAGTTTATATCCATTCTCAGATAGGTTTTGAAATCGTCAAAGTCAAATAAATCGTGAAGGTTGATGTGGTTCAGCCTTTTTCTTTCTTTTAGCCACTGCTTCACCCATATTCTTCTTCTTTTTCTCTTTTTTTCTCTTCGACGGCGCTTAGAATAGCCACAGTAAACCCAACCTTTTGTAATTTAGAAAGAGAAGGAGCCGTTTTTTACACGTCGGCTTTGGCGTAAAGGTAGGCTACGAATGATTATCCTGCCTGGTTTGCAACAGTGTGGATAGAAAACGACAAACCAAGGTCAAGTGGGTGGTGACGTTGGTTTCCAACAAGTTTACAACCGTCTATCGAGTACTTTACGAGTGGCACGCATCGCGAAAAGCCTACGCACACTAATATAAATATGTCAAAACGACACACTAAGAATTAGATAAGAAGAGTAAGTGAGATAGCACATCTAATCGCAAGCGCGAAAAAGAGATAAACATATACTCTCTGTACCGACGCGCATTGTGACATCATGCTGACCATTTCACAAACAATAATTTGACTCAGATGCGACATGATCACTTTGTCTGTCTTGAGTAAATTCAATTCGCCTCGAAGTAAATTTGATTAATTCATTTAACCCGGCGTCATGGGGGTTGGGTCTGTGCGACCCGTCACATTTTATTGCGTTTCTAGTTCTGTTACTATGCGTGCAACGTTGCCGTTCTTCTCAGTAGCTGGAGCTATTGAGTTGTTCTATGCGTCTCAAGCAACATGTTAGTCGTGGCACAGCCGCAGTGGAAGTTACACGTGCACAAAGTTGAATAAGGTATGTGAGACCCTCTCCGCAGGTAGTGTAACAATTTCGCGCCATTTTGTATACATATTATTACAATTGTTTACTGTGTATTTATGCTTTAATATTTGTTTTTTTTGTTCTTGTTTACGATTTAAGTTGCTTATATACAGTTCAAAATATTTTATTTATGTTTTTGTAGGTATATCTAAAAAATGGACCGAGAAGACACACAGCATATTCTGTCGATTTTACAAGAGTCTTTTTTCACGGCTTTTTCTTATAGATAATCTAGTTTACTACAAAAAGTGACATAAAAACATTAAGACTGATTGTTAATTAATAATAGAGTAACATTTAAGTAGAAGGGAAAGATTTTGTTAACATTGGTCGTTTATTTTAAATGGTCTAATAAATCTGATTAAAACATGATATAATATAATATTTTCTTTTATTTATTTACATGAATACGTAAAAAACTAAACACTAATAAATATAATCTTTTTCATTCCTAAAGTATTGAAATAACTAATATCTAATAAACGGGTCTGTGAGACCCACCCCAACGTCCATGTAACACTTTTCCACCCCCATGACCCCGGGTTAAGGTAGGGAAATAAAAAGTCGATGTGATTTATTTATAACATTTATTAAAAAAGTACATTTTATTCTTCTCATTTCATTCAATGGAAACCTAAAACAGTACGTTAATATAAAAACTGTGCGCTGCAGACCATCCGTAGCCCTGGCAATACCCCTGGGGGTATGGTGGGTCTTTTAAAGCTTAACCGTACTCCTGGCTGAAATGCTCGTAGTGTTGTGTACCAACGTGCTACGTGGACATTAAAACTGAACAGTGTTATCTCTCGTATGATAATGACTTACTACTTACGTTTTTGTAATTTTAGACAAGCGAAGACAAGCGCTAGTACGATGATATAGTGCAACAAGGAGATAAATTAGAGAATAAAACGTTTAGGTATTACTGCTAATGGTTATAATGCTTTGTATATTATAGGTATAATCTGTGGTACTGTTGAAGACCCGTCATCATCATCATCCTAGCGCTGTCGGATCATTCCCACTAGTTCTATTGAACAGTTCTATGATAGAACTAGTGATACTTTTTTCCCACTAGTTCTATTAGCACAACTTGATGAGAAGAATAGAACTAATGGGAAACAGTTATAGGAAATTTACCACTAGTTCTATGTATGTTTTACAAGGGTAGTGTCACAACATCGCGCTCACATATCCGAATAAATATGTATGTATAAAAATGTGTTAAACGTATGAACGTCAACAAAACAAATGAACGCCTACAAAACAAATGAACGTCTACAAAACAAATGAACGTCTACAAAACAAATGACTACCAGAAAGTGATCAGCTATAGATAGTGATTGCAAAAAACAGGTGCATGCGATTTTCGGCCTTATTGACAATTCATGACAAACATTTTTTTTTTTGTTTTTTCTCGCTTTCTGGCATTATTACGGTATTAAAATTATAAATTCTGACTAATGTCAATTAGCTTGAAAATCGCATGCATCTGTTGTCTGCAATCACTATCGATAGCTGATCACTTTCTGTAAGTTATTTGTTTTGTAGACGTTCATTTGTTTTGTAGGCGTTCATTTGTTTTGTAGACGTTCATTTGTTTTACACCTTAAACAAATGAAAGTCTACAAAATATATTCATTCGGATATATGAGCGCGATGTCGTGACACTACGGATCATTCCCAGTAGTTCTATTGAATACCCTTGTAAAAACATACATAGAACTAGACTGGGACATTTCCTATTACTTATCCCATTAGTTCTATTCTCCTCATCAAGTTGTGCTAATAGAATTAGGACAGTTCTATCATAGAACTGTTCAATAGAGCTACTGGGAATGATCCCACAAAATAGTAGAACTTCAAATTAACGAACTGAAGTTAATAAACTAATTACACAACAATATTATCTGGGAGTACGGTTAAGCTTTGAAAGACCCACCACACCCCCAGGGGTACTGCCAGGGGTACGGTGGTCGGTGGGTCGGCAGCAAAAACTGTGCAGTACAATCTACTTAGTTGTTTAATACTAAAAGGAGAAAAACAAGAACAAGTGAATGGACTTTGATCATCCGTCAATGTTTGTAACTTACGTATGATTTTGTATTTCTATAATAATAATATATTGTGTTGATTCAGCCTCAAATCACTTCTATTACTTGACAAAAACACACATCAGTATTTTATTATTACGAATGTCCCATCTGGATACTTTGTTTTTTAGTCTTTGAACACGCACAATACTGCTTCTCTTTTACACTCGCTAAATGCCAATTTTTTTATTCACTCTATTATTTGTGATACTGAATTTATTATAAATTGTAAATAAAACGTTGTAATATTGTAATACTCATGAATGAGAAGTGATTCCATAACTTTTAGTCATTTTCCTACTATAGTTTGTGCAAAATCTCATTACACACGACGTCATTTTCAAATGTAACGTACACACACGCGAGTAAAAGAGCGAGCGCTCCCGACCGCAGCGCGAACGCGACTAAAGCCAAATGAGACATTTAGCCTGTTCTTAATTTGCCACTTGAAGTTCGCATAACTCATCTACGAGTTTTTTTACGCTGCGCTGTGGCACACGCACACAAGAAACTCCTCCTCCCCTCCCCCCGCTCACTCGCTGACGCCACCGCCGTGTTTTTGTTTTTGCGGGTGAGGTCGAGCTACGCACCGTACTGCGACCTCGCCTTAAGAGCAAAGCAGAATAAGTAAACCGTGCTGTTTTGAAATAATATTAATCTACTACAATTTTATTACACGCGTAATAAATATAAGGTCAGTGATCTCTGTTTTGGTTCTCTGATTTGACGCGATTAGACATGTTTAGTAAAATTGTATGATGTATATGCAAATCCTTAACGCTTAAAATCTGTCAATAATTGTAATGAATATCCACCAGATTTGTGTATTTTAGTGCGCTAGATGTTCGAAAAGTTCATCTCAAGTTCAGAAAGTGTTCTTGTGCGTAAGTTGTTTATCTTTATAATCAAGTAAATCTCTGCTTACCGATTATCGCTAGGTACCAAAGACGAAATGTTGTTGCCTTACCAGTGCTTAGATCCATGAATCACCCACCATTTGATTGGACATTGGCATTCATATGAAATCCATTTACTACTCCGATGTAATTAAACCAACTAACATTGATAGAGGAAAAGATTGGAACTTTAATAAATGTGACCTGGCTAAGCTTATTTATTTATTCTCCCAAATTTCGTGGGATAAAGTAACTCAGTGCCAAGACGTGTATTTAGCGACACAGTATTATAATGAAATAATTTACTCAATATTTGACGAATGTATACCAAAAAAATGTCGTAAAAATTGTTTAAACAGACGTTACCCGGTATGGTTCACAAACGACTTTATTAGGGATGTCAGGCTCAAGATTAAGCTGCATGCTACTTGGAAACAGACTAAAACTGTCGCGGATTACAAAGCCTTCTCAGACTTAAGAGCTAACCTTAGAAGTCGTGTTAAAGCAGCATATTCATCATACACTAGCATGATAGAAAACAACCTCAAAGACAGACCGTGTGACTTTTGGAAACATATTTCAAGCTTACGCTCTAAAGGTGGTTTTGAACCTAACGTTACATATAAAGGAACCAAATATACAGGGGACCATGCATCTGAGGCCTTCGCTGATTTCTTTACAACCTCTTTTCTTCCCGACGTCCCAGCACTCAATTCTAATGAAATTTCAGCTCACGACAACAATGTTAGTAGTAATTACATAAATATTTTTAACATCACGCCTAATGACATAATATTTGCTATATATAAGTTAAAACTTAATGCTTTGGTTGGACCGGATAACATCTTTGAAAACTGGAACATATCCGCGGCAATGGAAAATTTCTCGGGTTACACCTATACCCAAAGAGCCGAACAGAACATCTGTTGAAGAACACCGTCCTATAGCCATACTGTCTTCATCTGCAAAGGTTTTTGAAAATATTGTTACGGACGGGGTAACGGGATTAGAAGGAAACACCGAGTAGCACTGATGACACTTTATTCGACTTCACACACACGACGCGTCGTTCAATTTCGACGCGGACAGCACCAACACTAACGTCTTTTGCACTGCACTTCACTGCACTATACTTTCACTTCACTTTATTTCACTACTACTTTTTCTTCCTTTTACTTCTTCCTTTTCTTCTCCACTTTACCACTTCTCACCTTAAAACTGGCGCTCAGCGCGTCTACAACGCCTTATATACCTCTAGGAATGTTCTAGATCCACTAATTTCGATTGTCATTTCATAATGCAATTGTTTTTCTATCTCCTGTCTCTTTTAACCTTTCCATTCCTTCCTGAAGTGTTCAGAATTTTCTAATTTTTACTCGAAATATTTAAATAATATTTTAAATATTTGCCAAATATTCATAAACATTTTCCAAATTTCTTAAATTTCATTCATAAAATCAGAACGTGAACGGGATGTGTTATCCGCACGGCCATTGCCTAGTTGTCAATGACTGGTGTATTTGGCGAACACTTGACAGAGTGTATACGTCATCGAACTAAAAACTCATTTCCAAATAATAAAATAGTCTTCAAACCTCTTTGCTAATTATTGTGTTTGACGACCGGCTAGTTTGTCGTGTAGACGTCAGTAGTCCTTGACAACGGTAGTGATGACAGCTTACATGACACCGGCCGTCACACTATAATGCACAAATATATCTACTCGCAAGTCAATAAGTATTTGACTGATGAGCAGCATGGCTTCAGAACGAAGAGATCAGTAGACACTAACCTTTTGAGTCTTGTAGATTACATATCCAAGTGTCTAGACCAAGGTAGGCAAGTAGATTGACTTCGAGAAGGCGTTTGATAGGGTGAACAATGACATACTGCTGGAGAAACTATGTAGCATCGGTGTTCCACCGGGTCTCCTTCGCCTTCTTGCTGACTACCTACGCGATCGTCAGCAGTTCGTTAGACTAGGTTTATATGAATCTCACCCTTATCACACGCGTTTTGGAGTTAGTCAAGGATCTATATTGGGTCCACTGCTGTTTCTCATAATGGTAAATGATCTGTCAACAGTTATAGAACATGCTAAAAGTCTTCTTTATGCTGAAGATCTTTCATGCAGTAGACTCCGAAGCAGATTGTTTAGCATTGCAGAGAGACATTAATGCCGTATTCGAATGGAGCGTAAAAAACAAAATGTCATTTAATCCTAGCAAATGTTATGTTTTGAGTTTTGGTCGAGCAAGACAGCCTATTTCATTCAACTATAAAATAGATAATGCAATCGTAACCAGAACAGACTGCATAAAAGATCTGGGTGTCATGTTCGATCTAGGACTCATTTTCCATGATCATATGGTGACGGTTGCAAGGGACTCATATAAGCGTTTAGGCTTTATTCTTCGTAATATGAACGAGTTTAGTAGCACTAATGTTATGAAATTAGTCTTTGGGGCGCTCGTTTATAGCAAGTTGGAGTCCAGTTCCTATGTCTGGAATCCATACGAAAAAAAGTACATATTGATTATTGAAAAAGTTCAAAAAGCCTGCCTACGGTATTTGTATAAACGGTCACATGGTTACTACCCATTTATGTACCCTACTAAATGTTTACCGGGCTGCCTAGGGTATAATTCGCTTGAGGTCAGACGAAATTACGACCAGATAATAACCATGTGTAAAGTTATACGTGAAAAAACAGACGCGGCAGGGTTACATGAGGAACTGTGTCAACTTTTTGCTCCGGTGTCTGCAACAGAAGACATAGGACATTTGCGGTGCCCATGTCCCGCACTATAGCACGAGCGCAATCACCTGTGCCTCGTACACTTTCTGCACTCAATGCTCTGTTGGTCACCAAACCTGAATGTGATGTGTTTGCGGACGAATGGAAGGAAGTTATGTCAGTGTGTCTGGAGTACTGTGAGACGAGTGTATGAAAGAATTTATTAAAATAAGTATTTAATAATTAAATATTTAATATTTTCTTGTCTTTTTCCAAATTTTATATTTTATGATAATATTTTGAGTTTTATGTATTTTGTATGTGTTAACCTTAAGTTGTTATGTCTTCATTTAATGTAATTGGCGAATGCCGTTTTATTTTAAGTAAATAAATAAATAAAATAAATAAAACAAATAAAATAAATAAAATAAATAAAATAAATAAAATAAATAAAACAAATAAAATAAATAAAATAAATAAAATAAATAAAATAAATAAAATAAATAAAATAAATAAAATAAATAAAATAAATAAAATAAATAAAATAAATAAAATAAATAAAATAAATAAAATAAATAAAATAAATAAAATAAATAAAATAAATAAAATAATTAAAATAAATAAAATAAATAAAATAAATAAAATAAATAAAATAAATAAAAAAAATAAAATAAAAAAAAAAAAAAAAAATAAATGAATACTAATATAACAAGAAAGCTTAAAGAGCTATGGACCGTCTACAACAGAAGAAAGACAGAAGTTTTCTAAAAGTATTTTCTTATTCACACATTTCCTACTCACATAGAAATTATATTTACCTATCTAAAACAACATTTTACATGAGGTACCGCAAGACACTATATTAGAAAATACTTCATTCCTTTTATGTATGCATTGTCGCAAATACGGGAGAAAGCTTTTATCCGGTACATAAACTTACGGGTTTATTGGCTAAACTCATAATACTAAAAACAACACATCGTCTACGAAAATAAATCAAGTGAAATGTTATGTATGGCCGTATATGTAACTGCCGCCATCGTAATATTTAATACTTTATCATATTATGACTATTATCAGTCTTAATAACAATGGCAATGGTATGCCTGAGAGTGCAACGACATAATATTTTGCTCTGTATGAGGCTATATCTAAAATGTACAATTTACGAGAAACCTTAAGTATTAAACAATCAGATATTGTAAAATTGCATAATTATCAAAGTGTTCCAATTTTTCGTTTTCGGTTTTATGATGTTAAATAATTTATTTTACTGCAATAATGCATATCTGACGATAGACGTGGGCCACTGACGTACTGAACATAGGCCACCCCACTGTGGCTCTCCACATTAACCGAACTTTAGCTAGCATTAAGTACCCTAATAGTCCTAATACCCAGAATGTAAATTTTATCATAGGACAATTATTGTATTTTTCCTATTATTTATCATCATTTCGTGAATTTTTTATTAACTTATTATTATGTATAATAGTGCTGTAGCACTAGTAAATCTCTAAGATATACGCATAATATAAATCCCTTCAATCAGTAATGTTTTAAAATTAACACACAAAAATAAATTACAGAAACATTGCATCGGTTCGTCCAAAGTCCAATTTCACATCGCACATTGTAACAACCGGGAACAAAATTCACTTTTTCACATTCGACAAAAAAACAGCAATTAGACTGTGCTCACCGTTGTGTTTCACCGTTTCCCCGTCCCGTTATCTATTGAGTTACGAACAATTTCGATATCAATTTATCACACCAGTAAATTTAAACTGATATTACCCTGTAGATTTATTAAGTGCTTAGCGCGGGAAGACTCCCGTGGAATACTGAACTGATAAGCATTCGTATTAAAGAACATTTTTCAACTTTAATGAGCAATATTTGCAGGGTTGTCTAATGGGTTGGGTAATGTTGCAGTTTGTTTAATTTTACTTTTTTAATGGGTACTGTAATAAAGAAAGTACTAAAAGTGGAATTCTGATGTGCGAACTTTATTTATTGTTACGTTTCGTCAAGATTAGTTTAGCATGCAAGTACCGCACTTATGATAGTTATCTAGAGTATGATAGTTAGATAGACCAGACAAACTGCTGCTTTTATGACAGTAGTGCAATTAAAAAAAAAACTATATTATACTTATACACGTGGACATACACGAAAATATTCTTTTTTTATATACTCATAGGTAGTTTAAATTATAAGAGATCCCGGCAATCCCACAATCCGTTATTCGATTTGAATAGACAATGTTCAGTAACTATAGCCGTATACCAAAAATATACCCACTAAGCCATAGAGCATTCTTATATTCGAATTTCAATCTTTTTTTACCTTGCAACACTTCAATTTGATGCAGCTGCAATACGCTAATTACACACGCTTAGCTGACTTTATGATGCAAAATAGATGCACACTTCTGCAGCGAGCGTCTTTTGTCTCGCTAAATGTCGTTTCTAAAAGTCTTTACTTAATATGAAAACTGTAATGTGAACAGAGATTTATGTGCAATTTAGATCATAATAGATTATAACAGATAAGTGGGTGTATTTTTGGTCTATAATTTAAACATTTTTGTACAAAACACTTGTAGTAGAGCAAAATATACCCTTTATGGAGTGCGTATATTAATAAGCACCACGAATGTTCAAAAACTTTGGTATTTTATAACCATTTAATTAGAAACGTATTAATTATTTTTTACGTAACCTCTACTTAACTTAGAATAACTGTGATGAAATGTGTTTTCATCACAGTTATATTACAAAGATAATAATAGAAAGGCTAGTAGTGTTTATAAACTGTCCTATTACAGAGTACGCTCCTGTTCGTACTATAGGAAATATTGGCGCCGAGGCTAGAACAAGCTCTCGGCTTCACGTGTCCTTCGCCAACACTACTTTCTCGATCGTTTAACTAGCGATAATAAACCGTTTCTTCTGAATTTCCAAACTTCGAATAATCAGTGATGAACTAGTATTAGTGCTTTAGATAAAATATAATAAACATGATAAACGATTTAGCCTCTACGTTTCGTAGGGTCCTAGACAAAAAATACTTGTGTACACAGAAAAATTAAGGTTGCGAATAATCTTCCCTACAGTAAATACCTAGAAGGGATCGAACAAAGCTCTACAAGGTTGTCTCTAAATGGTTTTATGTCCAGCACTGCGTGAACTGAGAGTAATTTGTTCAATGTAAAAATATTTGCGACATCTAAGGTTTATTGATTGTTGTTCTTTAGACTAGTATTGAATACATGTCTCGACAAAGTCTTGTTTATTCAACTGTTAGATAACAAGAAACACGCAACGATGTAAGTTTTCTTAAGTCCTTCTACCTACTTTCTTAATGACATAGACTTGGGAAAATATTTAGCTTGACTATGTGATTATATTTCGTTTAAAAATAAATATTAACAATGGATGAACATAAATAGGTAGACACAAACCAAGAACAATCAATACATAGATTTTGGCTGTCTAAGCATAGACTAACCCGCGTTCCCACCCGCGACCAAAAAAATAGACGGTCCATCCTAGTGGAACCAGGCGTCAGTCGAACCAATATATTTCAAAGATTGCCATATAATAGGTATCTATGTATTTAAGCTGTATGTCAATGTTGTCCTTGCTTTCATAACCTAAAGTAAATATATTTTATTTCAATTCATCTGTAATCTTAAATAAACAGCAGGGACTATAATTGCCTTATCAAACGAGCCAAGTTGAAATACAACAAAAGTTGCTCAAGTCAAGATTTTGTAACTTAGCAGATTTATACCTGAGCTATGTGGATTACTCGACTACAGAAAGTCTCAAATCTGTTCTGCTTAATTCTCAAACTGCAAGCATTACTGCACTGTTGTTATATTCTCAATAACTGAACGATTTACAGCTTGTTTGTTTAATTTTAGTGCCGCAACTTTATTCTTGCTAAGGAAATATTTAACGAACATTTCATGGGGAGTGGATGTATGTTTACCAGCCGTTGAACCTTCTGATAGTTTCTTCGTGTGAAGTTTAAGCTGTTTGACGAAATTGAACGCTTCTGTATGTAACGTGTTATAATTTAAAGTACTCGTATCGTAACTAAGATATTTTAGACTTGATCGGCAGTTGGTGAGCTGGTAACTACTAGTTTAATACGAGGTAGAATCTAGAAATAAACCAGCCGTAATAGGCAATACTTTTCTGCTTTCTAAAGAGACAAAGACAATAGTCAAAATTATTCAAACGAGAATCGTTTTGAGGACAATAAAAACCACTGTGACAAAGGCGATAATTGAACTAGCTTTGGCTTCAAGATGTCTGACAATAAAATTTACAGGAGCAATTCAGTATTCCCTAGAACTAAAATGTGGTTGCGAGTTCTTTTTATTACTCTGTGTAATGGAAGTCAATGTTCTTATTACACGTTATATATTGTTTCAATGCCTGAATGTATTTACTTGAGAACTGCTAGTAATGACTTGCTAACACGAGTGGGAAAATATTATGGTATTGTGAATTTGTTTTAATTTTATTGTTCACTAAACTTCGGCCTCAGTTCCGTTTGCCTTAAACCTTATAAGTCAGCAGGACGAGTAGAAAGCATTACGTAATTCAAAATCCTTAAAATTATTTAGTGAGCTAAGGTTTAAGTTCAGGTAAAACTTCTTCAAGATGTTCGTCAACACAACTAACATGTCACATATGATTGACGAAAATTTTATAAATTTAAGCTTGAAATAGACGGAGGAAAATCAGGTGGGCTCACGAAAATTTCATTATAACGTAGATCCCGTGAACATGCCTTTCATAATGAATCGGGAATAAAGAGTTAGTTTTAATGAGTAGGACGTAACGCCTCCCCAAGAGTCTTACAAGCTTCCTCCACCAGCCCACCAGCACCACATGAGTAAATAAACCGAACAGAAAAACAGCTTCTTAAGAGCTTGTAAATTTGTTATCCATTTTGGTAGGGTTGTCACAATAGGTTAAGACAGATCGCTTGTTCGTTATACGACAGATTCTGGATTGGACAGATTCGTGATTCGGCAATTTTCCAACTCGACAGATTCGTGGATTGGGCAGATTCTTGGACTCGACCGATTCGCTATACGCCAGAAGTACAGTTGTAAATAAAATAGCGAGTGGAACCAAAAAGGCATGCACCTGAAACTTTTAAAAGCAGGGAATAAAAATATACAATTGTTACCAAGGACACGACGTGACGACGTGATTTATTTCACATTCCCCACGATACCACTAATAGTGTTGAATTTTTTTCTGGTACCTAATATTTATGATCTATTTTGCTAATAAACTTAGGAATGTCCTTTAGCTATTATGTGCCACTAGTTTTACCACGGGGATAGGTATAAGTTTAAAAAGAAATTGTGTAAGACAAATAACGTTTAAACAAAACAAATGACTATAAAATGATCAACCATCGATAGGGCTTACAAAAAACAGGTGCATGCGATTTTCGACCTTATTGACAATTCATGACAGACTGTTTTTTGGTATTTTCTTGCTTTCTGACATAAATATTATTATATAAATTCTGAGTTACGTCAATAAGGTCAAAAATCGCATGCACCTGTTTTTTGTAATCCCTATCGATGGCTGATAACTTTCCGATAGTCATTGGTTTTGTAAACGTTAATTGCTTTTATACAATTTCACAATTAATGAGTTCACGAGGATCCTCTGGGGGATCGGGCTAGGAGATCCTGGTGGACAACATGCAAACATGTAAAGTATTTCGTTGCCAACATTGACAAGTTATTTCTTTCAAGATCGAAATATTCACGAAACTATTGCTCGAGCAATTCAACAAATGCAATAAAATTATCAGGAGGAAGAAACTAATTAAAGAACCCAATGGTACGTTACTATCATTAAAATCTTTATTATGACTGAATTATTTCATCTAATATTATTCATACACACAGTACAATAAACAACCATTATTAATAATAAAACACCAGTTTTTTACATTAAAATATTAAAACTTGCAACGTACAAAGCAAACAACGTGCGTCGTAATAACCCTAAGATTGTCAACTGCCTGTGCCTACGTAAACCGGTTCTTTCCACTCTCGCCGCGTACACGACAAGCGGCCAGTGGTCACGCACACATAAGCCGCGTGCTCGTAGTAGTGCAACCGATTCGCGCTGTTGTATGAAGCTGTGTCTCTGTTTCGTTTATCTACTCATGTGCCAGCACCGCGAGACGAAAGAACGCAACAATCAGTAGTATTTTGATAATTCAAAAGTTTAAAAATGTCTTACAAACGATCCAAACGGACTTAGAACACAGTCATGTCAACGTTTACGTGAAGGTTAACGTAACGTTAACGTAGAGCCGCGTGTAATGAGTCGCTGCCAGGTGTTGGAAAAATACCTACATATAATTTTGTTGTACACAATAGCCTCACTATTGTAACGTCGGATTTATGTTAAACGTTTTTGAGCAGATTTTTCAGAAATGTCATGTTTTTGTCGACGTCCAGGGTACAAGCGACGTAATGTACACGTTAGATATAATTTGTTCAGAACTGTGCCTTTAAGTTTGTTCCATATTTTATTGATTTTTAAACGAGCAAGAGCAGAAGAAACAAACTTTAATGTATTACAAAAAGCGTGGTCCGCACAACATATGAATCGGACCCATGGCACTTGCAAAACTTGGTCTGTTTAAGCACTGAGCCATCTGTAGTCACCGAAGGTATTTTCCAATACTTTTTAGTGTCAGCTGGGAAACCATTAGTATCAACTTTGAATGGAAATATGGTCGAATTTCGAAGATATTATCAACTATATTTATGAGGTGGCAAACAACCGCTGTGAAACCACAGCATCTAAATATATTCGGATTTGTAGTGTAAAATTTTCCTTTACTAGGCGCCTCTGAGCGCAGTTGCACATTTAAATGGGTAATATGACATCATAGGTAGCTGTGAGAGCCGGAGGTGAGAAACGTCTGCTTGATGACATTGATACATACATAATTATAATAGCTATCCCAATTGGCTAGAGTTATTAGTATCTTCACAAACAGCAATAATCCTACACCTCCAGCGGTTAATCCGTGATTGTGACTAGTGCAGTAATGGAGGCTTCTCAGTAGATGTCCCATCACATGCTAGATTAAAACTCTCAAAGGACCTCAGGGTATGGACCTATGTCTGTGTGTATCAAACGGTCGTTTATTTTCGTAATACGTTCAGGACAAGGCACGGGATAGAGAAACAAAGAATAAAAATAGTTGATTGATCTCCACAAATCGCATACATACACTGTAAGTTCACTGCGGTATTGTACCGTAGTCTAATTTATGCTTAGGAGTCTGTTTAAGGATACTTATAACCAGCACACGGAAAATAACAATTATGTAAATTCAAATTAAATTGAAAATCAATATGCTACTATTCATATACTCACTTGATGTAGATCTATGCCTGCATGGCAATTATTGGCGCGTTTAATTAAAGTTACCTCAATGAAGCGACTAGAACCGAAACACTAGAATGTTAATTACTGGCTCAATGCACTAACTGGTATCAAAATACTAGAATATCATAGTTGCCACTGTATCAGTTTGCACGTATTTTGATTTGAAGGTAGGTATTTGGGTGATGCGGTGGTACAGTGCTCGCTTTTAAAGACACATGCACATCATAAGCCATCAGATTTTGGCAGCTACATTTTAGAGCTTACGCAATAAAGAGCGCCTTTATTTAATTTAGAAGTAAACGTAGTTTGGTGATTTCTGGTGTGATTTGTGAAACTTGTTAGCTACTTCGATGACGTCATGCAATTTAAAGCTTGTTCTATCAAAGTATGTGCTAATTTTAGACCCTTAGCTTGATATCAAATAGCCAAAAAAATTCTTATATAATTGCTATCTAACGGAGAAAAGATATATTAAGATAATGTCAATTTTCTTTCCTGGCATTGATGCGAATCAACACACCTATAGGTACACACAATTTTGTCAAGTTTATAATTTAAGTAGAGTCAAATATACTTTTTGTTATTACAGAAACACTTTTACGGTATTACTGTTAATAAATTATATTTAGACACTTGTCTATATATATATATATGTCGGAGATGGCTTGCTATCATCGACATTACTATTATTGGTTGCGGACTTAGTGGGCGTCATTGGGGTAAAATGCGGGCACAAAACACAATCAGCTAAGTTTGACAATATTTTAATTACTGTTGAACAATATTTATAAGTTTACACTGTTGCTAAATACAAATAATAGTATCAGACAAGACCGAGCAGCGGTTTCAGGGCAACTATCTTAATTTACTTCCTCTATACTCAATAATCCAACTCGATCTGCCGATTGCTCTCAAAAAGACAATGCACAGAACACCATATACCAATGTCACCATTAGCTGTCAGTTCTCCTTTTAAAATTAGATGGCACCTTGACCCCGCTCGAGACACGCGTCCTGCTCTGATTGGTCATTATCTGAACTAGTACATTCACAACTTTTTAAATTACTAAGATTAATAAGGTTTTAAGCTATAGAAATATTTCACAAATCAAATAAGGTTGAATTACAATTTTAAAGGTATCAAAATCTAAACAGCATAATATTGTTAATTATTATTCATAAAATCAACAATCATATCTTCCTCCGACACGGCCGTCCTGACATATCACACGTCCTCGTGTGAAGTTGAAGGCCGCGCATCGTTGCTCCGACACGGCCGTCCTGATATATTACACGTCCTCGTGTGAAGTTGAAGGCCGCGCATCATAGGTATCTGCAGAAAAGAAAGATAATGGTGTAGTTCGGCCACTTCTGACCAAGAAGATGGTGTACATTTTATCTTCTGCGAAACAACTTTGTTAAGGATATAATCTGAATTCTAATTTACTCCACACTACGTACTAAATTAAGTCTATACAACAAACAAACAACAGCCTCCTCGCTGTTTATCAAATGGCCTCCACGCCTCTTTGATAATCTAAATGGCCTCCTCGCCACTCACTAGTCTACAGGGCCTCCTCGCCTCTCACTAGTCAACATGGCCTCCTCGCCACTCACTAGTCTACAGGGCCTCCTCGCCTCTCACTAGTCAACATGGCCTCCTCGCCACTCACTAGTCTACAGGGCCTCCTTGCCACTCACTAGTCTACAGGGCCTCCTCGCCACTCACTAGTCAACATGGCCTCCTCGCCTCTTACTAGTCTACTCTACAGTCTACACTCTTACTGATTACATCCTTAAACGGCCACCTCGCCATCTCTTTCTGCCAGTTTCATTTTCAATGGCCTCTACCGCAATCAAAACAAAATGGGAACTGCTCACCAAATTGCGTAATTATTCCGGTGACAGGTTTCATAGCACACGTGTCCACTCGTTTCACGGCGGGTGGGGGTGCCGACTGTGCACTGCTGCTCCCTACTGCCAATGTTTTTGTTGAGCACCGTGATGCCACGTGACCCTCAACACCTCACTTGTAGCAAGTCACAGGAACCCGCGTAGCAACAGCCATGTTGGGGCGCTCAGGGGTCAGAGTTGTTTGCTGCTTGTCACTCGATCGACTGAAACATTCAAAAGATTTATAGCCAAGCTTTCCACAAGCTAAACAATTTGTTGAAATAGAACTTAACGTAGGACGTTTACTATCTTGCGTAGTGCTTGCAACGGTCTTTATTTCTTGGTAACTTCGCTTGCGATAAGAAAAAGCCATTAGTTCACGTTGCGTTTTACAGCGGGTAGTTATTTCCTCAGAAAAAATGTTGCGTTGTAACCTTGGCTTGATTTGTCCCTTATGCGCAAATATTAAGGATACTACCATTTCTTCCTTGTCTAATTTATTTCATCATCACATCAGTAAAGTGAATAGACGGCTTGCATATGCAGCAAGACATTCACCTTCTTGCGGTTTACCAGTAAGCAACTTCAATATCGTTGCTGCACATGTTTCTAACGTGTCAAAACGAGAAAGAAAAATTTCCTTAAATTCTTCCCACTTCATATCAGGAAAAGCTATTTGAGAAAACCACGTTGCGGCGGAGCATTTCATGGCCTTACTATGTTAACTAAGTATAAGAACCAATTTACTTCCCTGTAAACCTCGATCCGATAAGCAGCTGTCAGCCGTCGCACGCCAAGCTCGGGCGTCAGTACCAGCATCTTCCGGATGAAATTTAGGCAGCGTGAAGCTCTTATCGTCGGTGTTCGCTGGTTTTGTTAGCGCCTCCACCAGAAGCCTCATGCTGGTTTGTTGCGCTTCGAATAATGCTCGCCAACCATCATTTACCATTGCCTGTTCGCCGCTCTCGTTTTGTGCCTGCACCGCGGCCACTTCTGATGTCGGAGATGGCTTGCTATCATCGACATTACTATTATTGGTTGCGGACTTAGTGGGCGTCATTGGGGTAAAATGCGGGCACAAAACACAATCAGCTAAGTTTGACAATATTTTAATTACTGTTGAACAATATTTATAAGTTTACACTGTTGCTAAATACAAATAATAGTATCAGACAAGACCGAGCAGCGGTTTCAGGGCAACTATCCTAATTTACTTCCTCTATACTCAATAATCCAACTCGATCTGCCGATTGCTCTCAAAAAAGACAATGCACAGAACACCATATACCAATGTCACCATTAGCTGTCAGTTCTCCTTTTAAAATTAGATGGCACCTTGACCCCGCTCGAGACACGCGTCCTGCTCTGATTGGTCATTATCTGAACTAGTACATTCACAACGTTTTAAATTACTAAGGTTTTAAGCTATAGAAATATTTCACAAATCAAATAAGGTTGAATTACAATTTTAAAGGTATCAAAATCTAAACAGCATAATATTGTTAATTATTATTCATAAAATCAACAATCATATCTTCCTCTGACATATATATATACATATATATATATATATATATTCTCAAAGACACCGTTGCTAACGCCTCTTTCAATAATTCTATCTGACATACAGAGCTGTTCTAAAATTACAACTAAAACATTTTCACTTTCTTGATATCAGGCCAAGTAGCTGAGCAAGGCGTAATTGCATAAATTAACTGAGACGCACGATCAAAGGCAGCCAAACAGGTACCAAATGCTTACACGCTATAGAGCCTTCTCTTTACAGTGATAGCTCAACAGAATTCGTATAAAATAGTGAATGCTAAAGCTTTCCAGACCTGCTTGTCGCATGCAATTTCAAGCCAGCTCTTATGGTAGGCATCTCTTTCGGGGCCGGCCTCGGCGACGTCGTCTGTTCTCAAAAAGAATAAAATTAAAATACAATAAATAAACTCAAGTAAAATGTTACAACATATTATAATGAACTAGTCATAAGAATTGGAAAATACTTGTGACTGCTTTAGATATTTTTATGATGTGTAGAAAAATAAAGGTTTGACTGGATCTATGGCCTTATGTTTTAACCGTCACTTTGCCTTTTGTCCCTGCGCCAAATCTTGTGGGTTCGATATGTACAGTATTTATATAAGCTATAAAGATTTACTCCGAGTTTGGTAGGTATTTGTGTTAAAAGTATGACAGTTTCTTAAGTCTACCGCAGTATAATATTTATCGTATTACGGAAAAAAAATTTAAATAATAAAGAAACAAAAAAAATGCCTTGGAAATTTAAGTGCCTAAATCAAAAGATTCCTTTTGTCCTGATTGACAGAAACACGACATTTATATAAAATCCGACGTTACAATAGCGAAGATATTTATGTGTAAAACAAATGTAGGTATTTTTCAACACCTGACAGCGGCTCATTACACGCGGCTCTACGTTTACGTAACGTTAACCTTCACGTAAACGTGTCCGTTTAGAATTAGAACGTTTTGTCAGACATTTGCAAATCTTTAGCTGGCGTTTAAAGTATACGGGGCTTACAATAATGTTTTAAATTATGTCTCTGTATATTTATGAAGCCGTCAATAATAAGCAACGTATAGTGCAGTAACTAGATGTTTGTTATTAAGATAGTAGAAAATGTAGTGTTGCTACTTCAGGATGTTTTACGATGTTGGATGATTAAAAATGGCTCTCTAAATAGTATTTTTATAAAATAATTCACTTGGTATCAATTATGGTTATTGCTATTCGAATAATTTATAACTTTTTTAAATATATTTTTTACATGGATGTGTGTGAAATTCAGAATTTAATTAAATTATTATGCACACATAATGATTTATATATTATTCTTCAGTTGCTTTTTCAACCACTGATAAAAAAAAAACTACAAACAAAGGCCACTCTTATATTCTGTAAATTTAATTCACGTAAACCTCATTACTACTTATTTATTCAAACTTAAACATTATTTCTTCTTATAAGTCTTACGAGTATATTATGGTATAATCAAAATAAATAGTATTTCTAGCGCTTTTTAATCTCTAGCGGTGAAATGCCGGCACGTCGTATTTCCTCTAAAACAACTCTTTTATATTCATCTTCAGCTGCTTTAACCGCAGCTTCAACATCGTATACTACTTCTCCTGTAGTTTTTGTGGCTTGGTCCTTTCCAGCTTTAGCTTTGACTTTTATTTCCTTGATACGTGTTTCAAGTATATGTTCACGGCGAGTCTCACGTTCATACTTATCTATCATAATCTGCTTGTCTTTATCGCCAGATGAAACTAAATTCTGTGAGAGTGCTAACAAATACACTGACCCTTTATCGTCACCTATTGCAACAAGTTTACCTTCAGGGTTACTCTTAATTTTGAGCAACTTATTCTTGGTCAAAGGGAAAACAACCAATGGTTTACGTACCCTTTGTAAAATATCCCAATAACGAAATTTTCCATCTTCTCCTACGGACATGTAGCTAGAAACTTTATTCGGCGCCCATGTAACATCTAATATTTGATAACGCTGTGACGTACCTGTCATGATTGGCGATGACTTGACGTCTTCACTCCAGATATGCACCGTCCAATCACCACAAGTTATAAACATTTTGGAAATAATTGGATTTCGCTGCAGTGCTCTAACTGGACCACCATGTGCATTAAAGACGCCACTCATCTTCTCGGTATGAGTCTTTCCCTTGCGGTTTACGTTAATAACCAAACCAGTGTCAGTACCACAAAAGAATCTTGTCGGAAATAGTCTTTCAAATTGCAAAACAGAAATCGGTTCTGCATTACCTCTATTAAGCTGTTTGCCTAAAGGTGATATCTCCATAATCAGGGATTCAAAAGGTTCAGATATCTTCCGAACGTCGTACCATAAACACATTCCATCTGTGGAGCCACTAAAAAATTGCGTGTTTAAGCGCGATTGTACATACACTAGTGACGTGACGGGATCTCTATGAGCTACATGCATTTCACTTATAGCTACTGGACTCTTATCTTTACGTATATCAAAAATACACACTCGGCCATCAGCCAATCCGGCAATAATTACAGGTGGCGACACAGGAGAACAAGCTACTTGCCAACACGCTGAAGGAGGCAAGATTCCATGGAGAGGTACGATAGCTTCTTTCAGATCCCAAACAAAACAAGTATGTTCAGCGTTCAGAGGTCCTTGAGCCGGATACTTTTTGTTACAGTAAGCCACAACCATTTTAGCACAGTCTTCGTAAGTCCAATCGATGCATGCTACAGGCCGCGTATATTGTTCTTTAAAAGCATCTTGATAAACATTAGTAAGACTTACAACAGGTTTTCCAAAACGCGTCTGGTGGGGAATATCTTTAAAATAATGTTCATATAAATTAAGCGTATTATTTTGTTTAATCAAATGTTCCAATTTTGGGCTTAAAGTCAGTACAGCGTTGATGTAGTCTTCATCACGTTCAAAACGTCGTCGATGACGAGCGGTAGTTTCTTCATCATTGAAATTAATATCTTTTGGCCAACCACCTTCAGCATGATTTACACCTTTAGGCTCAAAATTGACTCTTGTAGTATTAATATACTTCCTTGACATCGATATACAAGCTTGAGTTTCACGATGTACAGGATTACGTAAACAATATTGTGCCTGTTGCACAGGATTGGGTTCTATAGTATCTAAAAAGTGTGGTGTAACGACTGAAAACATGGGCTGGCGACCGAAATCACGTCGTAGTTTTGTATACATCATCTTTACAATAACCGTTGCACACAACTTAGCTATTCAGTGATATATTTATAAATATTCAGTTCAAATACTTGAACAAATATAATTTGTAACACATTTATGTACCAATCATAAGTTCTCTTAAACTATAGTTCTTCTTTATCTACAATTGACTTGTCACTGTCACATTATTTGCCATATTAAAATTTTCCTTTTTACAAATGGCCATCGTTTCATGAATAGTTGAGGTTCACTCGGTTAAGAATCATCTCGGTCGATTAGTTGAGGCTCACACCCTCCTTTTTTCTGATTAAATAGATTTTAGTAGATATTCTTTCTTTTCCTTGTCGGAGTTTTCAGACTGCCCAAAGGCCTCCGATATGGCCTAATGATCCTTGTCCTAAGACAAGAACCGAGACTGACAGCTTTACGTGATCTCCGAAGCACTGTCAATGCCACACGTGGTCATCCATCCAAGTTGCGACCTGTGCAAGCGTTGCTTTACTTTGCCTATATACTTCGAACGGCAAGCCAAATCTGGCTATGAGCGTTACAACTGAAAGCATAACGTGGCTTTACTTTAAACAGTGAGGTTAATTGTCAGTAGAATACGTATACGTATTCAATATAGCCTACGCGTGAGCTGAAACCCCACTTACACTTTAACCCCAAAAGATGTACATCACTATCAAGCCTTATTCAATGTCTTGTTGGTCGCTGCTAGATAAGTGTATGGGTAGTTCTTCAGAGACAACATTTTCAATATCTATGGGAATATTTCTGTAACCAACTAACAAAACGATCTGTAAATTTTTTTTGTACAGTTTAGCTTTATCCCTATCTCGGCCAAATTATATATTTGAAATAATTGCATTCAACGATTGCCTGTAGGGCACAGATTCTCAACTAATCGGAGAATATCTTTTGAACGTTCTAACAAAATCTTACTTACAAGTCAAGATTCATTTCGAAATTTATAAATAATAATATAATAATATATAATTTATTTCAGACCAAAAAATCCATAGTGTTAGTAGTTCCTTAGCCTATTGTTATAGTGTGGCCATTAGTGCTGTGCACTCCCTGAGGTATGCGCGGCGAGGTGGGAGGCGAAGAAAAAACTGCATGAGTTTACATGAGATCGATACATGTCGGACAGATCTTACGATATCAGTTTGCATTTCTAAGGCAAGACTTCTATAACGTCGGAGGCTATCTATCTGTAATATATTATACTTACTTAGTTGATTAAAATGTAACCCAAATTTACTCATATTTTATTTAAAATATGTAGGTGACAAATAAGAACTAAACTTATAATTCAAAGCAGGACTTGTTTTATTGAACATTTTTTATATTTACAAACAATTATATATTCTAACGAAAGTTATTCTGACATCGATTCTGTTTCAACTTCATCTGCCATTTCGTCATCATCTTCATCTTCCACTTCGCCACCGGAACTTGAATTAGAGACTTGCAAACTTATTATGAATGAATCGATAACATTATCGAACCTTCTATCGCGAGTCCAGTAATCATTTTCATTTTTCTGGACATGATCGTCGCATCTCTGCCATTTTTCCGTCGTGAATTCCGAAAACAATTTATCCAATAAGATGATCTTTTCGTCTAGAGACGAATTAATATAGTTTTGGGCTATGTTGTTTTTAATATCAGCCCAGAATAACTCAATTGGATTTAAATCTGGATGGTACGGAGGTAAACGAAGAACAGTGTGTCCACTGGCTTTCAGGAGTTCGTCAATTCTATACACGGGTTCTTTTTGTGTATTTTTGATAAGAAGTAGGAGTTGAGCCTTTGACATGGTTCCTGAAAATTCTATATTATGGCGTAGCAACCAGTTCTGAATTAAAAAACAAAAAATTACAGTCTTCATATCACGAGATAATGCACGACCCATCTTTGAATATTTATCTCATGTGCCTCTGACATTGACAGTCCGATACATGCGTCGGAATCTTGCCTACATTAATGTAAAATCATTGAAACTAGCTCCCTCTTTATTCTTCGCACGTAACTAAATTCGTTCCTGAATGTTCGTGAGTACATGGATTTCGATACATTATTGATAAAAATAAACATAGCAATTGTCTTGCACCTACTGCGGCTAATCCGTGTCTACACTTAATAGTGCAGTTATGGAGGCTCCTTAGTAGGTGTCCCATCACATTCTAGATTAAAACTCTCAAAGGGCCTCTGCGCGTTGGACCTGTCTCCGTGTACGCCTACCAATGGGCCGGTTTTTCTTCTTACATCATAAGTTTGAAGAATAACCGAGAAAGAGAAACAAAAAATAAATAATAATAAATAATACCCCTCTGGGGCAGTCGTTATCTCACCATGAGACTAACGCAATCTCAGTGGGCAGAGTAACAGCTTTCAAACATCACCTTCATCCTGCGATATAAACAAAAAATGTATTACAAGCTGAAAAGAAAGCTTACAAACTCGATTTTTTCAGTTTAGTCAGATAACACCTTTGTCCACTTACCCCTTCAATTAGTTTCCATAAATGTAGCAATAGTCCCTCACCTGTTGCGGCTAATCCGTGACTGTACTTAATAGTGCAGTTATGGACGCTCCTAAGTAGGTGTCCCATCACATTCTAGATTAAAACTCTCAAAGGGCACCTGCGCGTTCGACCTATGTCTCCAAGTACGCCTGCCAAAGGGCCAATTATTGTTCTAATAAGAATAATACCCGTGAAAGAGAAACAAATATAAATCTAATATATAAAATTCTCGTGTCACAGTTTTCGTTCCCATACTCCTCCGAAACGGCTTGACCGATTTTGATGAAATTTTTTGTACTTATCCGGTATCTATGAGAATCGGCCAACATCTATTTTTCAAAAAAAAAAAAAAAAATTTGCAAAACGTTTGCCGGGTCAGCTAGTAACATATATAATTTTAAGCTTTGCTAAATTAACACAAATTTTATGAAATTTTCGAAACTATGATATTATATAAAATATAGTACGAACCGGAACCAGTGTCTGCCATTAAGTTTTTCTTTAAAAAAAGATATATATATATATATATTTTACTTTAAGTATCAAAACAGCAGACATGCTGTGAACACGTTTTGAAAGTCGATTTTTATGCTTTTCGACCTCTAGGCACGCCTAAAGGAACCCTCTATTGGAATAGTGAACCCCCATTTGATCTACGGCAGATGAATTAGTACAACTAGCATTAATATGAACTTTGCTACTATACCGTAAGTCTGCGGAACACTGGCTCTTAGACTAATACAAAACAAATTAAATAAATGATTAAAGTTAAATAAATAAAATAATAAACAAATTAATAAATGGGTACATCATTTTTTTTTATTTGGTGATAATTTATATTTATATTATTTTATTTATATTTAAAATAATTTTGACTATAATTATAATACTTGACTAACATAAACAACATCAAGCGGCAATTTTTGTAAAACAGACGGCAAAAAGTAGCCTGTAAGTTAAAAAGGTGGCGCTTGCGTCGCCTAAAATGTCAAAGCTGCCAATCTATTTCGAGTTATAATATATAAGTCTATGGTTGACTGCGCACTGACAGAGCGCAGCAGCCGATTCTCCCCCCCCCCGTCTCGCCGCGCGCATACCTCAGGGAGTGCACAGCACTAATGGCCACAGTATAGTACACACATTTTAAAATCATACACTTAATTAGGCACATTGATCTCTGGGCGCACATGTCTACCGGCCCAGAATTTTATAAACGGCCCGTCTATTTTTTCTGCTAACGTCGCGAGGATGTCGTTCGAACTGCCCCGGAAACGTTGCAGCATCGACGCGCATCGCTTGCGCATCACTGCGTAAAAGTCATCAAGTCTGGCATCTGCAAACATGCCCGATGCGCTACAAAACCGAGGCAGCCCCAACAACATCCTAAGCGCGTTGTTATACTGAACGCGCAGAGCGCTGTAAGTCCCCTGCGTATACCTCACCCACAGGCTGCACGTGTAAAAAGACTGGCAATAAGCCCGAAAGAGGGTTTCTTCACCTCCCTTATACACCGTGCAAACCTGCGGGCAAGCATATTACAGCGAGCTGCCAACGCTCTGCGCTCCCTGTCAATATCCTGATCATCTGTGAGTGTATCGGTGACCACATGACCTAGGTATTTAAATTGTGAGACCAGCTGTAAGGTTGTTTCCATTAACTTAATAGGTGGAATATTATAGGGTGTTTTATTGTGAGCTTTAAAAACTATAACTTCGCTTTTAGTTGTATTATATTTTAAGCCATGGGCCTCCGCATATTTCTCACAGATGTCCAGCAATTTTCTTAAGGCGCAATTAGATGGTGCCAGCAATACTAAATCATCAGCGTAACTGATATTATTAATCATCTTGCCGTCAATTGAACAACCGGCTATAGTGCTGCTCAGCTCACCAATCAGTTGATCTACATATAAATTAAACAAAATGGGCGACGTTAACCCTCCCTGTCTTACTCCACATTTTAGCCCATACTGCATACTCTGCGTATCCGCCCACTTTACACAATTTTTCTGGTTATTATACCAGTATTTTAAGACATAAAGAAGCTCAGTGGGCAAGTCTGTTCTATCTGACAATTTTTGCCACAATATATCATAATTGACAAGGTCAAAAGCACGTGAAAGATCAAGGAAGCAACCATAAACTGGTGTCTTCCTGTCTGTGTAGTACTTTACAGTCTGCTTGAGGCACAGGATTGCACTCTCCGTAGACAAACCGGTTCTAAAACCAAACTGCGCGTCGTTTAATTTAATGTGCAATTTTAGCTGTCTCTCAAGCAAACTGTCCAGTACCTTGCCAATGACCGTCGCTAAGGAAATAGGTCTGTAATTATTTTTGTCAGATGGATCCCCTGTCTTATTTTTGACAATGGGTACAACAATGGTATTAATAAGTTCCTGGGGCAGGTAAGAGTGACCTATACACAAATTAAATAACATGGTGAGTATTCTAGGTACATGCACACCAGCATATCTTAAATGCTCGACACTCAGACCGTCATGACCTGGTGACTTACCTCGCTTCATGTTATCTAACACTAATTTCACTTCATTGATGGAAAAACTTACATGTGAATCGCCCTCATGTAGGGTCCGAGTGTCGCACACAGTGAAGTTTGTAACAAGCGGTGAGACCTTGAAATTGTTCATGAACATGTTGCCTATATCATTATTATTTGATAGACCATCCACACTCGCAGGCAAACTCAGCTGAGGACTCAAAGAGTTGGTTTGCTTCCAGAATGATCCAAATTTTTTCTCTTTGTGAAGTAAAGCAATATTGTCCATTTTTATTTGGTTTTCATTATTTTGACACCATTTTAGCTTGTTTTTAAATCGTTGCCTCGATGTTTTCATTTCTATGTAAATATCACCTACACTAGATTTTCCATGTAAAACCCACCTTTGAAAATTCAGCCGAGCCGAAGCGTGAGCCTCCTTTACATATTTGTTCCACCCAGGAACATGTCGATTCTTTTTCTTTACATATGTGTTATGACTCGCAGTGGCAGCCGTTTGCAGTACAGAAACAGTCGACTTATACATATTGTCAATCAATAGTCTATGATGCTGATTATTACACAATTTATCACTACATCCAATTAACTCACTAGGAAAATCAATATCACAGAGTGCCTTGTGACAAAGTTCAGAGTAGTGTTCTATTTGTTCAGAATTCCTAGTTCCCCAAATGACTTTATTTCTAGCTCTATTTATATTATTACATTTTGGCACTAATACTTTAAAATTACAAATTATTTCTAAGGGAAAATGGTCTGACCACGATACATCGTTAATTACATTAATTTGTACAATAGAACAATTAGATATACTAGTCACTAAACAATGGTCCAACCAACGAACGCACCCGTGTGAGTCACTCAGGTACGTATATAGGTGTCAGAATTTATACCAAGTAATTCAATGTCTGCACAAATGAATTGATAATCGGAACAAAACTGTAGTAATTCAGTACAAAATAACTCACCCGGATGCGCGTTGTAGTCTCCAAGCACATACACATTCTCGATATTATTACATACCACAATCGCATTTATTTCGGCCAAACATTCCGTAAATTCACTTAGATTACCACTGTGACACACTGGCATATACACTGAAAAGATAAGAATATTTCGATTTCCAATAGAAACCCTAATGGCTGCGAGCCGCGCATTACTACACTTTACTACCGAAACACTGTCAAACGCTCTATACCTCCATAGCATAAAAAAAGATATGATATTCTTTATTTGAAATCGTCTTTCGGGAAGCACGCGCGCATTTTACAACGCCGTAATAATTATCATATATTCGAAATATTCATTAAAACAAATTAAATCAAATTATTGAGCACGAGGTATACATTTTCATAATATTCTTCATATTTATTGTGTTACATTACATCAAGATGTAATTTCGTGACCCTTTTCAACATTTCAGATCAATGGAAAGCCGGCGTGTTAAATATATCTTGCAAAATTTAACTAAAGACATTAAAATAAATAAAAGCTTGTAAAAAATGCCTCTAAGGCACTATTAAAAACCGGCGAAGTGCGTGTCGGGCCACGCGCAATGTAAGGTTCCGTAGTTGCCCATAATGACTTGCTGCAAAGGGTATTAATGTACAACAAATCTTGCTGAAAAAATAATTTTAATAACACTATTATAAGAACCTAAGTTTTGTTTAGAAAAATATTAGGTATGTATCCAGTTATGTATTGTAAACAAAAAATGTGGTTTCCAAGATATACTACTACTATACATACGTAGTAAAGTAGTACATTACATACCAAAGTACGTATATCTTTAAGATTAAGCCAGCGCGCCTAATGTAAACTCACAGAAATAGGTATTTATAAGTTAACCGACGATTACTCGTAAACTGGTGATATCTACATAGCCGTGATAGTTTTCCTTTTAAATTCGTTATATGTACTACATTTGTGATTTTTTTCACCTCTTCCAAATTAATAGTTTAGCCAGCAGAGGGGGGGGGACACCTCTTCCAAATTAATAGCCATAGAGCTTTTATACAGCCATTGCCATGTCATTCAATGACATATGCCAAGAAAAATGTTATGTCATGTCGATGTTCGTCCAGCTGGAGTGAAAGCCGTGTCGAAATAAATTGCAATTTTAATTGCTACAAAATATTACAATTATAGATATGACCACTTCTAAACATTAAAAAATGACCATAGTGTGTAATGCCGTCGGATGTAAAAGCCAAATGGGACTATTGACCGAAAATGGTCAAAAAATATCTTACCACCGGTAAGTCATAATAAGTAAAATTGTAGATATCTGGCGTAATAATTCTACAATGATATTTGTAAAGCTTATACTTAAAGATAAAGATAATGACCACCGTTGACACATATTTTTATTCCAATAGTCACAATGAAATAAATATAATAGAAATATTTCGATAAAAAATATGAGGATAGTGTTGTAATACAATTGTCAGTTAGAAAACCAGTTTTTGAAAGATTATAATTTGAATAATTGGTTATTAATTGTGATTTTTTGTAGATTTCCAAAGAATGAAGGTTTGAAACTAAATTGGGTCCGAAATATGGCCAAGGGAGAATGGCAACAGTCTAATTCTTCTAAACTTTGTTCGCTTGATTTTGTGTCTGCTTGTTATCAAGAAGGATTTCAAAGAAAAATTGAGCATTCTTATGCTGTGCCTACTATTTTTACTAACCAGATATCTAATACTGAGGTTTGTACTTCTACTTTATTATTATTAACTTATATTTTTATCAATCAATATATACCAACATTGCAACTGTTAAAATATGCTATAGTTATCATATATACATATATATAGGTATATCATAAACAGATTTGTGTTGTAATTTTCAGAAATGTCCGAAATAACGAAACCTTATTTTTAGAAGCGATAATAAAGCTTCAAGAGTGAACATGGCTTGCACTTCTGGAACTCAGGATGAAAATATTGTTCGTAAATGTTAACTTTTTCCGCCCATGTACATCCCATTTTGGTAATACATATAGTATCAGACCTGCATAAATAAATGATTTTGACTATTTAGACTTTTTTTTCAATTACTTTCCTAAATACTGTAAAAAGAGAGGTAATAATAAGATATGATCAACCATATCTTATTACTACCTCTCTTTTTACAGTATTTGTTTCTTTGTAGGCACCTAAGTACTATACTCTAAATAAAAGCTCGTAAAATAATATACTACTGGTATATTACTTAATCAAATGCTTATCTTGTCTCTACATACCGAATTATATACCAATACCAATAAAAGATTAATGCATGAGTACATCACTATTGACAGTCATTTCTTCTTTTGAAAAAATTGCGACATGAGTATTTCAAGAGGTAATAAATACAATACATCTGTCTCGGTTACACATATGAAATTTTATACAAGTAAAAAGAAATAACGATAGGTTTCTTGTTTATGCTTAAAGCTATCACTCCATGTATACTTGCTCCTTGTTGACATTTGACTGCATGCAAAGTGATGTGTTTGAGCACCTTTCGGTAGATAATGTCATGAATATTGACCAAGTTACTTCGTATACCTTCACGCAACTTGAGACTGAACGTTGGTGTTCCAGTCCTGCTAATGCGGAATCTAAATGCATCAAAGCTTTGTAATAAGCTATATTTGCGGTTTTTAAGATGTGCTTCATTTCAAAAACTGCTGACTACACATCGTTCAAATCAATTTTTGTTGGAAGTTTTTATAACGATCTACAGCATTTTTTCTTTTTTGGATTCGTCACTCTCTTACTTTAAAAGTTCTAGGGACACAAACAGCCATTTTACCACTTTGGAACCATATATCTCTCAAACGACTGACTTTGAGAAACAATGATTTTAGGAACCTCAAAGTAATTTTTAACGACCCATTTTCCATATCAGTTCCATGTTTGCAGAGCCCCCCTTAATATTCAATATTTTTTATTTTCTATAACTTCGTTATGCGGTTCACAGAATACATCTACCAATTTTTCAAATGTGTAAAGTGAATAGTTTCGGCATAAAGTGGTTGTGACATACGGATAGACTGACAGACATAGCGCGTCTATAAGGATTCCGTGTTTAGCCATTTTTGACTACGAAACTCTAAAAATACTGTTTACAGAAATGTTTTAAATACTTCTTGCCGTTATATTTCTTACTAGCTTTTGCCCGCTGCTTCGCACGCGTAAATTACGATAAGAATAAATATTTTGTATAAACACCCTCCTCAAGGAACATACATGCAAAATTTAACCTTCATGCGCATGTTAGTCAGTCAGTAACGAAAAGATTTTATATACACAGATTGAAGTGATACAATTGAAAAAAATTAAGATTTTACACAAACTCTGAATCCCTTTTACACCCTCTTAAGGGGAAATATCCAAAATAAATGTCTTTATGTTCGCTAACGTCATTTGCGGCCCCAATAAACAAAGTATGAAGTTAATCCCTTGAAGGCATAAAAGGTTCTATGCAAATTATGACTCACCTTTTTATCCACTTAGGTAAGAATTTCTAAACAGACTTTTTTAGTGTTTACTAACTTCATTTGAGGAACCAATAGGTATACAAAGTTTGAAGTTAATCCATTGAGGGAATAACAAGTTTCATCCCAATTCTGAAAACCGACTGAACCTCTTTAGGGGCGGAATTTCCAAAAATCCTCTCTTAGTGTGCCTCTACACACCTCAAGGAACATACATGCTAAATTTCATCTACTTGCGCTCAGTTGTTTCGGCTGTAGCAGGTATGTCAGTCAATCAGTAACGCAAGGATTTTATATACAGCCAGATTATACAAATAAATAATATTTGACTGCCTCCGTGGTACAATGGATAGCGTATGCGTTTGCTAAACGGGAGGTCTCGAGTTTGATTCCCGGGTCGGGCAAAAGTATTACTGAGTTTTTCCCAATTCTCAGAAGCAGCATGGAGTCTGCCAATGTGCCCGGTAACGGCAATAGGCTCGCCCCCTATTACGTGGGACCTAATTATTATTTTATATCTAATAAAGAAATATTTTGTTACATTTGAAATGCACATAGCAGTAACTAAACGTCAAAAACGAGATTTTATGAAAATCATTAAATCCTCTTTTACGAAATCGTTAGAAACCTTACAAAAAAACGACGAAACGTGTGAATTTCTTGTCATCTGTCATTGATACAGTTGTCACCGATCTTAAATTGCATATGCGTCTGTACATATTATATTTATTTTACACATTTTCGCATTGTTTTGTTAACTTTTCTTAGCTTAGCTTTTGTTTCTGCTTTCAGTTAAGCTTTTGCATCCTGAGTGTTGAATACCTACTTATGGTGTTACACAATTACGTTGTTGTGATACTGGACATAAGTTTGAGACAAATATCTAATAGGTATTGTTATTTTGAACAGATTTTTTATTTGTGTAGTATGGGATTTGATGATTATACATTATGTGCGTTGTATGATATCTGGGATATATTCGTCGTCAAGCTATTATTCCGTCACCAGTTCAGTTTTTCGAAGAAGTCGGAGTAGAGGCATGATATATGGTAAATAAATGCTTTTTTACCAAACATATTTTATTTTCACTTCCCATTTTATGATACATACATAGGGCTGATGAAACGCCAAATCAGTAAAGTACCCCTAAATGCTCACGCGAGAGTTTGCAAAGTATAATAATTTGTGTTAGTTTGCTGGATAGAGTATAGAGCAACATAATTACAGAGAAGTGTGATATTCCTATATAATTATAAAGAAAATCGTAGAAGTAGGTGTTGGAAAAGGTACTATCAGATAATTTAACATTCCAATCACAGTTCTGTTATGCTCATGATACCTACGTATTAGCAAAGAGCTCAGATATTTACATAAGTAGCTCCTTGCTCCTTGGGTGGCTCCTTGAAACGTCACCTGACGTTAGTCATTAGCGTTCTGCGCAGTGTACGTTTATTCATTGTAATGCACATACGTGAACTTATCACTGTGACAGCTGTGACATTAGTGACCACAGGTGATATACTATAACCTAAACCTAGTCCAACCTCTCTGAGTATAACCATATTAGTGACTAACTTCAGACCTGCCCACACTTAATGCGCGAGGTGTAACTTACAACTCTTTAACTTCGTTTTTCATTAAAATCCCATAACATAAAAATATTCTGTAATTATATTTTACTTGATAGGCCTTAGATCTATCTTTTTAAAGTATTTGTACCAATGTTTGCGAGGTCTTAATGCGACACTGATAATGTAAGGTGGTTTGCCATTGTTCTTTAAAATAAAAAAATTGTAAAAATGTTATCTATATAATTGAGGTACGTTTAATGTCTTAAGGTATCATTTCAATGACATATGACTAAGCGGCAATAGTAAAATACATAAACGTTAATGTTACACATTGAAATTAAACTACAGTTTACGGATTTTATCACGTTATATTAGTTTCACTTAGTTATTACATTTATACCGAATGATCTTAAAGTGTAGTTTAATATAAAATTCATATTATTTTGAAGGTCCAAGTCTTCCCGATTATTGAGCATTTCTAGCTTCAGAATCAAGCATGCATGTTTAATACGGTTCAAACAATATTTTTTACTACTCAGAAGCAAACTTGGGTTCAAACATTATTAAGAACAAAATCTCGGTAGCGCGTTATACTCAAAACTCTTATAGAAAAATAAACTTTTCATTTTATCATCTAATTAGTGTCTATAGCCCCAAAAAAACACAGTAGTTTCGAATGCCGGTGATTCTTACAAGTGTAACAACTCGATGATAAGAATATTGGTGTTTACACAGATCGTGGACGAGGAAGTGCAAATAGAACTGCCTACCGAACGTACAGTTTGTTGAGAGATCAGTCTCGCCAAGACCCTTTGATGATTCAAGTAGAACGATGCTGGGCCGAAATAATTGCAAATCATTATACAGATTGGAAACGTTGGAAATAGAAATTGGTTCTATATCTTAAAAATATTATTTTAAATTGTACTAGTTTGATATGAAAACCACTGAAATTGTTTCATCACAAAATCTTTTCACGGAATTAATACCTAATTATTTTTACTTAATCCAGTGTTTTAGGAAATTCACAAATTTTTGTAAGCGTAAATTCACCCACAGCATTATCATGAATTCTTCATAATAGGAATCATCAGCTTAGTTCAAATGCAGCATGCCTAGCGTAATAGGTCAGTAAAGGTTAACACAGGTTGCCACTTTGATGGGCGACCGCGTGTGGCATCTACACTAAAGCGCTACCGGGCTTCATAGGACAGGTAAAGCTGTCGGTCCTGGTTCTTGTCTCTGGATAAGAATCGTTAGGCCATGCCGGAGGCTGTCGGGTGATCTAAAAATCTGAGTTTTTACCACCAAAGTTGGCCACACACTCATACGAAAGGAAAAATATGATCTAAAATAGGTATAGACCATATAGGACCCAGAAAGTAGCGCTGTTGTTGAGATAAAAAAGCTTAGATGAAAATGCACAAACCCCAGGCATGTTCCTTGATTTAAAAACATTACATGTCTTGCACCTCAATCGTTTGAATTTTCGAGACGTTTTATTTTACGACGAGATGAGCCCGCGGTTACACCCGCGTTATTTAGGGTTACTGCTCCGCTCCCCTGGCTCATAGCGTGATGTTATATAGCCTATAGCCTTTTTCGATAAATGGGCTATCTAACACTGAAATAATTTTTCAAATCGGACCAGTAGTTCCTGAAATTAGTGCGTTCAACCAAACAAACAAACTCTTCAGCTTTATATATGCAGATGTAAATAATGTTAGACTTTAAAAATGTAATATTATTTGCACTATTAGCAATTCGAAATCGTTATGTTTTTTGTTCGAGTGAAAAGTGTGGTGCTATGTTGCCGTGTGTCCTTATTGACATACATATTTTTATCCACAATCACATTATTTTTGTACATTGAATACCATTGATTTATTTTCCATTATCTACCGAGTTACCTTTTGTTCAGCTTGTTTTTTGCCAAAGTTATTTTGAACCAACCAACAGCAAAAGAAATCCTTTCAACGCAAATTCAGTTGGAAGACAATTGTATAGAAATATTGAGTAACGTCCTAAGATAAGCAAATATTTTAAGACCACCCTAAAAATGGAGATGAAAATGACAAATGAGATGTTTCTTGTGAATAAAAACAATGAAACGATATCTCTTTGTTATTGAATTAATTAAAAAAAATCGTTTGTCTAGCGTAACTCAAGGTCAAGCACAAAATAATCAAAATTCACATTTAAAATAGAAATATTGTTTAGTTTGTAGTCATGCTGGTAAAGTCGTAAATTTCGGAGTTTCGTTCATCTCAAGAGAAGGGGATTGTAACGTCACTGAATATGCGTTGTATTCTGGTCATTTTTGTTTACATAACAACTGAAAAAAATATGTCTAATATTTATTGATAATAAATACCTGCCTTTTTATTATTTTTTAATAAAGTATGTACGCACTTTGTAGAAACATAATTTGCCCGACCCACCAATTACCTATCATTTGACGAAAAGATAGTCCAGATACACTCGAACACAATTGACTAACTGCATTACACTACGCTGTGGCACACGCACACCGCCGCCCCCCCTTCCGCTCGTCTCGCTGTCGACACGAGGTCGAGCGCTCATAGCTACGCAATGTACTGCAAACTGTTTCTTCCCGATTCCGTCGGAATTTCGGGCAATCCCTTCTTAGTGCACCTCTACACTCTACAGTATCCAAGGCACACACATGTTCAATTTCAGCTTTTTGCGTCGGATAGGTTTAGCAGTGCGTTTTATGTCAGTCAGTCAGTAATAAAAGAATAGCAACGCTTGCACAGGTCACCAGGTATAGAAGCCAAATATATTATATACATTAACCCAACAGTGGTATATCTTTCCTTATATTTTTTTTATTTTATATCGTAGATCTTTAGATCCTCTGGCACTATTACAGATAGAGTAGGGTCTCGTAACTATATCGTAGGCAAAGACAGTGGTCATGTAGACAATGTAATTTAATGTAATGTCTTAAAAACTAATATTTTGGTTGGATATTTTTTTTACCTTCTCATTTTTACAAGTGCTGATTCATTCATTGTGAGAATCCGCACAGTTGAGTTCAAATAATATTTTGAAACTACTACCTACTGTTTATAAACAGTGGCGTTATAAACATCAACAGTCCTTCATGCCAGTATTGTTTACATTGCTTTCTTCCTAGTATTCAATAGAGTTCCCACACGTCAATGTAGAAAACATATTTGTGAAATAGTGCTTATATTTATTTATGAACATATACATACATATCTACATACGTTATTATATTTTAAAACATTATAATGCAGTTGTGATTTTGCATAATTTTACTGCCTTGGTGTTTCAGTGGTTCTGTAAGCGAATGCGGATTGTAAAGGTTCGGGTAAAAATAACGTAGGTACCTTGAAAATACTTTAAACTGTTGATTCTGTGTCCAATCGCCCGATCAGAACAATATTATTATTATGTGTTTCTATATCATGTGTGTTTTTGACCACCTTATGTAAGGGGTAAAATTACTCCATTATGGCCCTAGAATCACCCCCCAAAGGGAATACGAGCAATTACAAATCACTATGTACACGAAGGCGTATACAGGTACTATAATTTTATTATGTATTTACCGATTACTATTTTGCTTTAGAAATGAGGTGTACTTGTTTAGTGAATACTGAAACGCTGTGCTTTCTTATTGTTTTCTCGGAAGTCTTACTTTTTACCACAACACTATTTGCGTATAATAATGAATTCAAAGGAATGGTAGATAATTTAAGACAAACGAGAGAGGAACAAGCTCGAAGGACACATTTTGCGATTGTCAACAATTACCTGGCAGGTCGTGAGGTAAGGTACGCTTGCTTATTAATATAACTGTAAGGTACTGTACCTAATAACACGTATAGGTACCTGTAGATAGACTACATAACAGTGTATGTATTACAAGTAAAGCCAAAGAAAAGGAAGACAATATTAATAAACAATGCGCTTAGAAGACTCACAAATAATATTTTTTTATTTACAGTGTATTTTACTTGTGTTAGTGCGCGTTTTATCTGAGGTCCTCCTCTTTTTGGTTTCATGAGCACTACAGGCCGTGCTGAATCAATTTTTTTACTTGATCTGCTGTAAGAACTTATAATCATGGCATACTTATGATTATACCATTCATTTATTCACACCATTAAAGAGAGACTGACAAAAGACTGAATCTAATTTGGGAAACATTCCTAAGAGTTTACACCATTCGAAATGTATATATGTTGTAGTCAGTTGACTGCAACATATATACATTAATTGAAAAGCTAGTTAGCTTTTCAATTAATAGCCTAGTCGCTTTATAAAACGAAATTGTTCAACTAGTGTATAAGTATGTCAATTTAAAAAATAAACCTCTAATATTTTTCAGAATTTTAAAACTTCCATCCTAGGGGCACGACTGTTTAAATTTAATACATTCGTCGTGCCGCAGAATAAAACCTTCTCCATATACTTTAAAAATTACAAGACACCAGGGTACGTGACACTACAAAACTATTAATACTATAGGCAAGTGAATTGATTAGACGGAATCTTTTTAAATTATGTATGTAATTAAAAAAAGAGAAACTGGGACACGTAGACTCATTCTTGTTCGATTTACACTTAGGATCTGTGTCCATTATTTTTAAACGAAATAATTATGTTCAGGCACACCAAATTCATGTATCAATTTCATTAATTAATGAGAACACGCAGCATATTAGCTTTATGTATCTATACCCTTAGAGATTTAAAAGCAGAGGGTAAAAATATTTTGATTGCAAGAAATGTTTAGGCTGAGCATCACAATTATCTGTGGTTTTTTTAACGCAGCTTCGCAAAGCAGAATTTATCAATTAAAAATAGACACATTATTCTAATGTGTTTTTTTATTGTTTTTAAAGAAAATTTTTAATATGTAATTTACAAACAATATACATTTAAAAATATTAAAATAACCATGGGATCCCACCACCATCGGGCACAAGGTCCAAGCTGCCGGTGGTTAGGGCTCCAGAGAAAGGCACTTCGTCACCCTCCCCGTGGGATCTCTATCTTGTCTTGGGGCTCAGTAACCGTGGCTTGGACACCCGCGGTAAAGCTAAGCGAGATCCCGGGAGTGGACGCTCCGCGTGGGCTTGGAGGGGCCTGCGCTCCAAAGTTGCGGGTGCGGGGACAGTTCTGTCTGTCCCTCGCTGTCGAGCGCGGTCGCGGGAGGGGAGGCATGTCGGTGTTGCGTTGCCGCGCGCCCTATCTCCCGCGACCAAATGGGGGCGCACCATTGTTGCGGCGCGGTGGGGCCGCAGAGGAAGAGGAGAGACCATCTGGCGGGCCAATACCCGTCGAGGGTAGCATAGAATGCTTCGGCTATTTCGACACACAGGTACATGAGGAACACGTAAAAAAAAAACTTTGTCACAGTTACCATAATCCACAACATTCAGCCTGCTGAGCCGCTTTCACGAGATTCTCGTCATCAGGAATAGAGACATCAACAACAGGCTTGTGTCCTAAAATGTAGTAAAATTAGCGATTGATTCGTTCCTTTATTAGCTATTAAATTGAAATACCTGATTTTTCTTCAAAATCAATCAGCAACATTACTAATTACGGCTTTTTAAAAACCTTTTTGAATTTGTCACGAAAACGCTGTAAACCATCCTGGCGGTTGAGTGATATCACAAAGTCCAAAACAAAACAAACCGTGAATGAAGTCTGGTCTGATGTACCCACTTTTATTTTGTTATATTCGATTTGACAGATGGAAGGATGAAATTTTATTTTTATTTACTACTAAAACGTCAACAACATGAATGGCGGACGTACTGTTTGACAGAATACTCTCTGATTGGTGTTCACTGTCACAAGAATAAATACATTATTTTTAGTTTTAGAATCCTAAAAATAACATTAATCTTACCTTTTTATAATAAATAATAAACTTTATTGACATCTTAAAATCATAATGAAGCTATAGATGCTACAATCATACCGATTTATTCTTAGTGGACACAAGCCTATTATTGCGAGGCACTCTGATCGATCTATGAACACGATATCAGGCTTGCTGGCTACAACAGCCCTGTCCGTGATGATAGATCGTTCCCAGTACAATGAGGCATGGCCATTTTTGGGAATATGCTTTGCTATATACTTGTAGTATGTACCGGTATCTCGATGTCTATAAGTTTGTTTGTACTTGAGAGCAAGTTGCTGGTGAATAATTCTGGCTACTTGATTATTATAATTATTCTTAACACTCTTATATTCTTTATTCGTAAAAAATATATTTTTCGCAGACACAATGTCTTGCAAGGTTGTAGCGTGAACAACTGCAATTTTACTGGAATGGATAGAATGTTGGCTTCAGCTGATGCAGTACTTGTACACTTGCATCGTGGCATCTTTCCTAAAGTGAAAAACAGAGACCCGAAACAGAGGTGGATATTTATGAACGACGAATCGCCATTTTATGCTTTCGCTTTAGCTGGAAGAAGAGTAGATTTGAAAGAATTAGTGAATGTATTCAACTGGTCTATGACTTACAGGTAAAATTACTTAGATAATATACATAAGTTCATTTAGGCGGTATTTATTGCAATAACTGAGATTTGGAAGGTGTAAATACCTCTGTTTTGCCGAAGTTTTGACCAACTTGCAAAGGATGTAGTTGCGGAGGTCACGTGTATGTAGCTTCATTTGGATGGTCGTAATAATACTACTTTTGATATAAAAAACATTATGACAGAAAACATCCATCACACATAAACAGAATAAATGACTTTTCTTTCTTTATTTATTTTTAAACGACATGAACGCGATTTATTTTTTGTGTCTAAGTGATCTAAGTGTGCAAATGATCTTAATTATCTATATTACATATATAATGTAGAATTTCTGCAAAGTGTGTCATCAAATGACCGTGTGGGAGATGTCCTAGACTAATTGTCACTTGACTATTTCCTTGACTTGTTTCTTTGATAAATATCGCAATCTGAAATATAGCCATAGATTCTTTGTACTAATCAAACTCACGGTTTATTTCAGGACAGATGCTGATATACCTAAAATTTATGGACGCACTGTGCCTCTTGAGGAACCTATATTCAAAACCACAGATACAAGCGTTTTAACAGAAATTATTCCAAACAGGAACAGAAAGAGACGTGACATACTTGCTACAGTACTGATGTCGAACTGCATAAGATTCAGACTGACTCTCGTAAATAAATTGAGAAAACACGTTCCTGTTGACATGATCGGTGGATGCTCAGGAAACAAATCCTTAAAATTCCTGTAAGTTTTCTTTGAAAACTATTTATTTCGTCTGATTAAATTTTAAGACCAAGTGCAAATCACTGGAGATGCTTTACTCTATTTGTATTATAGCTTCAAAAATGTATTTCGGCCGATCGCAGCCGCGTATAGCGCAATAAGATTGTCTCATACTCTGACAATGGTCAAGAAAATGGCCATGCCAGTTCTGGTGTCGAAATTTTCAGACCGCCTGAAGTCCTCCGACGAGGCCTAATGATTCTTGTCTTTAGAAAGGAACTAGGACCGATAGCTTTACGTGCCTGCAAAGCACGATAGCGCTCTGAAGTAAATGCCACACGCTGTCACTCATTCTAGTGGTGATCTGTGAAAGCGTTGCTCAACTTTGCCGACCTATTACTAACGATAAGTCACGCTATAAGTAGTAATAAATGACTTTCTATGTCAATTATCTGATACTACAGTCGCGCGTGGCTGCGATGCACTTAAACGTCTTGTATTGGGACTAAAATTAATATTAGATTTGCTAAAATTAATATTTGATTTGATTTTAAACCTTTATTATATAATTTAAAAAACACCTCTTGGCGATATATGGGTGGGTGTTCTCTATTGCGCCACAATCCACTGACTCCTCAGAAGGTTGTTAAGGACTTCTTCAGTAAAACTCAAGGAACTTCAGTAAACGAATATTAATATATTGTCTCGACATTTACAATTTTGAATACATATATATAGTACAATACGACACGTTACGATAGAACCATATAGAACTCTGCCGTTCTATAAAACCGTAAACCGACTGTGGCGGCTTGGCGACGCAACGTAACAGGGGAGCCTACTTTGTCACCTCAGCAAAACGATCCTGTTACGTTGCGGGCCGCTACAGTGGTCCTCCCCTTTTTTTCAAAAAACAGAAAGAAACATCCAAAAATATTACATACAAAACATACTTGTATACGATACATTATTTCATATAATCAGAATAACCACAGTACCCAGTGTGTAGTCATCTTTATAAAATCTGACATAGCAAAAAGAATACACAGAATGTAACTTAATATAGCTACATGATGTTGCTAGCTTATAACGCAGGAATTAAAGCGAACAAAGAACAATGATGAAATCATAACATTCACACTGGCCAAAATGCAATTCATCAAAACAACTTCTAGAGTTACGGTTTGAACGGATGTGAATAAAATATAACAAACATGATATCAACTTCTAAGTATTGTTTACAATATTTTATAACGAATCAAAAATTATTCCACAATCAAATACAATATTATTTTTTAAGTCTTGCCTTTATTACAAAAGTAACAATACGGAAACTTATTTCAATTCGTACACAGTACAACTAGCTCTACGGCTGGTGCCTTGGGATCGAAACTGCTACCTAACGATGATAGTGCCCACTGGAGGACTGTATACGCACTGAACATCAGCTTTACACATACAAAATATAAGAAATACTCAATCAATACACATTTAATAAACGTAGTTTTAAAATTGAGTCAAGAGTAGCTTTTGCCCAGCAGTGGAATACCTTTTGCCCAGCAGTGGGATAGACATAAGAATTTAATAAACACATCTTGCACTACGCATATACAACTTGTGGTTGTGCCTGTTGTGGGCCACTACCATGCTGCGCAGACTGCTGTGCTTGCACATGTTGCAAACCACTTATCGAGGGTATCGATGCCAAAACCATTTCACTACGGATCCACTTACGTGACCGTTTCTTACATTTGGTTACACAGAAATACACCATAAGTAAAGATAACAACAACAAAATGGTCAACAAGATAGCTCCAAAAAACTCAAAATGCTTTTGTATTTCGGAATCACTGTTTCTAGCATTATTTGCTCCGTTTTGGGCAATAATAATGTCTTGTTCTTTACTGTAAGATTTACCCATAATTACTATGTAAAACTAATTCTGTTAACTGGTTAAAATTTGTATCAAGAATGCTTCTAATTAGCCAATCTGACCTTTTAAATAACAATTTCACAATAATAAATGCTAATCCAACAAAAATCTAACAGGCAACTTAGATACGCGGCCACTGCGAGTGGTGTAAGTGACACGCTTATCGCTATTCTCACAATTTTCTTGTTGATCATTTTGTATATCCTTATAATTAATATCGCAATACTCATCTGAACATCCTTGTTCTGAGGGAATATTCAACAAATAAGCGGGCTTTAATCTATCAATCGAAACTAATTTAACATTTCCACAAATATCAATCTTGAACGATTTACTTCCCCTCTTTATGACCTTATACGGGCCTACATAAGGAGGTTGAAGCGTTCCTCTTACTACGTCATCCCTAATGAATACATACTCGCAACTACTTAAATCAGGGTGGACAAATATTGTACGTGAATCTCTTTGCGCTACATTACGCGGTCTTAGGTTCCTAATAACATTTCTCAATTGTTCAACGTACTCGTTATTATACTTAATATTACAGTGCTTATTATCATAAAAATCGCCAGGCAGTTTTAACTTTAGACCATACGTCAATTCTGCTGCGCTTACGTTCGTATCACTTCGCGGAACAGATCGCAACGCCAGCAAAATCATGGGCAATTCTCGTAGCCAATTCGAATTATTATTTAATTTTGCTCTTAACGCAACTTTTAATGAACGGTGCCATCTTTCTACCATACCGTTACTTTGGGCATGAAATGCTGTAGTCCTAATTTTATCTATACCTAATAATTTTGTAAGCTGTAAAAATAAATCGCTTTCAAACTGTCTGCCCTGGTCGCTTGTCAGCCGTACCGGACATCCAAAACGAGCTATCCAATTCTCAAACAGAACTTGCGCAACCATTTTTGACGTTATCTCTTTCAATGGATATGCCTCAGGCCAGCCTGTACTTCTATCTACAATAGTTAGTAAGTACCTATACCCCTCTGACGTGGTAGGCAGCGGTCCTACTAAATCTATATGTATATGTCCAAAACGAGCACTAGGCGTAAATTTTCCTAATTCTGACATCGTATGACGCTGCACCTTAGCTTTTTGACAACTGATACACGTCTTAGCCCATTTTCAAATTTGTGAGTTCATTGAAGGCCAATAAAATCTATCCTTAATTAATTTCTTTGTTGCTCTAATACCAGGGTGACTTAAATTATGTAAACTATCAAAAACTAATTTACGATACTTTTCTGGAAGATAAGGGCGAACTGTTTTCGTTGACATATCACAAATAACTGATTATTTCTCGTTTGGTAAAAATATTTCTTTAAATTGCGGTGTATCTTTTGCCTGACTAATTCTATCACATAACTCAGTATCTAATTTTTGATCTCTCGCTAGCTCACTGTAATTTATATAAGAAGGACAGTCAATAGTCTCAATACGCGATAACGCGTCCGCAACAATGTTCTTATCGCCTGTAACATGCCTAATATCCGTCGTAAACTCACTGATGTACGCTAACTGACGGGTTCGGCGCGGGGTCTCTTTTTCGCTTATTTTCCTAGAAAATGCAAATGTTAACGGTTTATGATCGGTGTATATTACTAATTTTCTACCTTCAAACATTTTACGAAAATACTGCATAGCCAAATAAATTGCTAAAAGTTCGCGATCATAAGTGGAATATTTTTGTTGAGCTTCAGTTAATTGTCTCGAGAAATAACCTAATGGTTTCCACTGACCATTTATTTCTTGCTGCAACACTCCACCAACACTAGAATTGGACGCATCTGCCATCAAGGCCAACGGATAATAGAAATAAAATGGTTCTAAATTATTATTATTATCATTTTTCAAATTATTTTCTACGCATTGTTCTAAACCCTGTAATACGTTATTATTCATAAACCTCTGAAATGTTTGGGCGGCATTACGCAAACCAAACGGCATTCTTAAAAATTCAAATAAACCAAAAGGTGTTATAATAGCTGTTTTCTCTACATCTTGGGGTGAGATTGGTATGCAATGATAAGCTCTATTAATATCTAAACGAGGAAAAATTTTTTTTCCGGCGCAAATGTAAGTAAAATCTTGTAACCGCGGAATCGGATATCTATCTGGCGTTGTAATACTATTTAACTGACGATAATCACCACACGGTCTTAACTGGCCGTCTTTTTTCGGAACTACGTGTAACGGACTAGCCCAAGCCCCTTTTGAAGGTCTACATATACCAAGCTCTTGCATCAACGCGAATTCTGCCTTAACTTTATGATACCTGACCGGCGGTAGCGGTCTAGAGCGCGCATACACAGGCGGACCGGTCGTCTCAATGTAATGTAAAACTGCGTGCGACGGCGAATCTATAAATAGAACGGGCTTTGTTATATCTGAATATTTCAACAACAAATCATAGTAAGGGTGATTATTACTAATTGTATTGATAGATTCCTGATCATACTGTACCACTGAAGCAAGGATGTTCAAATTCGTAACTTGGTCAATTAATCTTCTAGAGCTTTAATCTACTAACAATTTATAATGCCTCAAAAAATCTGCTCCTAATATAGGCTGTGTAACGTTCGCGACAACGAAGGTCCAACGAAACGCACGTTTTAAGTTTAAATTTAGCACAAGTGATCTAATACCGTATGTTTTAATTTCACTACCGTTGGCTGCAAATAATTTATATTTTGAACACTCACCATTGCACTTTTCTCTGTACTTTGCTGGAATGACCGAAATGTTCGCACCTGTATCCACCAAAAATCGAATCTTGTTTTGATAGTCCGTCACGCAAAGGCGGTTATTGGCTGCCAGTACATGTTCCTCCGCCTCAGAACGTACCGCAGCTAGTTTTCCGTCTTCTCAATCCAGGCGCAGGGTTTCTCGCAGGTTCGCGCGCGACTACGGTACTTGAAATGATGTCTGCAAAGCCAATTGGGGTCATCTGGGGTCATCATCGGCGTACCTCTTGGTCTCGATCTCGATCTGGAACGTCCATATGCTCGTCCTCGTCCATTCCACTGTACGCGTCCTCGGAAACTGTTCCTTCTGTGCTCTTGGACTTCGCTCTTTAACGACGCTACTTCCAATGACAGCTTGTTTATCTGCGTCAACAGGTCTCCAACCGCGAATATTTGACTGCTTCCCGAAGGTGCCGACGGTAACTGTATGCTCTCCGAATGTACTACTGCGACGTTATCTGTGTTCAAATTTTCCACGATTTTGTCTGCGATTTTCGATAGTTTCTGTATGTCTGTCTCTTGGGTTACCGCTAAGCCTGCTCTAACGGCTGCTGGCAACTTTCCTAGCCACAAATTGCAAAGTGCTTGTCCGGATATCTCTGAGTTTCTCCCTAGGTCAGTCATTTGCAGTAGCAATTGGGATGGCTTTTGGGTTCCTAATTCGATCTCGCTCACTAATTTTCGAAATTGATGTTCAGCCGATTCTTCATAAACACCTATCAATCGCTCTTTCAAGGCCAAATACTTCTCGGTAGCCGGAGGATGACGAAGGATGTCGCTTACTTGTTGCAAAACGTCCATGTTCAACTTCGATACTACCACGTTGTATTTTGTCTCGTCGCTTTGCTTCTGTTGGGCCATAATACTCTCAAATTGACTGAACCAAAGTCTCGGCATGTTCGTCCAAAATTCCGGGATTCGCGATGTTACTGTAATAGCAGCTAGATGGTCGGGCATCGTGGTGACTGGTACTGTGGTGACAACCGGTTTACCTCCTGCCGTCTCGGTCACCACGCATCTTCCTGCCATGGTCGTCGTTACTGGTATCATGATGCTGAATTACGAAAGTCTTCAAATATACGCAAATGTCCTTTTAATGTCCAAACGGAGGTCACCACTTTGGCGATATATGGGTGGGTGTTCTCTATTGCGCCACAATCCACTGACTCCTCAGAAGGTTGTTAAGGACTTCTTCAGTAAAACTCAAGGAACTTCAGTAAACGAATATTAATATATTGTCTCGACATTTACAATTTTGAATACATATATATAGTACAATAGGACACGTTACGATAGAACCATATAGAACGGCAGAGGTAAACCGACTGTGGCGGCTTGGCGACGCAACGTAACAGGGGAGCCTACTTTGTCACCTCAGCAAAACGATCCTGTTACGTTGCGGGCCGCTACACACCTGATGAAAGTATTAAATTTTTCCTCTAATTTTAAAACAAAATTAGCAGATATATATTTAATCCAGTGTAGTCATAGACTATTATTGTACCAAAGTGCCAAATCACGCTAAACAGTAACAGTATGATTTTATTACCTACTCATTTCCTACACCATAAGAATGACACAGCGCCTAGTGACTCTCTTGATATGTAGTTGTTAGTGATGTCTCTTGATGTGTTGTACTACTCTGGTTGTGTGTACTACTCTGGTCTCTAATTATTTCTCATTCATGTTTAATAGCGTTGGCTTAAAGAAATCTCCCTATTAACATTAGCGTTAGTTTTAATTATTTATTCTATAAAATGTTTCAGCTGTCCAGGACATTTTAGAAGGGAGTGCGACCCGATATCTGATTACTTATTCTATTTAGCATTAGAGAACTCTGACTGTAAAGAATACATAACGGAGAAATTATGGTACAATGCGTACGTAAAAGGGGCAATACCTGTAATTATGGGACCTTCTTTAAAAGATTGTAAACGTTTACTACCACCACACTCTTTTTTACATGTTTCTACGTTCAACAACGACAAAGAAATAGAAAAAGTTGCTAAGTATATGATATTTTTAAGTGAGAACGAGGATTCACTATTATCTTATCACCAATGGAGAAATCATTTTGCAGCCATCAATGAACATGGGTATTTTAGCAGCAAGTCAACTTACTTATGTCGCCTTTGTGAAGGATTGAACTATAATGACGAGGGACGAAAAATATATGACGAGAAAGAAATCAGACGTTTTCTTGATCCTGCAATGTCGTGTCGCAAAAATAATGTGTAGAATAATTTGTTTGAGTTTATGTTTAACTAGCCTTCGCCTACGGCTCCACCTGGGTGAATTATACACCCAAGCTTTACTCGGCAATCTATTTGTAAAACCATACATATCGGTTTCTTTGGTTTTTGAGTTTATCTCGTTCATAGAAACCATGCAGTCCGAGGGAATTTATTTCATTATCATTATGTACCTATAGATCAATTTAGTTGTAACTTTTATTTATTCATTTTAACAAATAAAATGTAAATTTTGAATAACAGAAAAATATTAAAGGATCATTTTGGAATTACTTTTGTTCATCGTGGTGGTTTTATTTTTATTACCAACCTTTGAAAATATGTATTTACAAAAAAATCTAATCAAAAATTGCAGGTATTTTAATATACCGATATGGTAATTGACGGAGAGTACTTAATGCATCACTAAAATACATCTTAGATAAAAGATAATTGTTGAAATTGGAATACAACAAAGATATCCTCTTCTTCAAAGGACGGCAATGCACTTACACACAGCGATTACCGCTGCCCGTCAGTACAATCAACATCAAAGAAGTCATCTTTGATGTTGATTGTACTGACGGGCAGCGGTAATCGCTAACTGTGAGTGCCACATTATATTGTTTTTTGCTGAGAACACATTTTGTGTTTCCCCCACACCGATCACTTACCATCAGGTGACCTGTCTGCTCGTCGTTTGCCGCCTAATACATAGAAATAAAAGCTCAATACTCACAACTCTTGTATACCAGCGGATTATGGCCTGTCAAAGCCTAGTTCCAGCCAGCACAATCTATATTGATAGGTTATTGAAGATAGCTATTAAAGGTAAGGTATTATTAAAGAGACGGTATAGCTATTAAAGATAAAGTACCTATAGTTATTAAAAGTAAGGTATTGTGTAGTTTATTAGATTTTGCTAGGTGCTTGATACTACCCCCCCCATGGGATCTCCACCTTGTCGTCGTGGGGGGGCTTAGTAACAGTTGATTTGATTTTCACCCACGGTGAAGCTAAGCGGGATCCCGGGAGGGGACGCTCCACTATGGACGCATCCTACGCAGGCCTCACGCAAGTGAGGCCTGCGTAGGATGCGTCCATAGGTGCGGGTGCGAGGGACAGTTCTGTCTGTCACTCGCAGTCGGGTGCGGTCGCGGGAGGAGAGGCGTGTCGGTGTTGCGTTGCCGCGCGCCCTATCTCCCGCGACCAAATGGGGGCGTACCATCGTTGCGTCGGGGTGGGGCCGCGGAGGATGAGGAGGTTCGGTGTTGCGTTGCCGTCCTCCCTATCCTCTGCGGCCCCTGGATATTTTGGCGTCGGAGCCCAACACCTTCATCCGCCGCCAAGGGGGTTTCGTTCGGGGCCCGCCTGACCATCTGGCGGGCTAATACCCGTCGAGGGGTAGCGAGGAATGCTTCGGTGAAACCCTACCCTCCGACACATGGGTACATGAGCAGCACGGGTTGGTTTTTAGTCAGTAAGAGTCTGACAGTCCCCTTCGTCCTTCCCCCCAGGGCGAAGGGACTCCATGAGGACTTTCCAACCCGACAAAAAAAAAGAAAAAAAAAAGAAAAAAAAAAGTATTCAGTGGTAGAAGTAGTTTGTAGCAAGACTGATAATTACATAAATTATTTATTATTGTATGATGTGACAGTACGACAGATAGCACATGCGCAGCACTCAATTATTCGCCCATGCTTTCTTACTTCTCTCTACTATCGTCCGAGGAAAATTTCTGCCGCACAAACTTCTATCCTCCCTACAATCCCTCCCAGTTTAATTTTGGCAACTTATGGTAGCCAATGTCCGTCTTCATGGTCCAATGGTATATTCGACCATGAAGACGGACATTGGCTATCTATATCTATATTAAATTTCAACAAAATCGGTTCAGCCGTTTTCGCGTGAAAACGGATCATACATATGTATGTAGTATCGAAAGTGTGTATGTACACACTTTCGATTTTATAATATTAATGGGGATGTACTTGGGACACTCAGAAAGTTTTGCGACTCTAAAAAAATGTTCTATTAAGTAAATATATTTTTATAACATCTTTTCAAAGTACTCTCCACCAGCCTCTATACAAAGTTTCATGTGTCTGAACCAGTTTTCGAAACACGTTTTCCAGTCCGTCGTTTACAGCCTGCTCGAACGCTGAGAGGGCATCGTCCGGTGGCGAAAATTATCCAATTTTGATCCCTTTGAGTAGATTTTTTATTTTTGGGAATAAGAAGAAGTCACACGGTGCTAGGTCAGGGCTGTAAGGAGGGTGACCCAGGAGTTTGACCGGTGTGCTGGCTTTGGTCCTTCGTTTTGAATGCGGTGTGGGCGGGGGCATTATTGTGGTGGAGCAGTAGCCTGCGGAGCCCTGTGTTTGGTCGCTTGTTGGTCACAACAGAGAAAACTTCTGCCAAGCATTTGGTAGTATACCCTTCGGCGTTAATGCTTCTTTGGTTTCGTAAGGGAATTGACCTCAAGTAGCCAGGCAAATCGAAAAAGCTCGCGATCAAAATCTTCCCCCCGCTTCTAGGTCGCTTTAATTTGGTAGGCGTTGATTCGTTTTGAAACACCCAAACCGTCGACTAGTGCTTTTTGTCTGCCTTCTTTTTTTCTTGGCTTGCTATTCGTAACAGATCGGCAAAGTTAAGCAACGCTTGCCCAGGTCACCACTTAGATGGGTCACCGTGTGTGGCATTTACATCTGAGCGCTACCGTGCTTCGGAGGGCACGTAAAGCTGTCGGTCCCGGTTCTTGTCTAAGGATAAGGATCATTAGGCCATGTCGGAGGCCTTGGGGCGGTCTGAAAACTCCGACACCAGAGTTTGCCACACACACGAAAATCAAATCAAATCAATGGCACCGTTCCACCCTTGCCTACTTCTGAACATCGGTGAGGTTGTGCGGCACCCAGCGTGAAACTATCGTCCGCACCCGTAGATGCAGGTGTAGAATATCGTGAAGGTTTCCTGATTCAATCTGCAGTATAAGCTGAATCTCTTGGTATGTAAGACGTTTATTGTCTTGGACCAAATTTTTTACTGCTAGCAAATTTTCTTCCGTAACAGCCGTCAAAGGGCGACCACTTCTTTTTCATCCCCCAAAGTTAGTCGATCGCGCTGAAATTCATTATACCAACGATATACGGTTGCCTTAGAAGAGTCTTCATCCATGAATGCCATTTGAAGCCTATTGTACAATTCGTCCGGTTTCAGGCGACACTTAAAATCGTAAAAAATCATAGTGCAAAAATGTTCTCGCTGCAAATCTATTTTTCAATGAGACTCGGTAATTTTAATAAGCTCACAAGAAATGTCGAGGGAGTAATCATATTTTTAAATAAATTATAACTGGGCAGTCTCACATACATAAAAACTTTTTCTTGCAATACTTTCTGAGTGACCTGGTATGTCCGGCTGGCGCTAAGGGGCAGTTTCACCGCAGTTAGATACTTTCCTGTTAAATTATTATATTGTCAGATACACACATTTTCTCTGGAAGATAAGTGCTATCGAAACTATAAGGCAAAGCAAAAGATAAGGCATAACTCCCTTAGCATAATGATCACTATGCATAATACATATAAATAGACATAAATATTTTGACTTAATGTTAATTGTCATACATATTTTTTTATAGACTTACGCCTGTTTTTCCGAAGGGGTTATATTAAACACATATTTCGTCATGTTAAATATGCTGTGGCATAAATATAATAAAGCATAATTTTATAAAGCATAATGATGTTTGCTCATATATTTTTGGCGTAAAAATAATAAGCCCTAATAAATAATATTAAAACATAATGGAAATGCAAGTCTTGTAAAATTATCTATGCCGTGTGGTTGACGGCATAGAATACAAGTGTCACCACCCCCTATCTTCCCGTGGGTGTCGTAAGAGGCGACTAAGGGATAACACGATGCAAATACCATCTTTGCGTAGGGATGGAAAACTCGACATCAAACCCTATACGATTGCTTCGTTGGTCTCGTGGCATAAATGTGCGCGTGGGATCGGGAGGTCCCGGGTTCGATTCCTGGGTCGGGCAGTGTTATTGGGTTTTTCTCTCACGAAATTCTCAGTAGCACCACGGAGTCTGGAAATGTGCCCGGTACGGCAATAGGCTCGCCCCTTATTACGTGGGACTAAAGTATATCTGGCGAAAAGTGGGTGTAGAAATACACCTCTGCCTACCTCTTCGGGGTTATAGGCGTGAGACTATGTATGTATGTAAAATTGTCTGTCATCATCATCATGCCAGCTTTATTCATTAGGGTCACTGTAGTCATAGTTTCGAACCCAACCGTAGACGACAGTAGCAGACGGTGGCGCCTTATTTCTATTGGTTCTGAGTGTTCTTTGATAGAAGATGTCTGACGTTTTTGAGAACGTCATTGGCAATGCTGATGAGCCGTTGAGTAATACTGATGTGCGGTCGGACAACACCTCGCTACGGCGGCGTGCCGTAGACTATGTGTTGCTCGCTACGGAAAGTATTTCGTACATAAATAGTGACATTTTACTAAGGAACATAATATTTCGAAAAATCATAGCAGCGTTAATCTATACATATAAATAAAATTGAAGTGTCTGTCTGTGATTTCAAAATAACTATGTTTTTTCAAGTGCATATAGTAAGTTACTCGATTCTTAGTCCAAAACAACCTTTTTTAACATTTTTGTCTGTCTGTCTGTCCGTCTGTCTGTCTGTCTGTCTGTCTGTCTTTCTGTTTGTCCGGGGTAATCTCTGGAACGGCTGAACTGATTCAAATGAGATTTTCACTGCAAGGTAGAGGACTTTATAGCGCTACATATAGGCTTCAATTTGACCCGGTAGTTGGCGCTGTTGTCGCGATAACAAGTCTTTACTTCTTCTGCTCATCTATACATATGAATAAAATTGAAGTGTCTGTCTGTGATTTCAAAATAACTATGTTTTTCCAAGTGCATATAGTAAGTTACACGATTCTAAGTCCAAAACAACCCTTTTTAACATTTTTGTCTGTCTGTCTGTCCGTCTGTCTGTCTGTCTGTCTGTCTGTCTGTCTGTTTGTCCGGGGTAATCTCTGGAACGGCTGAACCGATTCAAATGAGACTTTCACTGCAAGGTAGAGGACTTTATAGCGCTTCATATAGGCTACAATTTGACCCGGTAGTTGGCGCTGTTGTCGCGATAACAAGTCTTTACTTTTTCTGCTCATCTATACATATAAATAAAATTGAAGTGTCTGTCTGTGATTTCAAAATAACTATGTTTTTTCAAGTGCATATAGTAAATTACACGATTCTAAGTCCAAAACAATCCTTTTATACATTTTTTTCTGTCTGTCTGTCTGTCTTTCTGTTTGTTTGAGGTAATCTCTGGAATGGCTGAACCGATTCAAATGAGACTTTAACTGGCAGATACAGGATTTTATTGCGCTACATATAGGCTACAATTTGACTCGGTAGGTAGCGCTGTTGTTATGACACTAATTTTTGTATAATCTATACATCTATACATATAAATAAAATTGAAGTGTCTGTCTGTGATTTCAAAATAACTATGTTTTTTCAAGTGCATATAGTAAGTTACACGATTCTAAGTCCAAAACAACCCTTTTTAACATTTTTGTCTGTCTGTCTGTCCGTCTGTCTGTCTGTCTGTCTGTCTTTCTGTTTGTGCGGGGTAATCTCTGGAACGGCTGAACCGATTCAAATGAGACTTTCACTGCAAGGTAGAGGACTTTATAGCGCTACATATAGGCTACAATTTGACCCGGCAGTTGGTGCTTTTGTCACGATAACAAGTCTTTACTTCTTCTGCTTATCTATACATATAAATAAAATTGAAGTGTCTGTCTGTGATTTCAAAATAACTATGTTTTTTCAAGTGCATATAGTAAGCAACACGATTCTAAGTCCAAAACAACCCTTTTTTACATTTTTGTCTATCTGTATGTCTGTCTTTCTGTTTGTCCGGGGTAATCTCTGGAATGGCTGAACCGATTCAAATGAGATTTTCACTGCAAGGTAGAGGACTTTATAGCGCTACATATAGGCTACAATTTGACCCGGTAGTTGGCGCTGTTGTCGCGATAACAAGTCTTTACTTCTTCTGCTCATCTATACATCTATACATATAAATAAAATTGAAGTGTCTGTCTGTGATTTCAAAATAACTATGTTTTTTCAAGTGCATATAGTAAGTTACACGATTCTAAGTCCAAAACAACCTTTTTTAACATTTTTGTCTGTCTGTCTGTCCGTCTGTCTGTCTGTCTGTCTGTCTGTCTTTCTGTTTGTCCGGGGTAATCTCTGGAACGGCTGAACTGATTCAAATGAGATTTTCACTGCAAGGTAGAGGACTTTATAGCGCTACATATAGGCTACAATTTGACCCGGTAGTTGGCGCTGTTGTCGCGATAACAAGTCTTTACTTCTTCTGCTCATCTATACATATGAATAAAATTGAAGTGTCTGTCTGTGATTTCAAAATAACTATGTTTTTCCAAGTGCATATAGTAAGTTACACGATTCTAAGTCCAAAACAACCCTTTTTAACATTTTTGTCTGTCTGTCTGTCCGTCTGTCTTTCTGTTTGTCCGGGGTAATCTCTGGAACGGCTGAACCGATTCAAATGAGACTTTCACTGCAAGGTAGAGGACTTTATAGCGCTACATATAGGCTACATTTTGACGCGGTAGTTGGCGCTGTTGTCGCGATAACAAGTCTTAACTTCTTCTGCTCATCTATACATATAAATAAAATTGAAGTGTCTGTCTGTGATTTCAAAATAACTATGTTTTTTCAAGTGCATATAGTAAGTTACACGATTCTAAGTCCAAAACAACCTTTTTTAACATTTTTGTCTGTCTGTCTGTCCGTCTGTCTGTCTGTCTGTCTGTCTGTCTTTCTGTTTGTCCGGGGTAATCTCTGGAACGGCTGAACTGATTCAAATGAGATTTTCACTGCAAGGTAGAGGACTTTATAGCGCTACATATAGGCTACAATTTGACACGGTAGTTGGCGCTGTTGTCGCGATAACAAGTCTTTACTTCTTCTGCTCATCTATACATATGAATAAAATTGAAGTGTCTGTCTGTGATTTCAAAATAACTATGTTTTTCCAAGTGCATATAGTAAGTTACACGATTCTAAGTCCAAAACAACCCTTTTTAACATTTTTGTCTGTCTGTCTGTCCGTCTGTCTTTCTGTTTGTCCGGGGTAATCTCTGGAACGGCTGAACCGATTCAAATGAGACTTTCACTGCAAGGTAGAGGACTTTATAGCGCTACATATAGGCTACATTTTGACGCGGTAGTTGGCGCTGTTGTCGCGATAACAAGTCTTAACTTCTTCTGCTCATCTATACATATAAATAAAATTGAAGTGTCTGTCTGTGATTTCAAAATAACTATGTTTTTTCAAGTGCATATAGTAAGTTACACGATTCTAAGTCCAAAACAACCCTTTTTAACAATTTTGTCTGTCTGTCTGTCCGTCTGTCTGTCTGTCTGTCTTTCTGTTTGTCCGGGGTAATCTCTGGAACGGCTGAACCGATTCAAATGAGACTTTCACTGCAAGGTAGAGGACTTTATAGCGCTTCATATAGGCTACAATTTGACCAGGTAGTTGGCGCTGTTGTCGCGATAACAAGTCTTTACTTTTTCTGCTCATCTATACATATAAATAAAATTGAAGTGTCTGTCTGTGATTTCAAAATAACTATGTTTTTTCAAGTGCATATAGTAAGTTACACGATTCTTAGTCCAAAACAATCCTTTTTAACATTTTTTTTTCTGTCTGTCTGTCTGTCTTTCTGTTTGTTTGGGGTAATCTCTGGAATGGCTGAACCGATTCAAATGAGACTTTAACTGGCAGATACAGGATTTTATTGCGCTACATATAGGCTACAATTTGACTCGGTAGGTAGCGCTGTTGTTATGACACTAATTTTTGTATAATTATTTATAAAAGCAAAGGGTCAGTCATATTGAAATCTGGAATACCGCCGGCTGTATAAAGATGAGATTTGGCAGAGAACTTTCTAAAACGTTACTTTTTTCCGCGTGCGAAGCCGCGGGTACCAGCTAGTAAGAAATAAATGAATAATAATAATAATAATAATAATAATAATAATAATAATAATAATAATAATAATAATAAAAATAATACCAATAATAATCTCCTCCATAGGACTCATACCTAAAACAATACATATATAATAATAATACATATATAATGTTGTAACAATACAACAATACATTCTTTAAAAGAATTAGATATACATAAATCAACATACATAGGTCTACAAAAATCAGTCATCATCGATACATGTTCCATAGTCCGGCGATTCCTAACATCAACAACACAAACACCAACTTCTATAGATAACGAACCAACCCACTTGGTGTAAACCCGTGATAGGTTCGTCAAAATACCCAGCGAAAGCTGAGATTCCAAATGGATTAAAGTACACATGATAATAATAATAATATTCTACCACATTCACACAACACCATCTAGTCCCAAACTAAGCAGAGCTTGTACTATGGGTACTAGACAATCGATAAACATATGTACATATATACTTTTTTTTTTGTAAATACATACATACATACATATATACATATCGTAGGCAGAGGTGTATTTCTACACCCACTTTTCGCCAGATATATTTTAGTCCCACGTAATAAGGGGCGAGCTTATTGCCGTACCGGGCACATTTCCAGACTCCGTGCTGCTACTGAGAATTTCGGGACAGAAAAACCCAATAGCACTGCCCGACCCAGGAATCGAACCCGGGACCTCCCGAACCCAAGTGCACATTTATGCCGCGAGACCAACGAGGCAGTCGTATAGGGTTTGATGTCGAGTTTTCCGTCTCTACGCAAATATGGTATTTGCATCGTGTTATCCCTTAGTCGCCTCTTACGACACCCACGGGAAGATAGGGGGTGGTGACACTTGTATTCTATGCCGTCAACCACACGGTTCAAAATATATATAATACATACATATTATACATAGAAACCCATAATGGCTATGGTTAGTGGATACCACCACTACGGAACCCTTCATGAGCGAGTCTGACTCGCAATAGCGAATAGCTTTTATAATGTTTCGTCCTAGGTGTTACTTGTAACTGTTTGCCATTACAAAGCTTTGGTGCATTAAGATTCCGCATTAACAGGACTGGAACGCACACGTTCAGTCTCAAGTTATGTGAAGGTACTCTTGATAATTGTAAGGAGTTCCGAAACTCTATAGGGTACGAAGTAACTTGGTCAGTATTCATGACATTAGCTACCGAAAGATGCTCAACAACATCACTTTGCATATAATCAAATGTCAAAGCCATGGTCCGATATATCTCTATACACACTTTCGCATTTATAAGTAGAGAATATTGGTTCACCCGCATATACATTTTCGCATTTATACCTAATATTAGTTGGGATAAGCCAAGGCTGTTACAATAATTATTAGTTTATATAAGTAAGCGAACAAAGTAATGACAGTGCACCATATGACAATGTATAATGTGACAGTACTGACAGATATGACAGATAGCACATGCGCAGCGCTCAATTATTACAGCGCATGCGTTCTTACTGTCAATAGGTAGTAAGTTTGTCCCTACAAACTTCGACCCTCTCTAAAACCCCTCTCAGATTATTTTTTACAACTAATTATATCCTATGTGTTTTTCCTGGTTCTGAACTACCTCTCCACCAATTTTCAGCAAATCGGTTCAGCCGTTTTTGAGTTATAAATAGTGTAACTAACACGACGTTCTTTTATATATATATATATATATATATAAATAAATATATATATATATGTATATATATATATATAAATATAAATATATATATATAATAAAAAAATATATATATATAATAAGATGAGCAGAAGAAGTAAAGACTTGTTATCGCGACGACAGCGCTAACTACCGGGTCAAATTGTAGCCTATATGTAGCGCTATAAAGTCCTCTACCTTGCAGTGAAAGTCTCATTTGAATCGGTTCAGCCGTTCCAGAGATTACCCCGGACAAACAGAAAGACAGACAGACAGACAGACAGACAGACAGACGGACAGACAGACAGACAAAAATGTTAAAAAGGGTTGTTTTGGACTTAGAATCGTGTAACTTACTATATGCACTTGAAAAAACATAGTTATTTTGAAATCACAGACAGACACTTCAATTTTATTTATATGTATAGATGAGCAGAAGAAGTAAAGACTTGTTATCGCGACAACAGCGCCAACTACCGGGTCAAATTGTAGCCTATATGTAGCGCTATAAAGTCCTCTACCTTGCAGTGAAAGTCTCATTTGAATCGGTTCAGCCGTTCCAGAGATTACCCCGGACAAACAGAAAGACAGATAGACAGACAGACGGACAGACAGACAGACAGACAGACAGACAGACAAAAATGTTAAAAAGGGTTGTTTTGGACTTAGAATCGTGTAACTTACTATATGCACTTGAAAAAACATAGTTATTTTGAAATCACAGACAGACACTTCAATTTTATTGATATGTGTATAGAAGATGAGCAGAAAAAGTAAAGACTTGTTATCGCGACGACAGCGCCAACTACCGGGTCAAATTGTAGCCTATATGTAGCGCTATAAAGTCCTCTACCTTGCAGTGAAAGTCTCATTTGAATCGGTTCAGCCGTTCCAGAGATTACCCCGGACAAACAGAAAGACAGACAGACAGACAGACAGACAGACGGACAGACAGACAGACAAAAATGTTACAAAGGGTTGTTTTGGACTTAGAATCGTGTAACTTACTATATGCACTTGAAAAAACATAGTTATTTTGAAATCACAGACAGACACTTCAATTTTATTTATATGTATAGATTATTAATTTAAATTACATTTTTAAATATATCACAAAAAAATTAAATACATTTAACAATATAAAAAAAACCGTGGGATCCCACCAGCAACGGGCACAGGGTCCAAGCTGCCGGTGGTTAGGGCTCCAGAGACAGGAACTTCCTCACAATACGTGCCGTGTCGAGAAGTACTGCCTTTTGCATCAGACCCTTGACCCAAGCACCCAACGCGAGCCTCTTAAGGTGACGATCGAGGCTCTTGGCTATTAGGCCATTAACCGTTACAACTATCGGCACAATAATTGCCGAGTCCACATCCCACATGTCGACAATCTCGTGAGCCAAGTCCAGATATTTAATCTGTTTGTCTTTCTCGGCTTTCACGAGATTCTCGTCATGAGGAATGGTGACATCAACAATTATTGCGAGGCGCTCTGATCGATCTATCACCACAATATCAGGTTTGTTGGCTACAACAGTCCTGTCTGTGACGATAGATCGATCCCAGTACAATGTGGCATGACCATTTTCGAGAACTGGCTCTGCCACATACCTGTAGTACGGTACCTCGATGTCTACAAGTTTGTATTTCAGAGCAAGTTGCTGGTGAATGATTCTAGCTACTTGGTTATGTCTGTGCAATGCTCGCCGTTAGCAAGACGTGAACAACCGGAAACAATATGCCTGAGAGATTCACCGGGCTGGTGACACGTACGGCAAATATCGGTAGTGCCATCCCTCAGGATATATTTCCGGTAGTTATTCGTCTTGATAACTTCGTCAGCAATTGCACAAACAAACCCTTCGGTTTCCCCAAAGAGGTCACCGAAGCGTAGCCAGTTCACCGAGGCTAATAGGTCTACATCGGGTCCATACAGGGCCCGATGGAACCTGCCATGAAGCTCCTTGCTCTGCCATACACGCTTGCGATCATCAGTACTGAGTACTACAGGTATGCGCCAGTTCTCCTTAGCCAACTTGAGCGGGGTGAGTCCATTGTCCACTGTGACAACATCTCGATGCATGTCCACGTTCGCCCGGAGAAAATATTCTCTGAGATTGCACACCTCGCGGTTGTGTAGGGTCTTGACATTCAGAAAGCCACGATCCCCACACTTCCGCGGGATGTACAACCTCATCACGGATGAACGTGGATGATGCATACGATATGCCGTCAACAATGTGCGGACTCTTCTGTCCAGGGCATCCAATTCAGACTGAGTCCACTTGAGTATGCCAAAGGAGTATACAAGAAGTGGCATGACCCAACCGTTGCAAGCACGAACCTTGTTGCCACCTGATAAAAGGCTTTTTAATACTTTTTTCAGGCGGCCAAAGAAACGTTCCTGCAACGATTGCTTCATGTCAGCTTCATATTATTATTATTATTATAGTTTGGTTTTAATTCAGCTCCCTTTTAGAAGGGGTAAAAATCGCGTCATGCGGGCCAAAACCAAGCGTGACACGTTAGATGGAATAAGATGACGATATGGATGATGACGTCAGAAACTTGCGAGTAATGCGACATGTATTGAGTATGGTGGCTTTTTGTAGTAAATGTACTGAATGTTTGGGCATCTGAAGGATGTTTAGGCTCTGCCTCAGAGTTTTGGGTATTATACCAGTTGACGATAATACAACTGGAAGTATATGGACTGTACTAGCTTTCCACTGTGTTTTCAATTCAATGGCAAGATCTTGATATTTAGTGAGTTTCTCAGCTATTGTTGACTGCATGTTGTGACTGTTTGGAATGGCTATGTCGATAATGTAAACGATGTTATAAATTTTATCATGTAAAGTTATATCTGGCCTGTTGTAGTGTATGGTCTTGTCTGTAATTATTGTTCGGTCCCAGTATATCTTGCAAGTTCTATTGTCGAGTACAGTGTCTGGTTTATATTTATAGTACGGACTTTTCTTATTAATGAAATTATGTTGATTGATGTATTATTGCAGCTACTTGATCATGGCGGTGTTTGTAATCGGTCTGGACAAGAAATTTACATGCGCCAGTTATGTGCTGTATGGTTTCTGAGGCTGAGTGGCAGTATCTGCATAAATCAGAGGTTTGGTTCGGGTCTTTAGGTCTTGAATGGCTAACATAAAACCTTCTGTTTCTGGGAACAGTTCACCTCGTAGGAGCCATTCGTTCGACTTTTCTTTGTTGACGTATGTTTGACCCAGATCACTACGATGTCTTCCGTGAAGACTTTTTGCTGCCCATTTGGTTATATTTTGTTCTACACTATTCATCTTTTCATTGGGTTGCAAACGCTTGTCATGTAAATTTAAAGGGGTGAGTTTTTTATCTAAGTCTGTGATGTGTTTATGTAAAATTGAGTGCTGTGATTTATTGTAAAAATAGTGTCGAAGTGTAGATATTTGCTTATTGTGTAAGTTTTGTATGTTTATTAAACCCCTTCCTCCTTCCTTTCGTGGTAAAATGAGCCGCTCTATTGAAGATTTTGGATGGTGCTTACGATGTTTTGTCATGAGTGTGTTGATAGTGCGTTGGAGATTCTTAAGATCAGTTTGTGTTCAGTTAATTATTCCAAAAGAGTATGTCAGGATAGGTATAGCGTATGTGTTGATAGCTTTAATCAAATTTTTCGAGTTAAGGTGAGATTTGAATATAAGATTTAGGCTGATCTTTAACTTCTTAGTTAGGTCTGCTTTAGTATCTTTTTGCAATATTTTCCGAGACTGTTGAAATCTTAAATATTTGTAAGCTGTTAAATCATCCATTGCTTCAATAACATCTCCTTTTTCTAAAACATACCTGCTATTATCGATTTGTCCATTAGTTATTGATAAGATTTTGCATTTATCAATACCAAATTGCATACAAATGTCGTCGGAAAACTGCTGAGTAATGTCTGCGAGGTGGAAAAGATCATCTCTATTATTAGCGTAGAGTTTTATGTCATCCATGTAAAATAGATGTGTAAGTGAAAATCGGGTTTGAGACGTAACTAATTGATGACCAAGATTATTATTATTAAGCAGATTAGAGAGTGGATTAAGGGCTAGACAGAACCATAATGGGCTGAGTGCATCTCCTTGAAATATGCCACGTAGTATGGATATCGGTTCAGAAGTCACAGTACTGGAGTAGTTATTTAATTTTAAGACTGTTGTCCAGTTTTTCATAGAAGAGCTTAGAAACGTTTTGATCGTAGGGTTGATTTTATAAATTTGCAGTATTTGTAATAGCCAACTGTGTGGTACGGAATCAAAAGCTTTGCGATAATCTATGAACATGGTATGTATATCAAGTTTCTTCTTATATGCTTCATTAATTGTCACTGCATCAATTGTGAGTTGTTCTTTACAATCTTGACTATACTTTCTGCAACCTTTTTGCTGTTCTGAAATTATATCGTAGTCCGACAAATGTTTGTATATTTCTTCGCTTATACATGCTGTTAATATTTTATATATCGTTTGTAGACAGGTAATGGGTCGGTATTTTGAGGGATCTGTTGTGTTATTTTCTTTTGGTAACATGTATGTAACTCCATGCGTAATATAATTTGGCATAATAGAAGGTGTTTGTATAAATGAGTTGATGTGATTATGTAGATATGGGTGAATGTTAGTAAATTTTTTGTACCAATAGTTATGTATGTTATCACTTCCAGCTGATTTCCAATTATGTGTTCTTTTAATTACAGTTACGAATGTGTCTATTGTGATGTGCTCGAATACCATTTCTGGGATGTGATTAGTAGTTTCTTTAATAAAATTGGTCCACTCAGCATTCTCGTTGTGGTGCAAGGGGATTATTATTATTATCTTCGACTAACTATTAATAGTATTTGTATAAACGACAAAGCTGTATTTACGGTTTTTAAGACGTGCTTTATTTCAAAAACTTTACTTTACTACAAGTTAAGTTAAGTTTTATAACGATCTACAGTTTACATTTTTTTTTAGATTTACTTTAAAAGTTAGAGGGACACGCACACCCATTTTACCACTTTGGAACCGTATATCTTTCAAACGATTGACTTTGAGAAACAATGGTTTTAGGAACCTCAAAGTAATTTTTAACGACCCATTTTCCACATCAGTTCCATGTATGAAGAGCCCCTCTCAATATTCAATATTTTTTATTTTCTATAACGTCGTAAAGCGGTTTACAGAATACATCTACCTACCAATTTCCAAATGTAAAAGCTGAATAGTTTCGGCATAAAGTGGCCGTGACATACGGAGAGACTGACAGACATCTATAAGGATTCGTGTTTAGCCATTTTTGACTACGGAACTCTAAAAATACTGTTTACAGAAATATTTTAAATACTTTTTCCGGTAATATTTCTTATTAGTCCCTATGAACAGAATTAAAACAAAAATTGCTATCGAACGATGAAGGAGTTTTGTGTTACCCCGAATTTAACGTGAGCGAAGCCGCGGGTATACGTATTTGCACGTAGTAGCAGTGTTAATGTACCTTAAATGATCGAGATACAGCAGACAGGTTATACTATATAACATAACATAACTTCACGCCTCTTATCCCTGAAGGGGTAGGCAGAGGTGTATTACACACCATGTATCTATATATAATGGTCTATATTTTAGGGTTCCGTGCTAAAAAGGAAAAAGGAAACCCTCATAGGGTCTCTTTGTTGTCCGTCTGCCTGCCTGTCTGTCTTTGAAGACCCTATATTTCGGGCTTAGTAAACCGTATATATACTTAGGTCTACGGTCCCTTGAAGATGTGAAAAATAAAACTTCTACATTAACGTAGCTCGCGGTTATAAGGTGGCGGTAAACATCACAACAGGCAAAAGCACAAAAATAAAATCTATATACTTTAATACTTATTTTTAGTAAATGCCTGCTTTTTGAATAGGTAACGTTAGTAAAGCGTTTTTATGCGCTGCACATAAGTGCTTTGTTTACGCCCTCGTTAGTGTAAGCAATATCTCAATCAAATAAATTGTAATTTATTGTGGAAATGTGACGAAATTGAAAGTGACAGTGCGAGTGCAGTAATTAAAAGCCAAACTATTGCCATGCAAAGATTATCCGCGCGCCTGTAGCGGCGAATTTAGTACTTGTCTAACTTTTGACAGCTTTCAATGCAACTTTGCTTCGAGGATATTATGTTGGTAACAATGGTAACTGTTTTAAGAGCTGTCAAGTGTCAAAAATAGTAGTGATCTGTGTAAGTGACGCTCTCAGACAACTTCTAAAGAACAATGGCAGAATTTGGTCTGGGTTTGTTGTGGCGACCTAAAACTTCATATGAACAAAACAAATGGTTTTTTGTTTCTACGATTTTTAATATTTTCACTTTGTCTCGTTAAAGTTGGAGTATTTTATGATGATAAAAAGCATTCCAATGGATTACGAATACTTTATTATTTGATTGTTGCTATAGACAATGGTGTGACAAGAATAGACGTGAGCTATATCCGTAACGATTATTAAATTAGTAATCGATACGATCGACCTTTATAGAGTTGGTTTGGTTTAAAATGCAGTTATTTAATATTTAATCAACATGGTATCAATAAGCTACTGTTTTTGGAGCTAAACAACGTTTAAATCAAATAAAAATGTCAAAGCATCGTTTTAATGTTCTATCTTTTTCACATAAAATCGATTTAAAATGTGCAGCTCTGCTTTTGTCTTTGGCTGGGACAGTTAGATGCTACAAAATACTTCACCGTTTTGATGTCAATCTGACATATTATGTCATTTGATAATTCAAACGTACCTACCTTCATTTTTTAACTTTCATACTATAACTTTCCTTTTATCTACATTGTTTATTCTTAACTAAAAATTCAAACACCGATATCTTCATTTTCCACCTTTCCTGAGTGAAAATAAAATCATTTATAGACTCTCTTACTTACGCCAAATTTTTTGATATATTTTTTATTACTGTACGCTTAAATTTAATTTCAGACATTTTGATGTATGGAGATCAGCCATTGTCCTTTCGGCGCTTGAGTCGCTAGTTAGAATCTTAGCATCGCCAATAGGACATTGATAGTCCTATAAAGCTTAGGTTGTTCTATTCGTGAGAGTACATACGCCATGCAAATATAAAAAAGGACATTTTTAATATCCCCACAACAAAGCATACCACAAGCGTCACTTATTGTTTAGATAATAAACGGATGCATTATATATAGAATTGGTAAGATTAGTTCTTTAAAATGTTCTCGTTTTAAGGTTACAAACTTTAAACACATAATTCTGCGATAAATATCCAATTTATTAAAAAGAAAAAGATTATTAATCATCATACCTCACCCAAGACGTGAAGCAGATACCACTCAAACAATGAAACACGAGTATAACTGCAAAGCTAGAGCATCCCATAAACGTTTACTTGTATAGAACGCATACCAACATTTCAGAGCCGACAATATTAACAACGCATTCACGGCGACCGTCGTCATTAAAAGTTTCCGTATAAAACCGCCCCGCTATAAAGTTGACAAATATTATGAAAGTGGTGGCTGATTCAATGTAGATTGCATCGTAATTTGCGGGTACCGGTTAATTCGTCGGCCGCATGCAATTTCCAAGTAAACTATATAGCCCGTTGTAAACGCATCCGTGGCGCTCAGATTGAAATTGTGCTAGATAAAATCTGTGTGCTACTGTCGTATTGCGTCTAATGTTATCGTCTACTTTTGACTGATGTTGCTTACATAATGTGATTTAAGCTGAAATAGGGACAACTTTAGGTCTTCAAACATTTATTTTTTTAGGATCAAGGAAAGCGATAGACAGCAAATAAACATGAACTGTAAGACGACTTGACTTATAAGCTGCTATATCAGAAACTTAGTAACCATATAGAGTTACTTATATTAATGCAACTTATTTGTATCGCGTAATTATTTGAAAATAAAGGTGAAATAACCGATGTTTCAGCATGTATTACACCAGCCGTGGTCACGGGGAGACTCAGAAGTTTAAAAGTATTGATTTGTTAGGATATAAGAAGACAAATAGATCTAATTCATTTGTCGCAACGGACAATGTCATGTTTTACAATTGTAGTTGCCCTCAGGATTCAAGCCTTATATTCATTTAATCACCCTCAGAAGATATGCTTGAGTTGGTGGCCTATTACTTGATAATTTGCACCTATTATCCTTTTAGTTGTGATCAGCTTGCTTGCAGCCTCAAAATATTTTAACCTCTTTAAAACAGTTTACACACACCTTACTGGTTTAGTTGGTTGTGGTTGCAGACAGGGTTAATTTGATAATAAGTGATAAAAATGTATCGGATACTCGGAACAAATGTACGTGGTATATATCCCGAAATACCATTTGGAACTAATGTTAGTGACTACGAAAGATTAAATTAATATATTACCGATTAGAGATGCGTTTTTGAAATAACACGTCAGTATAACTTGAAGACTGAAAGTGCTTAACAGATTCTGTGTGGGGTACAGTTACATAGGTATTTCAAAAAAGTAGGTGTAGGTGTGCTTGAATACTTTAAAATAATGTCAAAGTTATACCGGCGGAGACGGATATGGCAAAACGTGTTTTCTCCTGAGAAAACGTGTGAGTAACAAAATTTGTTCAAAATGTGTGTTTATCAATTTAATATTTAAAATTACAACCTGGTGCCGCTTCGTACGTGAATAATGCAAATATTTTGATTATGCAGATATCGGGGCGGTGTTTAAGAAGTTTTGTTTTGAGCCACAACGGTATCTATGAAGTTAAAACTTAATACTTGTACCGTTCTTTACTTGGAGCTATTGTTGCGTGCCAAGAAGATGTTTTATCTTATATATATTATGAGAATACCAACCTAATATTGTAAATTCATTTGATTATAGCACAATAATCGGACGAAAATTACGTTTAGCATTCTTCATTCAAGCATGCAGAGTTAAGTATAGAACCTACTTTATACCTACATTGTATCGCGACCTGACAGGCACGATTGGAGCTTTTTAACGAGAAATCCTGAAGCTGGTTGAAGGAACAAGATATGAAGTTTCTTCACAATAGCGTCAATGTATTTTAAAATTATGATGAGTCTCTTAGTAATAATGACATACTTATCATAATTTTGAAATATTATATCCAAACGCGGAACAAGTTTTCATGCTCATCTGAAAGCAAAACAAAACTATATTTTCCCCGTATTTCATTCAATACTTTAATTTTTAAAACAGAATGGAAAATGAGGCATACATTGCCATTGTTAAAAAATATTCAGCATGTTTTTGAAGTTATGCCTTTCCTGCGACATGTCAACTTAATCCATTGGCTAACCCTAGTTTATCCTTTAGCCTTACATGACGTGAATCGAAAATTTCCTCTGTTGGCCATTTCACGCCTTAATGGATATAAGTACCTTTGTTTTCTTTTATTGGTGTCCGGTTGGAAAATCCTCATGGAGTCCCTCCGCCCTGGGGGGGGAAGGACGAAGGGGACTGTCAGACTCTTACTGACTAAAAACCAACCCGTGCTCCTCATGTACCCATGTGTCGGAGGGTAGGGTTTCACCGAAGCATTCCTCGCTACCCCCCGACGGGTATTGGCCCGCCAGATGGTCAGGCGGGCCCCGAACGAAACCCCCTTGGCGGCGGATGAAGATGTTGGGCTCCGCCGCCAAAACACCCAGCGGCCGTAGAGGATAGGGAGGACGGCAACGCAACACCGAATCTCCTCTTCCTCTGTGGCCCCACCGCGACGCAACGATGGTGCGCCCCCATTTGGTCGCGGGAGATAGGGCGCGCGGCAACGCAACACCGACACGCCTCTCCTCCCGCGACCACATCCGACTGCGAGGGACAGACAGAACTGTCCCCCGCACCCGCACCTTGGGACGCATCCTACGCAGGCCTCACCCAAGCCCACGTGGAGCGTCCCCTCCCGGGATCCCGCTTAGCTTCACCGTGGGTGTACCTCAAACCCACGGTTACTGAGCCCCCCCACCACGACAAGGTGGAGATCCAACGGGGGGGATGGATATAAGTACCTGCTATTATAAAAAAATATAAAAATGCTGATATAAGAGTGGATTTCGCTTTTAGTGAAATTAAGACTTATAAATTGAATATTTTTTTAATTATTGTATTTATAAATAGTCCCAGGGCCACCACCTGAGGGGTATACTGTTTTCTTCAAGGGGTAAATGAAAAGTAATATGAATTGTTTGCAGTAGAGCCAGCTTATCGCTATTTAGACAAGAATTCATGACAAATAGTCCGTTTTTCTCCTTACTAAATATTTATCAAAATAGAAATAAAATTTATGTTTTATTAAACTATTTGTCAACGCCATGGCTGGACTCTTTGACTCAAAATTATAACGTAATAATACCTTTATACGATAGATCATGTAGATTTGTTTAGGTATACCACCACAGACATGTAGATGTTCAATTCAAATGACCGGTGCAAATTAATCGCTTGATTTGTCTGCAGGGATACATCTGTATTGGCATATTATAATTATGATTTCGTTACAACGATGTTTCTGTTCAGGTATATTGAGCAAATTGACATTTGTTTAGGTATACCATCAGCAAAATACACCTACTACACTTGCACTTTTCTAATATAATCAAGAAAAAAGGTTTATATATTATGTTTGGAACAAATAACCTAAAATTACTAGAACGATTACAAAAATCCTTTACCATTATAATGCACCATTATCTATATAACATAACATATAACATTGGCTATATTTATTAGCCACCCGTGCAAAGCTGGGACGGGTGGCTAGTGGGTAATAAATAAAACCATTACCACATCATTTGCATGAGCACTATATCAACTATTTTCCTACAACAGTAACAATATATTTATCAGATAATTTGTAAGTTTAAGGGCTTCGTGCCTTTAAACTCCTCCACTGCAATTTTACAAACATTTTGAAGCTTTCTAGATAATGTAACATAAAGATTCTTATAAGCAAAATACATTTACAACTGGCTACATAACAAATCATGAAAATTCTTAAAATAGAATACTTTTAAATTAAATTCTGCTCTTTACACAACGATATCACAGCCTATCATCGTTTTGTCGGGCACAGTTCTGACTACTCGTGACTTTCATTACAATGTAAATTCTAAAAATCACGTTGCCCAGCTGTCTAGCGGACCGGCTCATATGATTCCAAGTTGCGGTCTTGTGCCAAAATATTGTTAGAAGCCAGCTACCATTATTATGAAGTAACTACCTAGTTGCTTATAAGTCCATAATCAACTGCTTTAATTTATAGACATGTTCCATTCTTCTGTTCTTCGTACACTATGAGGAGATTGGCAAAGAAGAATAGCATTGCTTGTTTGGTTTGCCTGCTTTATATAATATAAGATATAACTACCGAAAACGTACCGATTTATAGATACTTGCAGTACTCGTTGCCTTAAAAAAATATTCACCGTTTTGTCAGATTCAATATAATAAAGCAAATCTTTACAGAATGGTTGCTAATGAGGTTAGCGATATTTATCATCAACATGACGATCATCATACATATAAAATATTCTGTACTGACTGACATAAATCATCACATAGCCCAAAATACTAAACAATAATGTTTGGACAGTGTGTGCGTTGTATTACGTAGGCTCCCAGTAATGAAGGAGATTTCGCTAAAGAGGCTAAAATATCTACAGTAATTCTGTATTGCCCACATTTTATAGTGTTTGTTTCAAATTGCCCTGATTTTGAAATAGACATTCAAATAATACGCACATCACTTTGAAAGTGCGCACCGATAATTCAGACCCGTTGAGCAGTAGTTTATTGTCTATCTCGTGTTTAACCAAGTTCTTACCTGTCTGCCTTTTTTCAACTAAGCGTGTTGCGATAAGCCTGTAATAAAATAACATTTTCCGACGTACCTACACAATGAAAATAAAACAAAAGAGAAAAATATCGGACATAAAAGGCTTTTAGAAAGTCTAAAAGACTAACATTTTTACCAGGCGATTTTTAGTCAAACAGCCTGAAAAAGAGATTAGAATGAAGCCTTTTGTTCATTAGGTCAAAGTAAGGAAGAAAAAAAATCATTAAGTTAATTTTGAGGAGTTAAGATGGGTTGACATAATGGGAAGCTTTTTGGAGACGAAAAATAGCGGCCATACGAATCTATAAATTCGTGCGGTTAAGCGCGTTGGTCACCCAAATATATATATATATATATATATATATATATATATATATATATATATATATATATGTATTGTTTATATGTATATTATGTATTATTTGTATGTATAGGTAATGTATACCTTATGTTTTGTATATGTATATATATATATATACCTACATATGTATTTACATTGTATTCAAATAACTATAAGTTTCCAGATATATTTGATCACTACACCATCAAACCTATCCTTTTCAGTCTGTCCATCCTAAGGTTGCCTGTAAGAAATCGCATTTTGCGATAAGGCCGCCCTTGTGCATTTACAATTTTTTGTAAATTTAAGATATCTACAAATCATTTGTAACAATTGTATTTGCGCAATAAAGATGTTATCTATCTATCTAGCTATCTAATTAATTAATGATACGAAGTCGTGTAACAGCATTAGACATGACAAAAGAGTTTAAATTAAATTCATAATTGTACTACAAATTTGGTTTTAGATGCAGATATTTGTGTGCGATTTGAAAATAACTTAATTTGTTAGTGCTTATCTTAATATATAAAATCCTTGCGTTACTGACTGACTGACAGACACGCTACAGCCGAAACTATTGGGCGCAGCAAGCTTAAATTTGGCATGTATGTTCCTTGGGGACCGTAGGGGTTCACTAAGAAGGGATTTCCCGAAATTTCCACGGGATCGGCCAAAACGGGTAAATTAAAAAAAAAATGCAGGTGTAGCTGCTGGCGTCCTCTAGTATTACATAATCTGCAAAATTAAAATCTGACTTTCATTTGCGCTTGTGTTTAGATCGAAGTAGGTACGTCCCGTGTCGGTCAAACTGTCCGGTTTTTCTTTGTAACGTAAAAAGACCTTTCAGGTGTCCACTGTTACGTTATCCCTACTAGGGTGTGTTTAAAGGAGAACATGAGTTGAATGTTACCATAAAAATTGATTTAATTGCCAAGAAAATCTACACATCATTTAGCAATTGAAAAAAATTACTAGTAATGCGTAATTAAAAAGATATACACAGACAGGGTCGCATGATTCGGCGATGGGTGAGGTTTCTGTTGAGATTCCTGCTGCCGATGGTCCAGGAGAGTTGGTGACTTAACGCGGTGTGCTGCAGCCGCCGCAAAGGAAAAGGCGAAGCCAACGCGTCCGCTTTTATAGAAGCTCGCAGTGCAGTGGGGGCGGAGGTGCAAGCGGCCGAGAGGTGGTGTCCTCTCGACGTCACAGCGACGTCACACACTCCCCCCATTAGGCCAGAATTTTCCCAGAGGGAAAATTCTGTGGCTGGTAGGCGGCAACTGCATTCGGAGACCCTGAAACAGATGAGTGGTAGTGGTATCAGTAGGTTAAATACAAGGCAACTATTAACCCTGAAAGAGGAAAAAAACAAGTATAACCCTCGGCCATTCATACGTCACCAAGCATTGAACGTTCCTATTACCTGACATTCATCACATTCAAAAAGGCCTACACACAATCATACGCATGAACAAGCCAACATTCATTCACGATGCGAGTCGCATTCATTATAATACACGACGCGCGAAGAGGTATTATACGTGAGTTTTATAGCAAATAGTCACCCAGTCTATGTTGGTAGGCACCACCTGACCACCCATATTCGATAAGTGAAATTAATTGAAAGAGTATAAGTCGTAAACCAATATTACGATCTTACTATATTACGATACTAACAATCATACGATTAGTTGGCAGTATCACAAACAAATTGCTCAATAACGCGCTCGATGCGAATTGTAAAAGCATAAAAAAGTGTTCATTATAATTAAGTATAAAGTATAATACAATGTTTTGAGCCGAGTGATCGGCTGACGTAAACAAGTGAGTCATCACTGCGCGCTTGGCGCCGGCCGCATTCCATTGTCGCGGACAATTAACTGGTTTCTGATTATGATACAAAATCAACAACGGCAAATACACAATTCGGAATAGGTTGCAATGTATAGTACATCACCGCAGGAGACAATCGATGACATAGTATACACAACCATAGCCAAAAACACAAAAAAAAAATTCGCGGCAAGATGTAATGTATAGTACATCGTCGAAGGAGACTGTCGACGACATAGTATACACTACCATAGTTAAAAACACAAAAAAACACAATCGAGAATCGAACCACAGACCGATCCGACAACAACCTTTCAGCCACTGAGCCATAAGGGAAAAAAAATATTATGTTACGATCAGTCATTACCAAAGCTATATGTAACAAGATATATGGGTACATGTAACGAAGGGTTAAGTTATTTTAGTGATTAATTCATTAGTGATGAGCATTAATCATTACATTCTTAAACTTTGTAGTGAGTTAATTTAAGATCTTTTATATGGAAATCACCAAGAGAAACATATCTGATATTTATATGGTTATGTGAAATTAGATAGTTATTAGATAGTTGGATAATTAGTTAGATAAATAACAGATTGTGCAACAATATTAAGTTTGGAAAACCTCTTCGACAATTTATAACAGTAATATTTATTCATGTTTTATGTTAGCATGTTTATATAAATCGTTAACACAACAATGCGTTATCTTGTGACTTGTGAGCTCCAATTCGAAAACAATAGCACTATTGTTGGCCTTCACAAATAATTATGTAGGTAATTATAACTTCGCATACCTATGCGTCTTACATTGTTGTAAATGACACTGTACCCAATCGTTTATAAACTTATTTATGCTGTAATAGAATAAGATTTAATTATTTTATTCAGCTTTTAGGTTTAAAATAGTTGATTGTAAAATACGAAAGGGTATTCTTAAATTTGTACATCAATTAATTCGTTTTAGTTATTAAAGTATATAAATTATTGATTTATGTATAAGTACCCACATTAGTTATTTAAGTATTGAAATTATTTATTAATTTGTGTGTAAACAGCCACTTTAGTTATTTAATGAGGTATAAATATTATTTATTTGATTCATATGTAAATAGCCACTTATTTATTCAAGAATAGAAGTTATTGATTCAATTTATGTGCAAATACCCACTTTAGTTAAAGTTAGTTTAGTTCAATTAAGTTTGATAATTTCAGTTTGATATAATTACATTTGCGCAAACACAAGAACACATTACAACCAGCACTATTTAAGATGGTTTAGTAAAACCAGATGCATAGCATTTTGTATAAAGGAAACAAGTTACATATTGATAATTAAGTATTTATCCGGCTGTCAGCGGTTTAATTTTATCATTTATTCATCATTATATGTTTTATATATTTCAATAGAAACCAGACATTGAAAGAACAATCCTAGCGACACAAAACATTACAAAAAGAACATAATTCAATAATTGCGACGCAGGAATTTTATGTTTGAGTTCACAATGAACAGTAAATGCATAAATAGATACATTTGCAAATGACATACCGATAGGCAGTAACAAGGAGGTAAAATCGAAGACCAAAAACAACGATTGTAGCATAATAAACATTTGACAAAACGAACAACTAATAATTCTACGATGATATTCGTATTTCTATACCAAATAGACAATAACTACATTCGTTCATTATTGTTAGTGAGCAACCTGCATGTGACACGTGTACATTTTATTAATAAATGAACGCGGAATTCTAGCTAGATAGTATATAATACGCTAGCATCTTAGGTACGTTCATTCTCAGCCAGTCCAACTATGTTAGGTACACGTGGTATAATAAAGAGGCAACTTTCTTAGTAAGAAAGAAAAAAAGGTATTTAACTTTGAAAGATAATCGCCATAGTAGGCGGTGCGGTAAATGTATTGAATAATAGCTACTATATAGAAATATAATATAAAATGTATCGTCGTACAAAATCACTAGCAGAAGGTTATAGTAGAAAATAGAAAGAAATGAAAAAGAGAAGGGTGTGAATTCGTTCCATAAGTCAGCCAAAGCAGATTATTAGCAATAATTACCAGTAGCACTTAATTACCTTAGTGGCATTTAAAAAAGCTAATCGCGAAGCATACGATCAACGAAGGTGACCTTAGCACGTCGTTAGTGGACGTGAGGTCATAAATCGCAATACAAAGAATGCAATCAAGGAATGTGACCACAGCGCGTCATTTAGTTGACACGTGGTCGCAAGCAAAACGATTATAACTTGTTACTTATGCGGTTGATACAAAATAAATTATCACACGCGGCAACAAAAATAGTTATAATATAAAATGCTTACCATGCGTAGGAAGACAAAATTTGTCTGTTGTGACCGGCTCAACACAAAACCGACCTTCCGAGCACAACAGAACAAAAAGAGAAAATGTCTATTGTGGCCGGCATAACACCACCGACTTTTCGTCCACAATAAAACAAGCAAAAAGAAACAATAAATGGCACTAAAATAATTACACATTGCTTTGGAACGATTTCACACATACACAAAAAATAAAAATAAAGACTCACCGGCAGCGGATTCTCAACAAAACCCTATCTATAATATTCCCGTGGGCGCCACTGTGACGTAAAAAGACCTTTCAGGTGTCCACTGTTACGTTATCCCTACTAGGGTGTGTTTAAATGAGAACATGAGTTGAATGTTACCATAAAAATTGATTTAATTGCCAAGAAAATCTACACATCATTTAGCAATTGAAAAAAATTACTAGTAATGCGTAATTAAAAAGATATACACAGACAGGGTCGCGTGATTCGGCGATGGGTGAGGTTTCTGTTGAGATTCCTGCTGCCGATGGTCCAGGAGAGTTGGTGACTTAACTCGGTGTGCTGCAGCCGCCGCAAAGGAAAAGGCGAAGCCAACGCGTCCGCTTTTATAGAAGCTCGCAGTGCGGTGAGGGCGGAGGTGCAAGCGGCCGAGAGGTGGTGTCCTCTCGACGTCACAGCGACGTCACATCTTTTTGGAAGTTCGAAGTAGCAACACTTCGTGAAATATCAGATAAATGGCAATAGGTTCGCCCACTGGGTTATGGTATATACATAAATCACGGCACTTGAAATGTGGCCATCGTACACTACTGTCTACCTATTTGGACATACAAAATCATGCATCTCTCTGTGTGTAATGTGTCGGTCTTACGGCCATTTTCAAAATTCGATCCATACATGGATTTTGAGATTCGAGATTCGTGTTTGACATATTTTTTATGGAGCTTATGTCAAAAACGAATCTAAAATCTACAGATCTATCTATAGATTGAAAATTGAATTCTGTAGTTAATAATGGTATTATGTTTTGGAAGGACTATAAATTCACAACTTCATCTATGTGTTACAAATGTTATCAAAACTAATAGACAAGTAATTTCTTCACGTCACGAAATACCAAGATTACCAAGTAGTCTTTGTATATTTAAGCACTTGTCTGTACCATACTAAGATTTACACAACAGTGATGGCAAGAATTTGTATATATAATAAATATAATATAATAAATAATATAAAATTTATATTTATTATATTATACTGAACTATTTATAAGAATACTAGTAACATGCCTATATGCAGCTTCACGGTTGCTTAGTAATGTTTTACTGTACTACAATATCTACGAAGTTATTGTGAATTCTGCCCACGCAAAAATATCACGTATATACCGCTCCATACAACGCTGTTAGTCTCGTTTTCATTTCCAAAAGGATTTTTCGCATAGTCCATTCCCCTTCACAGGCGAGCCATACACAAAAACTGTGCGTTTTTTTTCTTTTTATCAGCCTACATTTAAGCGACTCGGTTAAATGCTTCAAATGTTTCCCCGTTATTTTTGCTTTCTAAAATATTTTGGACGTTTGAATTTGGTACTGGTTAAATTATTATAAGGTAGCGCGCTTTACCGTTTTAAAACTAGGTATATCAATATTTTTTCTAATGGCATAAGCCATAACTGACTAAAACCACTTCACAGATGATATCCAACAAGAATTATAGTTTTGAAATGATAATAATTACAAAATTTAAATGAAACCAAGGTTATGCCATTCCACCTAAAATGTTAATGCTTTATATTACTGACTTTTAAAAACTATAAGATACAATGAAATGAAAATTTATTACGTTATTATGAATAATCACATTACTTTCCAACATATATTCAAGTTGGTACTACTTATATGATTAATTGCATTTTGTCATTCTTTTGCATTTGGTCAACTCTCATACAAAGTTACCAGTGAACTTCTTTAAAGCCCTAGTGAAGTCAGTTTCAAGATTGTTTGTGGGTTTAGTGGTACCTATCGTTAAACCAAGGGTGACCAACGCGCTTAACCGCACGAATTTATAGATTCGTATGGCCGCTATTTTTCTAAAATCTTCAAAAATCTTCCCATTATGTCAACCCATCTTAACTCCTCAAAATTAACTTAATGATTATTTTTTTCTTCCTTACTTTGACTTAATGAACAAAAGGCTTCATTCTAATCTCTTTTTCAGGCTATTTGACTAAAAATCGCCTGGTAAAAATGTTAGTCTTTTAGACTTTCTAAAAGCCTTTTATGTCCGATATTTTTCTCTTTTGTTTTATTTTCATTGTGTAGGTACGTCGGAAAATGTTATTTTATTACAGGTTTATCGCAACACGCTTAGTTGAAAGAAGGCAGACAGGTAAGAACTTAGTTAAACACGAGATAGACAATAAACTACTGCTCAACGGGTCTGAATTATCGGTGCGCACTTTCAAAGTGATGTGCGTATTATTTGAATGTCTATTTCAAAATCAGGGCAATTTGAAACAAACACTATAAAATGTGGGCAATACAGAATTACTGTAGATATTTTAGCCTCTTTAGCGAAATCTCCTTCATTACTGGGAGCCTACGTAATACAACGCACACACAGTGTCCAAACATTATTGTTTAGTATTTTGGGCTATGTGATGATTTATGTCAGTCAGTACAGAATATTTTATATGTATGATGATCGTCATGTTGATGATAAATATCGCTAACCTCATTAGCAACCATTCTGTAAATACAATATACATACATATGTAGGTATATATATATATATATACATATACAAAACATAAGGTATACAAAGTTTAGATAACAGAGTGACGTGACAAATTGTGCTTATTTAATGATGATGCAATTATAAAATCACTTGTTTATTGCAATAAAAATGAAGACCAATTAATTTTACATGGAAAAGGTTTAATTATGTTGATAAATGTGTTTCAAGAGTCAACACTTTTTACAAATATTATATAATTACCGCTGTTTGATGACCTATTTGGTTATCGGCAAGTAGTCATGGAAAATGGATGTGATTTATGATGAGGTGAATGGTGATGGACTATTGGGCATAGATGTATTACATAACCATAATTTAAACTACACAGGTTTTAAAATACATGTATACAGAAATGCTAAACCCGAACTGCTACTTAGAATTGATAAACAGAAACCTAAGTGACACTTTCTTGTACCAGAATTAGCACGAATGTATCATAATTTTCATCAATGTAGAAACCACGGTATCGACTAAGAGCACTAGAGTGAAAATACAACTAAATACAAAATTTAAAAATAAAGTTCAGCATCAAATGAACTTCGGTGCACATTTTCGGCAAAAATTAAAACACCACTAGCTCTCACACTTTCAGCTACATAATTGAGACGCATTAAAGTGGTCATAATGAATTCACTAACACAAATCAAATTCAAATAATTTATTTGTCTAAAGGGGGTTTTACAATGGTGGTAAATTATAGATAAGTCCAGCACATTAGCCATCTCAGTTCATGACATACAAATATATGAACATACAAATATATCAAGTTCCAAAATAAATAACTACACAGAAGTCACAAAGAAAAACCACTATAAATATGGACAGCCTTGCAAATAAAAATATATCAACATTTATAATTTAAATATTCCTTCACAGAGTAAAACCCTTTTTCGATGAGCCAAAGTTAAGTCAAAGTCAAAATCCTTTATTCATTTCAATCACAAAGTGACACTTATGAACGCCATTTAAACAATTGCCCTTTAAATCTATTAAGAGGCAAGTTACGAGTTGCAGATGATTGTAGATACGTACAGCCATTGCGTAACTAGTTATTACGACTTCTTATCTGAGTTCGTATTGGTGGTAGAACAAGATTTATTCGGATAACGTGTATTAAACTTACAAACATCTTTCTTATAACTAAACAAGTCACTATTATTTTTCACAAAAATACACATTTCTTAAATATAAATACAAAGTTAACAATAACAGTAAAAGTAAACACGAATTTTGAGCTCGAAGTATGTTATAAAACTAAATGCCAACTTGTGTTAATGCTGACGAATTCCTTTGAAGTGTCAATATTGGTACGAGTGGCTGCGCAGTAATTCGATTGCGATGCGAAATAGTTTGTTATGACTATGTGTCTGCGCCACAATCAAATTATATAAATATTTAATTAAATTTAATATGTTTATAAAAAGAAAGCCATTCACTCAAGCACGCACAAAATAAAAATAAATATTATTAATCTAGCAACATTCATAATCACCTCACTCAACAATTCACTCAAATTCATTCCTATCTAACTCGCGAGGGCTGATCAAAATCCCGCATTACTCCCTCCTTACTCCCTCGCATATCCTTCCGCTCCCGCCCTCCAATCAGTATCGTCCGAAAATCGCACTCCGCAACTCGTATCCGCGTCCGCGCCGCTTCGCTAAAAAGTTCTAAAATCAAGTATTTAAAAGTGTTTTGTGTGCGAAAATTGACTTTGTGGGTGGCTTACCAGCTTCTAAGACCTAGGAACACTGCTCCGCATCAAGATATCGAAGAAAACACTCTAAACAATCTCCATTACTCCATCCGTAAGTACCTCACTACTAGCCTGTCTTTTGTGCCCACACTGTGGTTATTACTATTCAGTAGCTGCAATCTCTATGGTACACGCCATGTGGCGTATTGCTCTCTTTGAGCTCAGATTATTATACTAACAATATTCAACAAGATTTATACGTATTCCACCAGTATTAATAAAGACAAGCTTATTTAAACAACAAATCTATACACCACTATTTTTTAATTAGTACAGAAACTCTAAGGACAGATTAGCGAAGATATTATTATCATAATATGTGACGCAAGAATTTCATAATATCAATAAAGAGCAAAGTTATTATCATTTGTTTATTGTAGAAAATCTCACTTAAATCATAGTCATATTTTACAATCCATTCACGTATTCATTGATAATATTGCATCCTGCTCATTCGCATTCTCTCTGTCGCACTTATGATGTAGGTAGCCATAGAAAATAAAATGAAGAAAAATAATAAATGTAGGTAGTTATTTTTTAATTTTGTTAATTCTACCCTCTCCTTCATACTTCATTCGGGCTTAGGACCGGTAAAATTTATCGTTTAACAAGTAATTAAATACGGAGGTATGTAATTAGAAAGCAAACAAATATCAAAATGAAAGAAGGTGTTCTGGACTCAAAGAAAAGAGTAATTTTGGCGTATTTATGAAGTAAGAATAATCTGCTATTTAAAACCATATTTTATCATCATCATGTCAGCCTAGAGACGTCCACTGCTGGACATAGGCCTTCCTCAAGGTGTGTGGAGAACACAGACCGATTTTGAGCCGCCCGCATCAAATTATTATTTACTTAAGTACGTATTATTTACTGAACTTACAAGTATTTCCATTGTCCTTCGAAATGTCCACCACCGTTGACAAAAGCATCCAATATGCACTGTTTTAATTATTGTTTGTCACTGACCTGTTCACTTTTGTACACTCACAATAAGATGTCCATGGGTACACAGCTGCACTCGCGATTTTGCCACTCAAAAAGTACGCACGAAGCATAGCTACATACTCCCGTGATATGAACAGATATGATAGGCCATCGCGTCGGACAAACGTAGACAAACAATTAACTTTTGCAACGAAATTAGATACGCTCACTTTCGCTAGCAATTTAGCAATGTTTGTCGCATCGTCGGAGCGTGGCGCAGGCGCAGGGGGGGGGGGGGGTTGGTGGGAAAATTTATTAATGGTTCATTTTACTATGATAGTATGCGGGTCGGTCATAGTATTAGTATTGCATTTACCAATTATCACGTATTTTTGTGGACAGTTTTGAGACAGTTTTGGGACTTAGTGTTTTTATTTTTTAACTACATAAATATGTTCAGTTAAAGATACTTAGTGCTCTGTTAAATTTTTTGTACTAATTAAAAAATAGCGGTGTATAAAGGAATGGTAATACGAACGTAATATCAGGCTTAATACCTTAATTTATTTAGAGTCGTTTCGTTTCCATCCAGAGAATTGAAACAATAGTCACCGCACTTTGTCAAAGGATTTAATTGTTCAATTTGCTACATGATCAAATACACTCTTACTAAACAAATGTAAAGTAAAATCGTGAAAACTTCACACCGATTTAAAATAGCATATTAAAATAAAAAAATACCCAATGAAAAAAGCGGATTCACAGTGCCCTTTCACGTGAAAGGCTTCGCTTCGTTTTAAAAGTAAAGCAATGAAGATTTGTAAGGCTTAGTTAGATAAACAACTTGTTTTATATAAATGGAAAATAAAGACAAGTAGGCTACGAAAAGAAAATAAGATGGGTGGCATTCAAGCTGTGTGTGCGTGCGAATTTTATTTCACATTTATATGATCAAGGTGTGATAAATGATCTAAGTGTGGGTCCCTCGAGTGCGCCTAATATTCACTGGTGCGATCTCAGAACGTTATGATGAAAATTCACTTTTACGGCGAAGGTAACCGTTACTCAGGAACTGTCATTATTTTTATATTTGATGGACTGCTCCCGAGTGAATATTACGTAAAATAATATCATTGTTTTATAACTTTATGATAATAAAACAATTTTGAGAATCTTATCGCGAGTTATTTCTTGTAAAAAGTTTAGTGCATCGTACTATGAACCAACACTGTAGGTCATAAAGCGATGTGATATCGGGAACTCATAGTTTAAAGTGGTTCCATGAATAACCAATCAAGCGAAATAGATCTAAAATGTCCACTTCAGTAGCATCTTTGTGACAAATTACGTAAATGCTTCTTGAGTGTATTTGAGCAGAAATGATTGTAATAATTATGTCTGTATTGTATCTACGTTATACTACTATTGAACTTGTACATAGATTAGTTTTAAACAATATGGTCAGCCTAAAATATATACCCAATAGACATAAATTTTATTTAAATTATTCGCACTTATATCTTATTGTAATATACTCGCTGTCTGGTCGCTTCTTTTGCTCTTTTTCTCTTTACTGTGGACTGCTAAGCTCTCATAATATTGATGCTTGTAAATATGTTGCAATTGCCACAAGTTGGTGTTCTGGCCTATTCCTTACCTGTTTCCCAGCAATATCGTAGTAAAGTATGATAACCAGTAACCACGATTTCTGGTACTTCGCAGCTGCGGGACGTATGATTCACCTCAGTGGTCATAATGGGTAATCCCCGTATGGTTTGAGAGGGTCGGGAGACCGTCATACACCTTCAGCTCTAAACTGGATTCAAAGAGAAAGGGGTGACAGTTTGCAACATAGCTTCTAACCTGAGAAAAAAAACTTAAGTAGTATCTAGAAGATGGCTGCCTAAAGCCTTGTATTCATTAGGCTACATTTGTTGACAAACACTGTTTTTAAACAGTTTATAAAAAGTGTTTTATCATCTCTGGAAACAGTTTATAAACAGTTCATAAACAAAGGTGACAAACATTGTTTCTGAAACATGTTGCCGTGCTCCCGAATCGAATGGAGAGCAAGCCAAAACATCTTGTTTATAAGCAAAAGTCAACAGGTGTGGACGTGTGTTGCGCGGGTTTATTTACATGGAAGTAGTGTGGTCCAACAACCAAGTTTCGATGCTCATAGAGATAATTCCGAATCTACCACCTTTAATTTTTTTTTTCTAGTAGCACTCTTATGAATTACTAGATGATGCCCGCGGTTACAACCGCGTTATTTAAGGCTTCTGCTCTGCTCCCGTGGCTCATAGCGTGATGTTATATAGCCTATAGCCTTCCTCGATAAATGACCTATCTAACAGAAAGAAATTTTCAAATCGGACCGGTAGTTCCTGAGATTAGCACGTTCAACCAAACAAACAAGCAAACTTCAGCTTTATATTTTAGTATTAGATTATGTAAGTAGCACAGAGCATCACTACCTCCTCTGGCGACATCCTAGCAACAACTGACAGGTGTGGACGGCCATGATTTAGAAACAGTGTTTACGGTAAACTTGGTGATAAACACGTCATAAACAGTTTATCAACAAATGTTGCCTAATGAATACAAGGCTTTAAACTGATCTGCCTGCAATATTCAGCTTTATTCGATTTCTGTGTGTGGCCAACTCTAGCGTCAAAGATTTCTGACCCTCTAAAGGCCTTCGAGATGACCAACGACTTTATGTGTCTTTCAAAGCATGGTAGCTGTCTGATGTAAATGCCACAAAAGATCACCCATCAAAATGGTGGCCTATGCGAACAAATTCATATTCTGTACGCTATAAGCACTACACATCATTGCGTTATCCCATTTGAAACCCGGGATCCGCTTACATGTCTAATCAGATTTGACTGAATTTTAGCTTAAGCACAGAGCGATTGCCCTCAGACCTTCGCAGCACAAAGGTATAGGCATATGCTGTGGTTTAGACTACTACTAGGTTATTCAAAGATACTGACTACCTATCAAGACGGTCAAAGATCTTCATGACATCTGGGACCGACTGCAGTATCTGTAGATTGCCACATGCTCTCCGAAGCACGAAACAAGCGATAATTTACAATGCAATACACATATAACGCCTAAAAGTCACTGGTGCCGTGGAATCGAATCCGATCCCCTCTGCATGGCAGACTCTAAGTATCTCCACTAGACTATAGCTGCTATGAGCACCATACATTTACCTATAACGACATTAAATTTCTAATCCACATGGAAAGATTAAAACCACCATCTACATAATATTCCCAAATTAAAAACCGCAGTTGTCTCGTATTCACAAACTCATTTACTAGAGTGATGGCGCTTGGGTTTTTACAAATACAAATAATAAAAACAACGTCCATCAACTTTATTACGAAAGTTTTTTTAAATTTGGGTATTAACAATTACAAACATATTTGGAAAAAATCAATACATGACAAATATTGTAGCGATAGTGAACATATATTTTAGTATAAAGTTTACATAATCCGAAAGCTTTTGTGTATTTGATGGACGAATGAAAATCCATTATAATTATAACAATGCGGATGTGTTTGTTGGTTTGTCCTTACTGCAGAAAAACTACTCAACAAACTTTGACAAAAAAATTGCTGGCAACACCGGCTGAAGTAAACATTGGCTCCGAAAATTATGAAAAAATATTTTTTCATAATTTTCGCAAGTAAATATAAGTAATATACCATAAGTGAAGTGAAAACAGTTTAATTACCTAATAATATCGTTTGCAAATAACATTTTGATCAGTGACAAAAATAAATAGCAGTGAACTAGGTGCCTATTATAAACTCATAAACTGGAAATAGTACGAAGTGGAGTGATATGTGGTAGCAGAAGACATCAAAAAACAACGGAAGGACTTATTAAATAACCCAATATAAACATGGTGCCGACAAACTCGTCCTAAATAGCCCAAAAAGTTTTGATTTTTCACTATACCGTTATCACCATTCAAAATTTGCTATTCATTCAATATCACCCAGAAAAATTCACCAATCAAGATCAAAGAGCAGTGCTACCAACTAAAGCGCAGTGGTAATGAACGCGTTCCAGTTCATACACATTTAATAATATAGCCATAATACATAGCAAAAAAGGCCAAACTAACCAGTCTTCACAAAGGTACTTTGTAAGCTGTGAATCGATAAAAGTTAGTATAAAAAATATGGAAGACATCAATAATATTACAATAAGGAAACCTATTACAAAATCAACATCTCTAGAAGATTTGAATATTAGCAGTAATTCAATGAATTCATCATGTTCAGAAGAGCTGCTTACGAAAAGCTTTGACCTTTCCACCCGGGCCTTGACATTATGTAGAGAAGAGTTGACTACAGAAATAAATAACTTAAAATGCAACTTAGAAAGCACACAAAATGAACTTGAAAATGTTATTATAGAAAATGTAGAATTGAAAAAACAAATAGCTCAACTGATACAAGAAGTAAGCACGTTGAAACAAATATGTATGAGTCCTATAACAACATTTCGAAAAAATCTTTCCACAACGAAAAAAAACAGTGTGAGACGACGACTTACGGACACTTTCAACGATAGTTCAGTCACCAAATCAAGAAAACCAACGCCAATATGCCAACCACAAAATATAGAGCATAAAATAACACGCGAAGAAGAAGGCCTTCACACAGCACCGACAAGAAACCCCGCACCAGTAGTGGAAATTACTGATAAGCGCTCACCCGCTTATACAGATGTGGAAATCCAAGATAAGGTGTATCCGGAGAACCAACCCGTGAAAGACTCGTATAGACGTGGAACGGAGAACTAACCCGTGAACGACTCGACTAGACGTATATTTATATTTGGCGGTTCTCAATGCATGAATATGTCGAAACACATGACTAAACTAAGATTAAGTTAAAAATCATTCGTTATAATGTTAGATCGTTTATCAAACCGAATGCTTCGACCGAAGAAATTTTGACATGTGCTAAATTGTTTGACATCCGTCAGGACGATCGCATTATATTATCTGTGGGGCAACATGATAGTAACCCTCTAAAAATTATGACTGAGCTGTCATTTTTTCTTAAAAATGTAAAGTGCAAAGTTTTTGTTTTGAAAACGGTAATTAATAGATATTTGAATGAATATAAATTGAATGACATGTTAAAAATGGTAAGCAGGCAATATGCTAATTGTATTTTCATTGACTTTATAAAATACATTTAGCAGAATTACGTAGTCAAAACGAAGAACCGGACATAATATGTTTGTCAGAAATTTTTATTGAAAAAGGCCACGAATATTTATTAAAACTTTCTGGCTACAAACTAGCAAGCATCATACTGCAGAGCGAAAAAACAAAAACGTGGTGGTACCTGTATTTTTGTAAAGAAAGAGTTAACGGTCAGAGAAATAGGGTTGTTAAAAGAATATAGTAAAGACAATGATTTTGAATGCTGTGGAATAGAGGTGTTAGCACACAACCTTTTGTTTATTGTCATTTATAGGACACCTACTTCTAACTTTGGGATATTTGCTACATATCTGTGTAAGATACTGTATTATTTCCGACAAAAATATAGTAAGAGGCTCATTTTGGCAGGTGATTATAATGTGAATACCTTACAAAATAGTAACATTACTACTCAATTCAAGGATATTATTGGAAACTTCAACATGATATTTCACATTAATGAAGCAACGCGACAGAGTTCTTGTATAGATCACCTGATTAGTAGTATCGGAACAGCGAAGGGCAAACTACTCCACCTAGACCTCTCTGACCACAATACAGCACAAATGTTACACATTCCTGTAAGAAAGAAAGAAACTCCCCTAGAGTATTTCATATATAGAAGAGACTATTGTAATCAAAATGTTCTCAAGTTTAAACAATGCATATCTAGTCTCTCTTTCTCAGAGGTATACAGTGAAACCAATGTTGATCAGGCATATAAGCACTTCCATGAATTGACTACTCTCTTTTATGATTTATCCTTCCTACGGTTAATATAAAAATTGCAAAAAAAAAACAAGTAGACTAAAATGGGTGACCAAAGGTTTGAGAACTAGTTGCAGGACAAAGAGGTTTTTACGTTATAAATTTTACAAAGTGAAATCAATTGCTAATAAGAAAAAATATAAGATTTATACTAGGTTACTAAAAGACTGTATTAACCAGTCAAGGCAAAATTGTTCAACAAAAATATTACAACACTCTAAAAATGTATGTAAATCCTCATGGGAGCTTATAAAAGAGGAATATGTATCTACCAATAAATTACACCTGATCAACAAAATTAAGCAGAAAAATTGTGACGTAACTAACAACACCAAACATATTGCTGAGGAGTTTAATAGGTATTGGTAAGAGCTTACAAATAAACCAAATATTAAATTAAGAAATACATGAATATAGCAAGTGATAGCATCTTCCTAAGACCATATATTCATAATGAAATCAAACAAATTATAATGTCTCTTAAGAACACAAATGCAGTAGGTAGTGATAATATAGCCACTAAAATACTAAAAGCAAGCTCAAATTAATTGACCTCTGTGCTGACACATTTAGTTAATCTGTCATTTTTAGAAGGTTGTTTCCCAAAATTATTAAAAAATGTCATCATTAAACCATTGTACAAAAAAGATGACCATACAGAAATAGGCAATTACAGGCCTATTGCTTTAATACCTGTAATATCGAAAATCTTTGAAAAGGCAATGCAGAAACGACTTATTGCTTTTATTGATAAAAATAAAATAATTAAAAATGAACAATACGGTTTTCAGAAAGGCAAATCCGCAAATCCACAGTTTTGGCTTGCTTTAATTTAGTAACTAAAGTATTAAATCACATTGACAACAACAAATTAGTGACAGCTATTTTTTTCGATGTGTCAAAAGCATTTGACTTTGTCTCTCACAAATTGCTACTAAATAAAATTGAAAATTATGGCATTAGAGGACCTGCATTAGACTGGATAAAGTCATACTTGGATGACCGTAGTCAGTGTGTTGAGATTCCTTATATAAACCAAAATAAAGAGTTAGTAATGCATAGGTCTAGTTATAGACAGAATTCATGTGGCGTCCCTCAGGGAAGCGTTCTAGGGCCGTTGCTCTTTATTTTGTGCATAAACAACCTCCCAGGCATCACTCAAAATGCCTGTACTTTATTTGCTGATGACCTATCTATAATATTTTCTGCTGATAAAAATGTCATTTCTTATTACACCACTGACATAAACAATACAATTAATTCTATAACTACATGGCTTGACAAAAACAATTTACATATAAATGCAAGCAAAACCAAATACATACAATTTAGTACTCATTGTCAAAATCTTTTAAATCTGGACATCAATTTAAATGGCCATAGATTGCATCAGGTTGGTGAAACCAAGTTTCTAGGAATTACACTAGATAGATATTGCAATTGGAAATCGCATGTGAATCAAGTATGTGACAAACTAAATAGGTTTGTATATGTACTGTACAAACTTCGCAAAACAGCAAATTTACATACAATACTACTTGCATATCATGGCTATATTGAGTCAATTCTGAGATATGGTCTAATACTTTGGGGAAATTCTACAGATATCCATAGAGTGTTTATCGCACAAAAGAAGTGTGTAAGGGCAATTGTTGGTATTCCACCATGGGAATCCTGTCGGCCTATATTCGTAAAGGTAGAGTTATTGACTTTGCCCAGCATCTACATATTTGAAGCTGCCAAATTTGTTAAAGAGCACAAGGAACTATTTACTCTAGCTAAAGAAAAATATCTGAGAAATACTCGGGATCCAAATAGAGTTGTTTTACCTAAAATCCCTAGAACAACTTTATTTAAAAAGAATTGTTATGTTATGTGTGGAAAGATTTATAATAAAATCCCAAATGATATAAGAGATCTACCATTAAAAAATTTCAGTATAGAACTTAAGAAATGGCTGATTGTGAAATCTTTTTACACAATAAATGATTTTCTGGAAATAAACGAGTGATATTTTGAAAAGTATTTAAAATTAACACTATGAATTTTATTCTAACTATCGTCATACATTTTATATTGACTTTATATTATTATTAATTCCAGATTGACATTTATATAATTTTTATATTGACATGTTTTATGTTGACATTGGTTTTTAATTTAAATTTTTTTTATATATTATTTAACACTGACATTGTTTATGTTGACATTGAGTTTTTTGTTTGGTATTTTAACTGTGACTCTACTTAAGTGACATAGATTTTCTTTTTTTAATGACATTGAATTTATTTAAACATTCATTTCAATTGATTTTTATATTGTTGCCAATCTCAAAAAATTTTATAATTTAATTTAGATTTTGAAATTAATATTATTATTGTCAATTCTACTAGTATCAATTAAATTATAATTATTTTTTCAACATTTGCATGTCACAACCTTTTTTTTTTTGTTCACTACGGTGGGAAACTCTCCTTATGAGTCATCTCAACTCCGCCAACCCAGCCATTAGAACGGCTGGGCTTGGGACTGGCGGAGGAGGTATGTGGAGGCTCTCCCCTAAAGTCGTTCGGGGCATACCCACTAAAACCCATCGCGGTGTCCCTACCGGTCCCGTATGTTGGCGGGGTCACGCGATTCGCGATTAGCATACTTTCTCGCGACCCCGCCCGGGATTGGCCCGCCGTTAGTGTTGGCGGGCCCCGTCTCGTCATGATCTCGCAATCATTCGTCAAACTTCTTGCATCCATCAAACTTCTCGCATCCATCACCTTAAAAAGCTACTTGGGAGGCGGCGAGGACACGCGCCGCCTCCCGCCTTTTGGCGGATAGAGAGCAGCCCCAGCGCTCACCGTCCGCAGGCACTAAATTTTGGTGGTCGGAGGTCGTCTCTTGTGCGACGTCCTCGACGCCCGGACCTACGATTGGGGAGAGGGCGGTGTATTTCCCTCTCCCGCTCCACCGCCTCCTTGCTCAGCATGACTGCTTCGCAGAAGGAGGCGACGGCGTTCCAGGACCTCTCACTCCGGACCATAGACAGAACTACGGCCGGGAGCGAGAGGACAACCGTATCTAGAGCCGCGACCAGATCACGGCGCTCACACAACCTGACTGAAGTTGTCCTGAACTTAACTTAATCTATTTAAGATCTCGATGTACCAACTTTTAAGCAAATAAATGATTATTATTTTTAGTTGTTTAAATTTGTAACTTCTCGAATAAATTCGGTATTTAATGAAAAACACGGGTCTACGCCAAGTGGAGTTCATTTGGGGTATTATCTATCAGAAGGGGCTCGTCTTGCAAAAACTTACGAACTAAACGGCATGTGTTATAATTATTATTATTATTTGATGAAACTTAGTAGTATTATAAGCTTAGATATTCAAAAACGCCTAAGCTGCATGTACCTAGTGAAACTCCGCCGTTTTGTCGTGACAAAGCAGGACAAAAGTGTCAGAATAATAAATGTGGGCGGAGCCACAGGTGGAATGTAGCACCTAAAACCTAATTCTGTTCAAGTTACCGTAATTTTTCTTTGTTGTCATTTAAATAAACTATGGCAATCGTGCGTATGATGTCATCATACAAGTGACGTCAGTGCGGCCTAAAATTGCGAATGTAAAGACAGTGAACAGTCTAGCCTGGCCGCACACATCCGTTTTCAGGCCCGTATTTCAGGTCCGATTTTCAGAACCGTTTTCAGTTCATTCCTTGAGCAAAGCGATTTTCATTTATTTTCCTTTGGCTTAGACATGGGCTAAATAGGTAATTTAAATATTAGGTATTACATGACTGTGATTTAAATGTTTGTGTGAAAAATACCTGTGACAAAATATTAGGTACCTACTAAAAATCCGGACCAGTGTATATCGAGCCACGCACCATGTAGGGTCCCGTATTAGCCTTTATCTAGTGTCCTAAGGATAAAAGAAGTCAAGCACAATTATTAATTTAATCGCTTAATTGCGTAAGTTTTAGTTAATCGAATATTAGGTACTAGTTAATTGTAAAGCCTAATGAGCCCTTATAATTGTCATTGAAAGTGCATTAAGTATGATTAATTATTCACGACACGGGAATTAACGCAATCTTTTATACGTATTTACATACCATGAAAGGCTTGACGTTTCGGAACGATTGCAAGTCCCATGGTCACAAGCTGACTGACGCTGCGATGTTACTACGAAACTTTTATTGCTTTCACCGTTGGCAGACGAGCCAATGGCCCTCTTGATATGGTAAGTGGTATCCGTGGCTCATACTTAGCTGTGTTTACTTAGCATTACAGGAGCAATGTCAAATAAGTACAACCAAGTTGCTGCCTACCCGAAAGAAGAGGAGAAGGGAAAGCGATCAGGATGAGGACCGGGAGAGGAAAGGTGATTGGATCTCAGGCGTTCTCACTCACTGAACAAAACACAAAATAAAAGATACTGTTACTTTACATCGATCTTCTGTGAGAGGGTAGTACTTCTCCGGTCGAGCCAACCCATTTGTGCTGAAATCAACATGCCTCTATTACCGACAATTTTCGAGTTGTGCCTATTTTCAGTTATATGCATGGCAGAGACGCCTAAACGCACTGATATTCGATCTGCTTGCCGCAAGAGCCGCATAATACGCTAGACCAGAAGTGATTAATTATGAAAATCATTAGGCATATTGTTAATGTCAGATTGGCAAAGACCACACTCACACAAAATGTGATGTGCAGATTACTCACATTTGTTGTCAGAGCTTGAATATTGGCATAATGGTGAATAAACTAATTAAAAACCAAAGCAACTTCCTCCAAAAATTACCATGCCCCGTACGAAATTGAGCAACACAGTGATCCCCCCCTAACCAGGTCCGGCCAGTCGCTCACGAACGTCTGGAAAGAATTGGTCGAGGTGACGGCCCTTGGTTGATGTATTCCAACGAAACTGCTATTCGTTGACAAGACCTACGTAGACATCGGCGTGCTGGTTGAACAACCTAAGCAGTTTATTTCTATCACGAGGTGCTAGGAAATTTGGATTCATGCTTTCTCGTATGGTAAAATAAATTGATGCACGTCTTTGGACCTCAAGATCAACCGAAAGTACACCTGCCAGTATTGATAAAGCTTCAGTGCTAACTGAGCTTTGCACAAAAATTTTAAAATATCAACGCAAGACGTTGACTCTTGTAGTGATTGCCGACGTACAGTACCGATAGAAGGCCTATCGGCTCATACAGGCGCACACATACAATCTAAATAGGTTGCATCAATTATTTTTAAAGTTGTGAAATTATAGGTCTGAACGGAAGTCTCCATGTCGCAGTTGACATCATAGACAGAGCGTAAAAGGTTTTTTTTTATTCACCTAGGTACCATTTATTACGTGTTCAACAAAAGAAAATTCCTCTCTTAAACTAATCCGAAGTAAAAAACAGATTCTTTATGTTTAATAGTGACCGTGTGGTGACGGATTAAGAAGATGGAATGTCACCACCTCATATCATCCCATGGGTGTCGTAAGAGCCGACAGAGGGAGCATATTATGCAGAGAACAGCACTGTAAGAGAAGGAATACTTGCTACAAACCCTATACCAACCCGTTTGGCCAGCGTGGTATAGTATACTTCGACAAATCGACAATACCTTTTTAAATTATTGTCCGAGACTCCCTTGCTTACGTGTACTACCGTGCCATTAAGTACTTATTAAGTAAAAGCATTGAGTTTAAAGTATCCAGTACAAAGTTATGGATATCGAAAGGAAAAATACTCGATACCACAGAGTATCGATATTTTTCCGTGCGTTGGTTAGTATAGTCAACGGAGGAGAGGACGTGTTCGGCTTGAGCATCGGTTGCATGAATCAGTATACAGCCACTACGATAGCCCCATTTAATTAAAAATACAAAACCTTTTTGCTACCTTGTTATTAAAAACTTTTTTAAGGGTTATATTGACAAAGTAGATAAATATCTATGCTCTATGGTTATAGTCTGCGTAAAAACCTGTCACAGCCTGTCACGTATGCGTCAGAGGTCTATAAAGCCTGGCGTCGACTACATTCGAACCGCGTCGAATCGCGCTGAGTCGCATTTTATCCGTGTGCGTTCATTACAGACGAATCGAATCGAAGCCAGCAGTCGGCGACTAGCTGCTGTAGGTTTTGCTTGTGTTGGTTTCTTGTTTCAAATTCATTCATTATTCCCGCTATTTCTTTCCATATATTTTGTCTACGCTGCTCGTCATGATAATGAGTATCTTCATGATCATAATTTTTTTTTAGACTCACGCCTGTATCCCCGAAGGGGTAGGCAGAGGTGTAATATTACACCCACATTTCGCCATGAATTGTCAGGTTCCACGTAATAAGGGGCGAGCCTATTGCCGTACCGGACATTACCAGATTCCGTGCTGCTACTGAGAATGTCCTTACAGAAAAACCCAATAACACTTTACCCGACCCGGGAATCGAACCCGAGACCTCCCAAACCCACGCGCACATTTATGCCGCGAGACTACTGAGGCAGTCACGATCATTAAGTTCAGTATATTTCTGAACTAGGGAAATTAACAGCTCTTCATTTCGATAACTTATCATGTAGGTATTTACGCAATGTAGTACCTGTCTACACTCATCTGCTGACCCGCGTCCACTAAGGTGCGCCGAGTCGAGTCGAAACGCGTTGCCGCAGAAATTCGCCTGACGAGCGATGCGCGCGGTAGATTCGATTCGTCGCTAATGAACGCAGGTTCATAGAAATATATAGGAGGTGACTTTCTACGTTTCGATTCGGCTCGGCTCGGCGAGCCTAGTGGACGCTAGCCTTAATAAAAAAAAAATGGGTAATGAAAATTTTTATTACAGTTGTCCAACTAAAATTCTCATTTTAGTTGGACAACTGTAATAAAAATGTTCATTACCCATTTTTTAAATATTTAGGCCCTATATTTGGTGTTTTGGTGGATTCTATGATAAGTTTTATAATTTTTGTATGGCGACGGCGCGTCGCAACCCTGTCCATCAGAAACAGCCACGACCACTCTAACAAGTGTCTGATTTATGCAGAATAAGTTTTATGATATTGTCAAATTTAATGTGTGAATGTGAATGCATCATACAATTTCAAAGCAAACAATACAATTTGAGGAGTATGATTTGTTTTACGTTCTTTAATTGTTTTCATCTCGCATAGAGTATATATGTAGATATAAATCATTATATTATTCCCTCTACCACTTTTATACAGGATACCAATCTTCAAAAACCTAGTTGCATAACGGGTCTCAGACCAACTTTTTTGTATGACTGAAATAGCCATTGTGTACATTCCATAATAATATTCTTGGACAACTTAAACCCAATCATGTGATCCCAAAATAGGCGGAGCCTATAGTTTGGTAACCAGACACCTGATAAATATATACTTCTAAACATATAGGTTCATATTATAGATAAATTATATCCAGACACTGAACAAATATCATCGTGCCTATCACACAAAGATTATCTAGGATCCATGGCCTGCGGCGTAGAAGTCAAGGTCACTAACCATTACACCAATAGGCTAGTCATATAGAGAGACAAAGTTTAAGCAGAGTGGTATTCAGTAGCCAATATAAACCTTTCACGTCACACATTATGATGATCTGACGAAAATGCTAAAATAACTTATATTATTATATTATCCTCTTGTCCGTAGGTATGTGATTTTTGCGTAAATTTGAAGACCCCAGACAAGAGTTTATACACGTCTACTACGCATACATTGTCGTGTGATTCTGACAAAATAAACTTCAAACCAATGCTATATATCGATACATGACAAGATGTACGCATGCGCTAAATTCAGTTATGACGTCACGAGCCGTTCCGCGCGCGCTTGATTTTCATTTCTTTCAGTCCACGGAATGTTTTCTGTTCAGAGCAAAATCAATCGTTTGTGGTGGGCAGTAAGCTCATTTTTGATTAATTAGATGATTTTGAGAGCCTGAAAACATTACAAACCTGAAAAGTCGTCCCTGAAAACGGGCACTGAATTTTTTCAGTCCAGAACGGAATGAAACTTTTGCGTGCTTTCCGATCAAAGCAAAATCTATCGTTTGCGGTGGTAAGTACGTTTATTTTACAAAATACATTTGGTACAGTCGACAAATGAAGCTCGCTAGTCTCACTGAATTCCGCCATGAAAAATCGGTCCTGAAAATCGGATGTCTGCGGCCAGGCAAACTTGTTTTCAGACGGTTTCGAAAAGTCATAATTAGATCGTGGAGGCCGGATAGAATGACTTTTTAATATAGTACTTATTATTTTTTCGTTTCCTTTAAGTTATGAAGGAAAGCTATCAACCTTTGTCAGTGCTTTGAAACAGGCTCAACTTATATTTAAGTTATACTAAATCCTAAGCACTTCAGCTCATACAGCTGGTTGGCTATTTAGGAAATTGTGGATACAATATTGTACATGAAGACATTCAATTTCCACACTTCCACTTCTTCCACATTGCTCGCGGACACCTTTATAACCTATATACATATTATTATGCTAATATTGAGGAGCGTCTGCCTGTTACACTTTCAGAGCTATGCCACTGAATAGATTTTTACGCAATTTGACAAGCAGATTGAAAATCTACTAATAAAATGGGATGTGCATCACTATCTACTTTTATAGTATAATGTTTCTATAGTAGAGCTTGTTTTTGTAGGTAGTAGAAGCTTTGTTGATTTTGGTATGAATGGCAAAAGACGGCGGCACACTTGTGACTCCTCTGGTGTTGCGGTTGTTTATGGGCGGCAATCCGTCTGCTGGTTAGCCGCATATTACATAAAAAGATCCAACTTAATTTCTTCGTCTTTTACATGATCTTAAAGTATCACAAGACAAATCTATAATTATTTTTTAATGTGGGCGGTCTTATGGTATGGTACAGCCCTATAATGAATGATATTGTATGCGACTGTATTAACATGTATTCTATTCATGTAATAATTGTGTAGTTGAGTAATAAACGGGGTTTTGCTTGAGATGGACGTGTTTCAGTTTACTCCTTTATAAGAACCTCATAGTCTGTCCCATGCAATTTATTCGTGAATATCCAGGTTAGTCCAAATATGTATATCCACGAATAATGTATGCACAGATAAAAACAACGAGCAACTATGTTGCAATGCGTCTATTTCGGCACTGCCATCTGCAGTATCAATACTGGTACTGAGTTTACACAAAAAACTAGAATATAGAGCACTTTGACATTTTCTGCCGGCGAGTTTTGCTTTTTATGAGTAAACTTGTTATTTATATAGGTTGGTTGTCAAACAGCCAATTTTTACAAAGAGTGAATAGTGGAGAGATCCTTTCTGAAAACAAAATCAATCTCCCTGTTGATTTTGTTAATAAATACTGAAAACTTAAAAAAAATCATAGATCATCAATTTTTGTTTACAATTCAAAGGTAACGTCTGCAAATATATTATATTTTGAAAGCCTTTATTTCTTTTCAGTACAATATATTTTGAAGATGTGTGAAACTATTACTTTTCCTTCATAGTTTAATCCTGGTCCTTTTAGACTCACAGACTCCGATGGCTCGGTCACGTCGAGAGAGTTGGAGAGGAACGTGGTGTCAAGAGAGCGTATGTGGGTAAACCAACAGGGTGTTGTCCTGTCGGTCGCCCCAGATACCGCTGGTAAGGCGTAGTAGAGCATCTGTCTGAGGGAGCTTTAAGCTGATGATTGGCGACAAGTGGCCAAAGATCGGGTGATGTGGCGTTCTCTCGCATTGGAGGCCACAGCATTGTAGTAAGTAAGTAAGTATTTCAGACAACTAGAATCCATACTATGTTAGTAATATCTTCATTTAAAACTTAGTTATATAATGTATTAATGCCAGACAGGTATAATTTGCCGAGCCGGATCTAGTAGTGCTCAATATTAGCAATCATTGCCATATGCATTAAATTGCGAAATCTTGTCCCCAAGCGAACATAAAGTCAAAGTCTCGCATATTCTAAAAGTCTATATTTTATTTAAAACTAACGCGAAACCCAAATAAACACAATAACATATCAACTATAATAACATTGATCAATCCGCCAACATTGGTAAACAACCACAATAAAATATCCCAAAAAACTGTATGATAAGTACGAACGAACGTCGTAGGCGAGATTGGAATAAGAATTACATATTACATGGCGTATATCGAACGAATGAAGTTACATGTATATATGTTGCGATGGAAAGGCTGCCGCGGATTTTATTACACAAAGTTTCCCCGTAACCGATGTAAATTTTAAACCTAAAAGGCGCGTTTGGATTTCAAGTCTCTTTGATTTTTACCCAGGGAAGGGAGCAATTTGCAACGTATTCTAGGGGTTTTCGAACTGAAAAATGGTGGTAGTTTGTTCACGTAGATTTATCAAGCCTAAAACTAGTGTGCGTGGTTAGAAAATCTTCTGCAGTGCTGCAACGACGAATAAATGAATTTCTCGAATACAGACTCCGTTGCCTTAACGCATATACTTTATTGAAGAGCTTGTGATGCATTGGAAAGATATGGTATCTATTCAATAACCTTACCTATATTTAAATTGTAAGCCATGCTGACCACCATAGTCTGATAATAGCACTTTTAGCATGCAATCAATATCATCAAGAAAAACATACCTACTGACATTCAACAATTTTTCCATTGGCTTATTGCTGCACCTTGATATTATTAGTTGAGTTGAGAACAAGTTGAAATGCGCCAGCCTAAAAACGACTCTCGATTTCGTGACACGCATCTCTGGTTTTACTAAACGGTGAAACAGGGGTATTTATTTAAGTGAACTTATATTTGGCGATCAAGGCATAATAATATGCTAACTCTTCTATTTTTCAAAAAATCCCTTGTTTATGAGTTAAACATGAATAATTGTATCCATCTACTAGTAGGTCGGGCTGTTAAGTATTTATAGTCAATTTATTTTGATAGTAACCATAGCGAATAGTATATAAAATTTCCATTTCCCTTCGCCAGTCATAAAAGAACAGTTTCAATCTATTGTAACGAAGTATACACAAATGGGTCACAAAAGAGGGTTAAGTGAAATAGGACCTACCGCCGCAATATTTCACCAATTTCCAACATGTATCTAAGCTAACTTGGAAACAAATCTTTGAACATAATAAAACACCATTACAAACAAGCATATAATTTATAACCAATCATTTTAATTTCTGAAGCCTTGAATAAGCATTGAAAATAAAAATTACATAGGTAAGTACAACGTTACAACACCCATTATTGCTATTGCAATCGTTAACAAAAGGGACGATATTTCGTAAAAAATATAAACATCATCCATTTCGGGTAGACAAACAAGCGAAAAAGCAGAACTTTCAAACTGAATAATCATCGGTAGTTTTATTAATTTAAAAAAGCAATTGTGCAGGGTAACGCAATATGTAGCGATGTTGTGAAGATACTCTTAAAAATGTAATCCTATCGATATGACATTTGACATTGTTTAATATGATTTACATACATACATTCATACATACATACATACATACATACATACATACATACATAGACTCACGCCTGTTTCCCCGAATGGGTAGGCAGAGGCATATTAAACGCCCAGTTTTCGCCAGTGTTTTGATCCCACGTAATAGGTGGCGAGCCTATTGCCGCTTATTGGGACATTTTGTTTGCCACAGCCTAATTTAATATGATTTATGCTTTTTATATTATTATCGACAATTTTTTTCTTAAATTGGATGTATGTATAAGTGGCTCACTACAGCCATTTGACGTAACGCAAACAATGAACCAAATAAATATATAATTTAACCAGTGGTGACAAATTAAATGTTGGCGAAATAAATATATCAGCATCACTTTGTTACACAAATTCGTTGATAAAGCTTACCAGATCGTAAATTAACATGGTAGGTAGACATCTTGTCAAAGCGCGAATTACAGCGACTTCAAATTTCGATACTTTGATTATTTGCAAAAGTATAGTGTCATCCTAATATTTGTATAACAATGGGTCTCAGTATTTCAGAATAGAACGAAATCAAATACATTATACTTATATCTGTTTTGGCAAGGGCGAAACCAGCCGTGCTCAAGAAGTGACAGTTTTTAATATTAAACTCTTTCTTTCCGTTTGATAAGCCGGTAAAAATAAGTATTGCAATCAGGTCGACATAATATTTGACACACCATTTTATAGAAATTACACAATTTGTTTTTATAGACACACGCCTGTACCCTCGAAGGGTAGAGATGTGATATTACACCCTTATTTTGAAGTACGTTTTAGGTTCCACGCTATAGAGCGCGAGATTAACCGGGCACATTATCAGACTCAGCACTGCTAGTGAGAGTTCGCAAAACTCTGTATCACTTTTGCCCGACTCGGGAATCGAACCCAAGACCTCCTGATTATATACGCTATCCACTGGCCCACGGAGGCAATCAGTTTCGAGGACGTAAATAGCACAATACTTTATTCCAAAAGGAGAATGAAGATGTTTCAACTAGCACAGTAATCATTAACAAATTAAAAATTAACTAACTCTACTCAACAAAATCACTTTTTTTTATTATGCTCTTAATTGCGTGGGATGCAAGCATGAGCACTGAGACACTCGTTACAATGGCGTGATCGTAACTTTCAAGGAATCCAGTGCCATTCCATTCACACAAATAAGGTATAACGGCAACATTTCTGAGAATTCCAAAAGACATTGAGTCAAACCTGTAGGTAATTAGTAATTAATGTTTGTTGAAAGACAGTTGAAAGGTCATCCAAACGTTTATGTTCAAAGTAAGAAAGCACTCACTTCACTAATAAATCTATTTGCAAGCCTATTCGACAAGATGAAATGAACTTACTCCAAAGAACTTACATGTCAAATTTACTTTTTACGCTTGCCTGAAAATGATAGCAGGCTTAAGTAATTAACTCATTAATCTTTCGGTATTTAGACTTGCTTGAGAATTTAAAATCTTTTTGGATATAATGTTATTTTCTTTGAGAGCGTCTGTACTCTTGTTTTGTATTACTTCATTAAGTAAATATTTTTCAAGTGACATGTTATTTACTACGTTAGCTTGACTATGAAACTACTCACTAGATTGTTGGTAGATCAGATTTGTCATATCTTTTCTACTAACCATAGAACATAAATTTACAATAGGCAGAAGAACCAGGAAAATGGTGAAAAACTAATACAACGAACCCATTGATCCACCGCAAAACTCTCCTAGTTTACAACAAAATAAGTTACGAATATGACTAGAACAATTTCACACAAAAACAATACTCAATCACTGAAGAGTTTTACATAATGCACCGTGATCCAACTTCCAAGAACAATCAAGATATCATCGACTCCATTAAGTCCAATCGTATTCACAAAGGATCTGCCCCAATTTCAATGTAGCTACAAAATTTAAATTAACATTTTATCGCACCTCCATATTGTGGAAGCGGCGCTCCTCAAATGGATGTTATGTTTCTGTTCACCCGGAAAATAGGAACTCAAAAGAAAATTTGGCGATATTTTTACACCCATTTTCCAGCACGAACAGAGCTTTAAACTCGGCTTTGACACCGCTCAAAGATGGATAAAGGCACTTTTTGGTTAAAAACAGCGTGTATTGGAAACATTTGCGACCGTACATGAGCTCAGTTTCTTTTCGGATGTGCTTTTATTTGGGTATTGATCAACATATGTATAACAACGTATGTAATGGTTCTCTATCAGAATGTCGATTTGAAAAAGTGTGAATAATGTTTATACTTTTATACAAGGCATATTAAAGCAAAATAAATTAGAATTAAACCTGCATACAAACTCGGCATGAGATGTTCCAGATAGAGCGGCAGGCCGGCACCTGTTGCGTTGTTAGTTACGTGGCCGCCATTCCAGAACCTTCCTGCCCAACAGCCATCGGTTCTTCGAGCTATGTACCTTTCCCATTATAGCTTGACTATAAATAAATAATAATATACCAGAAATAAATAATTAACCACAATTCCGTATAGTTCAGACGCGTGATAGATCCTATTATAACATTAGTAACTAAAAACATGCTAATCTTAAAATATCCAATGATTCTTAATAGAATCATACCAAAGAATAATCTTTATCGAGTCACAATACAAACAAAAAAGCTTAATCTAAATCGGTTCATCAATTTACGAGTTAAGATACCACAAAAATACATCGGCCAAACTAAACGATCACAACCCTCAAACTCGTATACACACAATATTTTTCAACATAAACTTGTGGCTCGTAAATATGTATCATAACATTTTAATACAATTTCGGTGTCTGTTTCATCCCAGCGGCGACGGATTGGCTCATTATTGATGCAAAACCGTCAGGGTTTTGCATCAATAATGAGCCAATCCGTCGCCGTTCGCAGTTATACTGCTCCCAAATAATAGAAATAATGTATGAAGGCTGTTGCATGTTAAAATTAATTTCTGAATTATTATGCGTTAATGTTAAATATGACATTTAAATAATAAACATGTCTGCTGACGTAATATGTTAATGCAAGCCTTATATAGTTTGTCTCATGTTACGTCATTTTGTGGAAGGAATGTAGATAAGTATATAAAAAAGTTACATTTAACCCTTTATTGCATAGAAAACCATCAACCACTTTCCTAATAACTAACTTCACCTTAATCGCGAAAGTTTAACATCGATTAATCTTGTATGAGCAGAGAATGCTTATTTATCCTTGTGTTCATCGATTTCCCCCTAATGGTCTGCTGCAAAGTAACGTTTAATATTGAAAATAACATCTCATCATAAAACTGTGTAGTATCCTAAATCGCTTATGAAAACAGCGCCATCTGGCGTCGAGTTGTCGGTATTTATTTATGTCCGCGCAATATCGTTTTATGTTTTCCTGTAGTAAAAAGTTCTTTACGACAAAAATATCTGCAGAAGAACCCTCAAACTACAGTCTAATGAAGGTAATTTTTGTCAATACTTCGAATTATTATTGAGTATTTATTCTTTATATAGGGGATGAAGCTTGGATTTTTTCGAACCTGATGGATGATCGTTTTTTCCTATAAAGCAGAACAGTACAATAGTATATTGTACTGTTCTACATGTTTTGCAGGCACGGTAACGCCACAGCCCTTACCTAGAGATTAATTTTATTTGTCATTTGGATTTGACTATTCAATCGATTGAATCGACGTTTGATTTACCTACTTGTAGGTACATTTTTTATATAGACGTTGCTGGCACTAATCATAAATGGACGTTTGTTGTCGCGGAGAACTTCACAATTATAATTCAGCTGACGATTCAAGAATAGGTACACCCAGAATCGAAACAACATTTTGTGGATTACACAAAGTGTTGTCTCTTGTGGGGATCGAACTCACATCACTAGCAGCAGTGCTAACCGGTGAGGCGACCGCTTAAACCACTAAGCCAGAAGTGCTTTTAATAGCAATATTTTCAACTATAAATTAAATATTTTGCAATATCTGATCGTAATAGATAACAATACTTGGCAATGTTCCAGAATATCAGTAATAAGACTTTAGCTTTTTAGAAACTGGAACAAAATTATTTAGAAGTAAAACGGGAACGAGCAACGAAGAGCATTCTCTCACTCAATAATATTTGAAAGAGAAATTTAACATTTATGTACATATTATATTGAACTGCATTTCAATTATCTGCATTTTCACATAAATGTGTTGGTGTTGTCATTTCAAAAAGCAGTTATATATTTGGACGTATTAAAAGATCTAGCACCATTTATGAAAACTTTGAAGTTCTCTTCTCTCTTTGAAAAATAATTCTTTGAATCAAATAATTAACAACACAACATAGGGGAGACCGAGAGGAGTTAAAATATTTTTTAGATTTTGTTTCATACACTAAATACCATATACCGTTATCGTTTGATATTGGTACCAATCAATAGGTCCTTCTTTATACTTGCGATTGGCTATCATAAAGAATATGTAATAATATAATAATTTAAATATTGTGGTGAAAAAGCGACTTAACCGCAACAAGTTAACTTCTTTCAAATCCCTTCATACCGAGGCAAGATGAAACAGGGGTCAAGGAAAGTTGAAACATATGATTTTTGAAAAGTATTAAGGGCTGTAAAATAAAAAAGACGATATGATTTAAAATGTATTTATTAAAATAAAGCTTTTCAAGTTTTAATTAATATTTAAGACTTATATTAGTAAGAAACTACAGGTTTTATACAGAGATTATATATTTCACGGCCCGCCATACCTCTGTTAGTATTTCTTTTATGATCTGTAAGTACGTATGCTGAAACAAAATAACCATATTAAATGAACAAATAAAACATTTTTTTGTACCAACCATTTATTGACTGCAGTCTCATACAAATTTGAAAAATGAGGGGAGTTGAAACAATCTGTTTCAAATCCCCTCAGGGAGAAAACATCTTTCAATTTCGATTAAATCCACAATCAATAAGTACATACATAGAAATTAATTGTACTAAATATATATATTATATCTGTAAGTTCGCACAATATCAAAAACAACATGGATGACAATGTATAAGTTATTTACAAATTAAAATTTCCTCCTTTCAAAGGAGAGGCCTAGTCCAGCAGTGGATTTTTAAAGGCTGATGATGATGGTGATGAAAAAGATTAAAGTGCTCACAAACATTTCTTTCCAGTTTACCTAAAATTCATGTACTGAAAGCCTTCATGTAACACTACTTGTATTTTTATAAAAAAATTCGCTACCGCCATTTTTGTATAAATTTATGTACTAGCTGACCCGGTGAACTTCGTACCATCATATTTTATTTCTCTAGACTTTTTAATTATTTTTTTTGTCTAAATTGTGTAACGTTGCTAAATTGTGTAAAGGTAGTCACCTTGGGGGGTGTTTAAATGAGAAACGTGGTTAAATGTTACAATAAAAATTGATTTAATTTCTTCAAGTAAATCTAAACATCATTTAGCAAGCGTTTCACTAACGAAAAAATTACTAAAAAAATGTTATTCGAATAGATATAAACAGGGTCGCGTGATTCGGCGATGGTAAGGGATTTGTTGAGGGTCCGCCTGCCGGGTGGTTGTCAGGAAAGGTGGTCACTTAGCTCGTCTGAAGGCAGCCAAAAGAGAGAGCGGGCGCAGCCAGCGCTTGAGTATCTATAGTCCGTTGCAGGACGCGGGCGGCGGGGTCGACCGAGTCGAGTGATGCGTCAAGGATTGACGTCACACACTCCCCCCTTTAGGCCAGAATTTTCCCGGAGGGAAAATTCTGTGGCTGGTAGGTGGCGACTGCATTCCGGGACCCTGAAACAGATGAGTGGTGGTGGTGTCAGTAGGTTAAATACAAGGCAACTATTAACCCTGAAAGAGAAAAATAAACAAGTATAACCCTCGACCATTCATACGTCACCAAGCATTAAACGTTCCTATTACCTGACATACATCACATTCAAAAGGCCCACACACAATCATACGTATGAACACACCAGCATTCATTCCCGATGCGAGTCGTATTCATTATAATACACGACGCGCGAAGAGGTATTATACGTGAGTGTTATAGCAAATAGCCACCCAGTCTATGTTGGTAGGCACCACCTAACAAACCGTGTTCGATAAGTGAAATTAATTGAAAATGTATAAGTCGTAAACCAATATTACGATCTTACTATATTACGATACTAACAATCATACGATCAGTTGGCAATATCACAAACAAATTGCTCATCAACAAGGTCGATGCAATATTGCAAGGACAAATTGTATTCATTTAAAATGGAATAACAATTATTACTGCGATCGAAAGTTTGAGCCGGTGAACACGTGAGTCATCACTGCGCGCTTGGCGCTGACCGCATTCCATTGACGAGAGTCATTATCTAGTTTCTGAACACGATACAAATTATTAAAGACAATTGCACAATTCTTAGTAAAATGTAATGAATAATACACCATCGAAGGAGAACGTCGATGGTATAGTACACACTACCATAGTTAAAAAACACAAAAAAAATGTTCGGAGCAAGATGTAATGTATAATACATCATCGAAGGAGACGGTCGATGACATAGTATACACTACCATAGTTAAAAAACACAAAAAAACACAAGCGAGAATCGAACCACAGACCGATCCGACCACAACCTTTTAGCCACCGAGCCATAAGGATTTTTTTTTTATTATATTTCGATCAGTCATTACTAAAGCTATATATAACAAGATATTTGGGTACATGATTTAGCTGTAATCGGGAGTTAAAGATTTTATATACTATTTGTAACAAAGTGTTAAGTTATTTCAGTGATTAGATCATTAGTGATGAGCAATAATCATTAGATTCTTAAACTTTGTAGTGAGTTAATTTACGATCTTTTTCATGGAAATCACCAAGTGGTTTTTGTTTGGCAAACCATAACTGATAGTTAGATATTAAGTTAGATAAGTAACAAATTCGTGCAACAATATTACATACAATAAACTTCTGCGACAATTTATAATTGAAATATTTATTCATTTTATGTTAGCTTGTTTACATAAATCGTTAACACAACAATGCGTTATCTTGTGACTTGTGAGCTCCAACTCGAAAACAATAGCACTATTGTTGGCCTTCACAAATAATTATGTACATACATACAAAGACTCACGCCTGTTTCCCGGAGGGGTAGGCAGAGACTACGGAGCGCCATTTGCAACGATCTTGACATATCTCTCTTGCTTCATTCACTCCCATCAGATTCCTCATGCATGCTCTTCTGTTCAGGGTGCTTCTAACCTGTCCTGTTTTTAGGATGTCTCCGATCTGGTCAAAGAACGTCCGCCTAGGTCTTCCCCTTCGTCCTGTCCCTTCCACACTTGCCTTATATATCTGCTTGGTCAGTCTTTCGTCATCCATCCTCGCCACGTGTCCAAACCATCTTAGCAAACCTTTCTCGATGCTTGTCACTACATCTTCTTTTACCCCACAACACTCTCTTATCACCCAATTCTTTACTCTGTCAGTCAAAGAAACACCACACATACTTCGCAGTGCTCTCATTTCTACAGCATTTATTCTACTTGCATGACTCTTCTGCCATACCCAACTATCACTACCATACATAAGAGTATGTACTAACACCCCTCTATGGACAGCCAAACGTGCCTTTTTGGACACGTTTTGGCTATTCATAAACTCCTTCAGAGCTCCATTCACTCTATTACCTGCATTAACTCTTCTTTCAATGAAATGAATATATAATAATATCTTCTACATTCTTACCATCTCTTGTAAACAGCGTATATAAATATACAAACTCATTCACTTGCTCCACTCGCTGTCCATCGATCATCACATTACAAACCGTGACGCATTCCTCCTTTTCAAAAACCATAACTTTCGTTTTACTTACATTTACTTTCATACCTTTCCTCTCTAACGCACCATGCATGATTGTTACCATCTCCTGCAACTCCTCCGCTGAAGACGCAAGGATAACCTGATCATCAGGAGCCATTTGACACGTAACTCATTCATCCTTAATCCACAGTCACTATTTTTCAAATCTTGCAAACAACTGTCCATGAAGAGGTTGAACAGCCACGGCGACGCTACACATCCCTGTCTAACACCTGTTTCGATGGTAAACCAATCCGTGTACGACCCATTTAACCTCACACAAGCTCTAGAATCTTCATAAAGGGATTTCAGAGCTCGTATGAGGCTGCTGTTCACCCCATACATCGACAGTACCGACCACATTTCATTCCTCACCACTTTATCGTAAGCCTTTTCCAAATCCACGAATGCGCAATAGACCTTTTGACCTTTGGCCAAGAATTTTTCGGCTACGCACCGCAAGGAAAAGACTTGATCCGTGCACCCCATACTCTTTCGGAATCCTGCTTGTACATCCCATATTTTCTTGTCGGTTACTTCCATAACTCTTTCAATCAGTACCTTCGCATACAATTTGCCAACAATGCTGAGAAGGGTAATGCCTCTATAGTTCTTGCAGTCTTGTTGCGAGCCTTTTCCCTTATAAAGAGGTACAACCACCGCTGTGATCCAGTCATCAGGTACTCGGCCGGTGCTCCAGCACAAGTTAAATAAGCGCTGCAGCTGACCAACTATGATGCCCTGTCCAGCCTTCAGCATTTCAACTATAATCCTATCATATCCTGCAGCCTTACCTAATTTTATACTTCCCAACGCCTTCACAATCTCATCCACACCAATATCGCTTTCATCATTGCTATTATTACCATTAATTTCGTCGATCGATGTCTCTATCGCCGTTCTTTCATATAGACCTTCAAAATACTCCTTCCATCTCTTCAGCACGCATGATGCACCATTCAGTATCTTTCCATTATTGTCTCTGATTGACGTGTATTCTGAGGATTGAGTTCTTCCTCGAACTGCACGAACGGATTTCCAGAAAAACTTTATGTTTCTCCGGAAATCTTCAGATAGTCTGCTATCAAACTCATCTTTCTTTTCCTCTTTTTTCCTTTTAACAATTTCTTTCACAATTCTTTTTGACCTAACAAACTCCTTTCTCGCTTCATCTATGTTATCACTCGTTGCCTTTCCCAATCTTTCATTTGCTCTGGCAGCCAACCAATCTAACCAAGATTTCTTCTTCTCTGACACTGCTGATTGTACATCCTTGTCCCACCATGTATTCTTAACCTTTCGTATTTTCCGTCTCTTGATCACACCACATACTTCAGACGCTACATATACTATCTCTTCTTTAAAAGATTGCCATAATTCTTCCATATCATTTATGCCATCGAACCTCTCAAATCTTGCTATCCATCTTCGCTTATACTCATCTTTCACATCTTTTTCTTACAGATTTTCTACTTTTATTCTTTCTAGGACCCTATTTTCATAATGTTCTTGGTGTCGCCATCCTTTTAAGAGTCCACTTATTCGGCTCATCACCAAGAAGTGGTCTGTGTGGATGCCGATCCCTCGATACACCCTTGTATCTAACACATTCTTTCTCAAACGTTCATCTACAAATTACAAAATCAATCATACTTCTTCTAACATTCTTAGCCTCACGCGTGTACATGTGTATTCTTTTGTGATCAAACATGGTGTTTATCACACAAAGGCTCCACTCTAAGCAAACCTCAAGCAAAACTTTTCCATTTTCATTCACACTCTCATCACCAAATCCACCTAAAACCCTTTCAAATCCATCTCGTTTTACTCCCACCCATCCATTGAAATCACCTAACAAGATCAATCTTTCGTTATCCTTACGTTTCCTCAAAATCGCTCTTAAGTTCTCCCAAAATTCCTGCCTTTCGTCTTGTTCTTGCTGTGACATACCCGCTACTATATTGACCGGGGCGTAAACCCCTACAATAAAGAGACGAGTAAGTCCTACTTTCATTCTCATCCACAATAGTCTAGCATTTACACATTCATATTCCTTAACGCACTCATTCATTCGCGCAGACAGTATTAAACCAACTCCCTTGCAGGCTCTGGTGGTATTGTCTACCCCAGACTAATAAGCCGTGTAGCTGTCATGCTTGGTGGTGATGCCATGAAATGGTATTATCTTTAACTTGTAAATCAATTAATTTGCTTTAGTTATTAAAGTATATAAATTATTGATTTATGTAGAAATACCCACATTAGTTATTTAAGTATTGAAATTATTTATTTAATTTGTATGTAAACAGCCACTTTAGTTATTTAATGAGGTATAAATATTATTTATTTGATTCATATGTAAATAGCCACTTAGTTATTCAAGAATAGAAGTTATTGATTCAATTTATGTGCAAATACCCACTTTAGTTAAAGTTAGTTTAGTTCAATTAAGTTTGATATAATAACATTTGCGTAAACACAAGAACACATTATAACCAGCATTATTTAAGATGGTTTAGTAAAATTAGATGCATAGCATTTATATAAAGGAAACAAGTTACATATTGATAATTAATTATTTTTACGGCTATCAGCGGTTTCATTTTATCATTTATTTATCATTATAAGTTTTATATATTTCAATAGAAACCAGACATTGAAAGAACAATCCTAGCGACACAAAACATTACAAAAAAATATAATTCAATAATTGCGACGCAGGAATTTTATGTTTGAGTTCACAATGAACAGTAAATGCATAAATAGATGCATTTTCAAATAACATAGCCATAGGCTTCAACAAGAATATAAAATCGGAGACCAAAAACAACGATTGTAGCATAATAAACATTTGACAAAACGAACAACTAATAATTCTACGATGATATTCGTATTTCTATACCAAATTGACAAGGATTAAATTCGTTAATTATTGTTAGTGAGCAACCTGCATGTGACACGTGTACAATTCATTAATAAATGAACGCGGAATTCTAGCTAAATACCTAGTATATAATACGCTAGCATCTTTACGTACATTCATTCTCAGCCAATCCAATTATGGTAGGTACACGTGGTATAATAAAGTTGCAACTTTCTTAGTAAGAAAGAAAATAATAGTTAATTTTAAAAGATAATCGCCGTAGTAGGTGGTAAACGTATTAAATAATACCGACTATATAGAAATATATCGCCGTACAAAATTGCTAGCAGAAGGTTATAGTAGAAAAATGAAAAGAAATGAAAAAGAGAAGGGTGTGAATTCAATCCATAAGTCAGCCAAAGCAGTAATTATTAGCAATAATTACCAGCAGCAATTAATTACCGTAGTGGGCAATTAAAAAAGCTAATCGCGAAGCATACGATCAACGAAGGTGACCTTAGCACGTCGTTAGAGGACGCGAGGCCTTATATCGCAATGCAAAGAATGCAATCAATGAATGTGACCACAGCGCGTCATTTAGTTGACACGTGGTCGCAAGCAAAACGATTATAACTTGTTACTTATGCGGTTGATACTAAATTAATTATCACACGCGGCAACAGAAATAGTTATAATATAAAAATGCTTACCAAGCGTAGTAAGCAAAAATTTGGCCGTTGTGACCGGCTCAACACAACTGACCTTCCGAGCACAACAGAACAAAAAGAGAAAATGTCTATTGTGATTGGCACAACACCACCGACTTCTCGAGCACAATAGAACAAGCAAAAAGAAACAATATATGCCACTAAAATAATCACACACTGCTTTGGAACGATTTCACACATACACAGTTAAAAAAAAAATTAAAAAAAGACTCACAAGGCAGCGGATTCTCAACAAAACCCTACCTATATATTCCCGTGAGCGCCACTGTAACGTTGGACTACCTTGGGGGGTGTTTAAATGAGAAACGTGGTTAAATGTTACAATAAAAATTGATTTAATTTCTTCAAGTAAATCTTAACATCATTTAGCAAGCGTTTCACTAACGAAAAAAATACTAAAAAAATGTTATTCGAAAAGATATAAACAGGGTCGCGTGATTCGGCGATGGTAAGGGATTTGTTGAGGGTCCGCCTGCCGGGTGGTCGTCAGGAAAGGTGATCACTTAGCTCGTCTGAAGGCAGCCAAAAGAGAGAGCGGGCGCAGCCAGCGCTTGAGTATTTATAGTCCGTTGCAGGGCGCGGGCGGCGGGGTCGAACGAGCCGAGTGATGCGTCAAGGATTGACGTCACAATTGTGAATCTAAAACATTCTCAAGTCCCCTTGAATACACACAAAAATATCCATCAATATCGGTCCAGTCGTTTAGGAGGAGTTCAGTGACATACACACGCACACAAGAAATATTATATATATGTCGCAGGTATTTAACAGAGGCCGTGATATTATAATTTCACTATTGAAATTATAATTACACAGATTATAGTCAATGGTTTGTATTACTTATAATTTGACGGGCTAATTTCAGCGCCATTATAATTTCACTAGATCAATACAGTGAAATTGTAAGGCAGTGATGTTTTGACAATAACACTGATTCAAGAAAGCCGTTAGATTATCAGGGCAATCGCTGATTGGTCCGTTTTTGTTATCAGCTGTATTAAATATAGAGTTAGGAAACAAAAGACAGGTTTTTGAAAAGCAATTTTTAAATTTTGTTACTAGGTTCTAACTAGATATAGCAATGTCATGTAAGCTAACTTGACGGAGCCCTGCTTCGCATTGCTCCTATTTTCGGATAAAGGGTCACAAGGAAACCTAGCCTATTAAGTTTCACGAGTGAACGAGACTTTTTCATAAATAATAATTTTCGAAATGAAGGTTTTATCAACTTAATAGGTCTTTCTAGGTATTCTTGTGACCCTGAACACAAATATATGGGCTCCGTCAACTTAGCCTTATAAACATCGCTAAAGTGCCGCTTTTTCCGTTTTATCAGAATGGTCATTTTAGTACATTCGGAAGTCTATGCGACTGATTAACTCCGGAATTCAATATTCGAATTATAGATAGATCTGTAGAGTTTAGATTAGTTTTTGACAGTTTTTGACATATCCTCCATATAAAATATGTCAAACACGAATCTAAAATCTACAGATCTATCTATAGTTCGAATATTGAAAATGGCCGTAACTCAATTGACCAATTCTCATACTCATAATAAACCAAGATTTTTTATAATATCACAATTGCGGGCCAGTGAAATTACAATATCACTGAAAAAAGCCCGTGAAATTATACGAATCAGTCGTTTTTTACTATAATCTGGGTAATTATAATTTTACTAGTGAAATTATATTTATAATAGCACGTTTTTGATTAAATTCCTGCGACATATATTTATTTATTTTAAAGGAAAGCTCACGGACTAATTACAGTGTTAATAACATAAACAACTATATCTATCGCCAATTACAGGCTTTCGCATATTACAAGCTACATAATATAATGATTATGTGTTCATATACAGGGTGTAAAAAGACCCTTAACGAAAACTGAAATCCCATGTTGTACCAATCACTACGAACATTTTTTACTTCGGCAACATATCTGGGAAGTTACTGGTTCAGGAGATATTGAGGCTCAAAGTTAGTATGCATTTTTTCAAATTAGGTACAAAATCGATGCATTTACCCCGCTAATATGTTTTTAGATGCCCTATGACCCCATGACTAAGTAGGTATTTCGAGCATTGCACGCGCGCGCTTTTTATTGCGGTTTAAAAAATGTAAATACTTAATTAAAAAAATCGTTACCCAGGTATTATTTTTGGTTAGTATGACTTGGCATGATGTCCACAACGAGTAGACTACGGCTTGGTGATGGGTCTTGTGACACCCTTTACATATATCACTCAGCAACATCTTAACAATATATTCAATCAAAGTGCAAGAGTAAAGGGTAACAGAGATCATCATTAACCTACCTTCAAACAGTTATTGTTAATTTGAGTAAAGTTATTCTAAATTTTACCTTATAGTGTTAATAAAGAAATATAGTTAAAACTAGTACATAGCTTACATCTCAATTGTTTTATTAATTAACTTCTGTTTTCCTTCCAATACTTTTATTTTATTTTATTTTGTTTTATTTGTGAAAAAAACAGATACAATACAGATAAAATTACTTACAACTAAACCATACACAATCCAGTAACAGTTTCCACATATTGGCATAACATAAGCGCCAAGCGACGTTTAGTTTATGAGGACGTTAAGGAAGTTAGGCCAACCTCACACTGGGCGAAGGCGTTCCTCGAGCGCACGGCGTTCATTCTGTAGTGCAAAACGGACGCCGAGCGTACGCTCGAAAACGCTCATGAACAATGATAATAATAATAAAAATGGTTTATTAATTACTCTCTCACACAGAAAAGTTAACAATCAGGTCTTATATTAAGTGTTACAAGTTGAAACAAGCTTTTGTACTATATGTGTGTGTGCGTGCTAACCCTACGACAATGCTGATATATCATGTTGGGATCAGAGACAGCTGATAAGCTAGTAACTCTGTTAGCTGTGTATAGAGATACATAAATTTATACATTAAGTTGAAACAAGCTTTTGTGCTAAGTATATGTGTGTGTGCTAACCCTACGACAATGCTGAGATACACAATAATAATTATTATCTTCTAGATATATCTACTATTTATCTTCTAAATATACTGTATTATTATGGCAATCATAGCATAAGGTAACAAACAAGTTATTCCGAATTAGTTATTGCAATATAAAGAAATATATAGTCTGTTCAAGATACGAAAAAATAAAATGTAAACAAACCATAAAAATGGTTCTTGTTATGCGGCCTACCTACCAAACAAAAGTTGATTAGTTAAATATTCCTAGCGAAAGACTCAGAAAGTAGTTTTTTTTTTAAAAACCTCTGTCCCTTACATTTATAAATGGTACAGCATTAAAATATGTATCTGTACTTACTCAATAATATGAAAAGTGATCGAACAAATGTGTATATGGTTTCGCCAATGGATGGCAATGCGATGTGCGAAGGCTACTATTGATTAATCATATGTATTTTGTATTAATTGGTATGAGCGGAGTGGATGAGCGGTATAAATATACCGCTAAGGCGCTTTGCAGTATGCTGTAATAATATAATGGAAGCGGAGTTAAGCAATACATTTTTGACTACATCAAATATATGTATGTCGGAGCAAGATGTCAGTTGGACAGATAAAATACGTTTACGGAAGTTGATTTGGTTAATTGTTACTGAGGAAACGCCAGGTTCAGTACCTGGGTGAAATCCTAGATGGCGTGAGTAACACGTAATAGTGTGTAAATATTATTTTAAATTGGCAACACAGACGGTTGACAGCAAGCGAGCGGTGATGATGTAAAGTGTGAGGACGGACCGTGAAGGCACTTTGGAACGAAGCGCCGAAGTGAACGGTAGTCACGCCATCCTAGGGGATCATCGCGTTTTCTATCCATCTACATCGGGTTAATCAATAGTGTATTCGTTTAACTTTTGCTTAAAATCAATAAAGGGGCGTATCAACTACAGTGTCGAGTTATTATTTCCACGACTGCGGCCACACAAAATGGAAGACGACCACGATTCTGGTGAAAGCCATGAGGACCCGCCGTCATGTATATGGTCCTTACTCTCATTTAAATAATTTCTGCAAAGTGCATTATGAGTATATGTATAAAAAAATTAAATAAAACTAAAAAAATCTATGCAAAGTCCAGACAACTCCCTTGCGAAAAATATCTATTTTGCTGCAAAACTATTTTGTGGACTTGCAAACCGTCTGCTCTGTGAGATAAAACATGATCTCAACGGGTCTATTATTCAAGACTACGCTGCCCGGAACAGAGCGTTGATCCGTAAACTTAACCCTTCGCTACTGCGGCTCGGGCGGTATGATAGAAATTGCCCATTCTGTTGGCGGTACGGTAAAATTCATATTGTATTCTGTTATTCTGCCATGTATTTACATGTATTCTTGTTGGGGTTTCGTAGAATAAGGAAGAATAGAGTAATGTAAACCTTCTGACCGATATTAACAGGTCACGCGAACATAGGCATATACAGGGTGGCGCTACCATAGGGGCACTTTTTGAAAAGAGGCATAGCGTACAACATTTTGAAGCCTTGTACCAAAAATCAATGAAATCGGTGCAGTAGTTTAGCCACAATATCGATTTTAAGTTCCGCAATTTTAGCACTTTCTTTGAATTCCACAGAGCTGATACAAAACGATCAACGACCCTACATTGCGCGCTGCGACTCTCTACGACGCGGGCGCCGACTCGACGCCGCGCGAGGATTCCCGCGTATCTTCGAGGACGCGCGAATGTTTTTTGTCAGGTTCATTTATGCACTTTATTGTAAAAAAAATAAAGTTTATTTTCAAGTGCGTTAATAAAATCCTCTCCACTGCGCTCCGTTTTATCTGCGCTGAGCCTAACTTCGGATGACGTCAAGGCGTCGCGTCGTAGCGAGTCGGGGCGCACAATGTAGGGTCGTTGACCGTTTTGTATCAGCTGTGTGGAATTCAAAGCATGTGCAAAAATTGCTGAACTTAAAATCGATATTGTGGCTAAACTACTGCACCGATTTAATTGATTTTTGGTACAAGGCTTCAGAATGTTGTACGCTATGCCTCTGTTCAAAAAGTGCCCCTTATGGTAGCGCCACCCTGTATGGTTCGGTTTTAAAGCAACCCTTTGAGGTGTCCATATTTAACTATTAATTAGATTCAATAAGAATACTTTTATTATTAAATTATGTTAGAATAATAGATTTAAGTTATGAAACTTTTGGAAACATTCAGCTCTTCGATAATTGGGTAGGAATACTAGCCTATGGTAATATATATTCTGAAACTGCTCTCATAGGAGTAGGCGCCCTCCTGCATCAGACACTGTGTTCAATATACTATAATGTATATTGCTATTTTATGGTACCTAAATATAGTTCCCAGAATGTGAAATGTCGTCAATCCATCGGGAATATACCTGTTGTCCAATCCGAGATATCAATTACCGTTCAGTATTTGGCTTCTATCTGCATATAACATTCAAATTGCTTGTCGATGTCTTATTTAGAATAAATGATATGGTTTACCTGAAAAATAAGTATAAAAACGAATTATTTATGATTTTCAATGTTTGTTAAATATATATCTAAAACGACTTTATTGTGATAAATGAGCCATAATTGGGTCCTTAACTTTTCATGCAAGTACAAATTTAGTCTCAAGATTAATCTTTAATTTACAGTTATCTAAACAGAAAGTTCAATATTTTTGTCTTATAAAATAACATTATAATCATGTCTTAAACAAAAATATTTTATAATACTTCTAAGCTACAAAATACAAAGTACCTTGTAAAGTTTTTTGCTATTAACTGCTTATATAACTGGAACTTCTGAACTTCTGACCTATACAACTCAGCAATGCCGACAACAAAACTGCAATAATACACTCAGTTGATTGTTGATACATCCTAAGTATTTATTATTACATGCGGAAAAAAAACTTCAATTCCCCTCCCCCTCCTACTTCAACTCTCCTATCGTAAAGTGATGGAAGATGTGTGACGTAATAATTATAACGAGTAATATTTCCCTGATATTATAATGAACTTTACACGCAAACTCTCTGACAAATATTAGCTTAAATTTAGTTCCCGTTACCTTTTTTTACGAGTTGGAAAATCCCTTTCGCGTCTCCGGCTCCTAGGGAATTGAGAGCCGGAGTATGTGGTGTTTCCACAAAAAACCACCTTGACTGTTGACCAGAGGCACCCTACGGGAAGAAAACAGGGTACAGGAGCTGTCCAACTAATCTCTCTCTACCTGACATTCGCAGTACATTCTAGCTATTTCAGTACTATCAGGCAGTCAGTAACAGAAGAGTTCTACATAATCTGTATAAATAAAATTCTTTGATTACTGACTGACTGACAGACAACACACAACCGAAACAACCAGGTGCCAGAAGCTAAAAGGCAATTTATGTGCATTGCGGAGTGTGGGGGAGCACTAAGAAATGATTTTTGGAAATTCCCTGTATAAAACGAACTAAAAAACCAACGGCATCATTAGGCACTCTATGTAAACTTTGTTACATATCGTAACAAAGGTACCACATTATAATTTAAAGGATAACTTTATTAAATTAATAGATAAGTAACGATCTACTTATGTTAGAAAAAGTAAAGTGCCGAGCTAAATTTTCTCTAGATTCTTAGGAAATTTATACAGATTCGAATAAAATAATACACATAGGTTAAAATTTAAAGCTTTGTGTCATTTATGTATATTCATAACTTGTATGAATGGTTCTTCAATAATATAGATCTCTATATTTCTTTGATACTTTCGATTAACAAAAGTACAGCGGACTGAGGAAAAATACAGTGAGTGAAAATATAGTGTTGTACATTCCTTTTAATGGTCAGATAAGCCAAGGATTACGCGGTTAACGATAATTGTTCACCTGCAAAATCCCATTGTTGTGCAATATTAACAATTGGTTAACATAAAAACATCTATATTAACTGTCAAGTCACGTTCCAATCCTTCGCAAACCGCAGCGTGCCGCCTCCTTGCTCAAAATCCGTTTAGTGTTGACATTTGTCTCGCCTAACCGACTTAATAAGGTTTCTTTGGGCTAACCGCAAATTCTGACATCTGCTAGCGATCCGCTCAACAAACAATAATGTAATGGCAAAGCAATTTCATAACGCACTGGAGAAAATCGCATTAGTTTCTCTCCGTGTTATATGTATTTGTTATAATATTATTGTATCATGTGAGCTGTGGCATTGTTGCACTCAGCCAAATTGCTTTTATGTAATATTATAATCTCTGTTATTACGTTATTATTGTCATTTTCTTTTGTAAGATGTCTTGTACTAACTCGTTTGTTTACACTGTAAATATGCCTTAAATAAATAAATCACTGGAGATCTATTGAATAGATTTATAATTGTTTTCAAATGCCCGAAAATAATGTCTTTCTTAACAATATAATAATTATTGTGAATATTTTTTATGCAATAACAATAATATTTGACTCTACAATTTAATATTTATGAGCTAGCGACGAGCCATTCTTTGCAAACTTACTTATTTGCATTTTCTGTTTCAACGATTTCCGCTGAAGCTAATCCCTGTGTTGCGAAGGACTTTATAAATGTTGAAACAACGAACACAAAACATCCTACCTCAACATAATAAATTGCGGAGCCAGATTATATTATTAAAAAATATTATATCATGTGGTCAGAGTATTATAAGAGCTTAGTATTTCAGCCATAGTGGAAAATAAATTGGCAATCAAAAAGCGACGAGACTATCATAAATCATGTTTACCTTTTTTAAAACAGGTGGGATGTGAGCTTTTTGGGTTTACCCTTAGGATATCGTACCTTTATCGAAAACAAACAAGACGGACATTTTATAAATACTTTATCGCAAGATCGAATTTTGGGTCTCTACAAAACTTACTCATAGTTGGATACTGATATTTTTTAATACACATTAATAAACTCTATATTATTTATATACAGAGTTTATTAGTGTGTAGTCTAACTGGTGATGGCGTGGCGACCAGGACCAGACGACGCAGCAATAATTGCTGCGTCATCCGGTCCTGGCCACCCGATAGGTGTACCGACGATCTGGTTGCTGGACGAAGATCGAAGCGGCTCGATGCGGGTGGATCAAGGTTGGACTGCGTGGAGAGCCTTTGTCTGCAGTGGACGTCTCTAGGCTGAAATGACGCGTGATTGTATTCACTTATCAATATAATATTATACGATGACCAAAAATATATAATAACAGATCTATATTATTTGTTCATAAAAGTCGGGCCTAATATTTCTTTTATTTACAACTTTCCATACGAGTCAGATGTGTATATTGGCACATAATTAGAGTAGATATGAACATTACAGAGGCTATTAGAATATTAGACGAATAAAATCTTTATGGAGCTGCTGTCTTTTGTTTAGATCTGTATCGTAAAGTACTAGTGATTATCGTAATGGGGATACAAACGGTGAGATAAAAAATAATTACAGACCAATGATAGCTTTTGGGTCAATAAGTTCTACTGGTACATTATTAAGAAATGAAATAAAATAAATAAACTTATCTATTTCATGATCAAAACTAGCGTCGAAAAATAATTTCAATAACGTGCCACACTAGTCTATAGATTTGAGTGAGTAAGCATTGGTTTACAGGTGTTTTTTTCTAAATACCGACCAGGACAATGGGCTTATTTATTTATTTAGGACAACCAGTAGTTGTTACATTGTAATAAATGATAAAAAACAGAATTAATAAGATAAAACTAAATGCACAACATTTTAAGGTGTCACAACAAGCACCATACGGTAACATTCACGTAAAGATATAAAAGAAAAACAGACAATTAAATATTAAGTAATTAAAAACTAAATTGAAAAACACAATGAGAAAAGAAATGAGAAAAGACAATTAGACAATTTTAATAATAAACTTAAATTAATCTTAATAACCTTAGAAGTGTTGTTTTAAATGTGGAGAGCTTGTCCGCAAATATATCAACTTTACCCGATATGGCATTGTATGCTTTGGATAACCGATTTATGGGCGAAAATTGAAAAGAAAAGAAAAGAAAATATATCTTTATTGCAAGCACGTTGTACAGTACTCCTTAATTTTACTTATTCTAAATAACAAAAAAGAACTATATCAAAAACACATTGTGGCGAAGTCCATATACACTAACTCAAAAGACTAAGACTCTATTTGGCAGCTTGTTGCCATAATGACACTTGGCATGTCTTGTCAATTGTCACAAACGAAGTTGAGTTAGCTGACATCTGACATTTATGTGCTACGTGTCACCACGTGACTCGCCACGTGTATCTTTAACTATCCACACCAGAGACTGAACAATTAATAATTATAACTTTTGCAAATACAATTAACTTAAACAATAATAATCGCATGAGTATTAAACACCACGTGCCGCAATTCGGGCTGACACTCAGCAAATACTGCGATGGACGCCATAGTTCCAATCACAGTACTGTTTTTCAGTGCTGACTCTAAGAACTTTATTCTAAGATATAGAACAAAGTTAGTATATTTAATAATACTGCCTTCCCGTAAGGACTCAAAAACACTTCAACAATGGCAAAGTATTAATAAAACGATAATTACAGTAGGTACCCCAAAAATTGACCGTCAATTCACCCAAGATTTAGACCAGCCTATAGCATGCCTCCCCTGAGGTCAGTCAGCAGGTTGAATGAACTTTGGGAGAAGCCCGGTTAAGCTCCTACGGAAGAGCGGCGGTTGGTAATCTGCATGTCACTGGAAATACCAGCTTGACTCTCAGCGGTAGTATTGAGGACAGCAAATAAAACGATTACACTCATGTTTATATGTAAATGAATTCAGCGGACAGAAATGGATTTTCATATTCTGTGTATGTTATATATTATATTCATTTCAAGGCTTACGAGATAAAAAGTATATTCAAGCGTTATGCAACACGAGCTTTTGCCTCATTCTGAATGAAAACAGAAAAACACGAGCACCCATATTTTCAAATGTAATTATACCAGTTTAGGACGCGGCCACATGTATGTATTGTGTGAGCTTAAGGTACACTGTCGTACATCACGACTGTCGTAATCTGTACAAAGCTTGTAGTGTATAAATGTATTTTGGAAGTCTCAAATAGTAGTTTGACTGCCTCGTTGGTCGCGGCATAAATATGCGCGTGGGATTGGGAGGTCTCGGGTTCGATTCCCGGGTCGGGCAAAGTGTTATTGGGTTTTTCCGTTAGGAAATTCTCAGTACTAGGAAATTCTCAGTATTCTCGGTTAACGCCAGAACTACAGCCAATTAGTGTCGTCTGAGCCAAAGAGTATACAAATACTACGTAAGTCTGAGCTATTAAATGGATTCAGTACAAGTTTGGAACATGTGCTAAATAACAGACTAACTGTGAACTGACAAATCTATTGCTCAACTCGCTTTTATGTCAGGGGATGTTTCTGAGACGTTTGCGGTTTGCTGTCAAATTACGATTGCCAGATAGTTTTGGAATATTCTGGTAGTACCTACAATGATTATGCACTTTAATTATAAACTAACCTTAATTGCTTATTATAAATGAACTACTTACCTTACATTTAACTTACTTTAATCATCATGTCAGTGAATCAAAGTCAATGGCTTATTTGATTTTCAAATAAACAATTGACTAAATGTCATCCAATGTCGTGTCCGGATAATGATGGCGTTAGCAAAACTTCTAAATATCAAATACTGCGATGTGTATAATTTTTAAACAAATTATGTTTGTTTCAGCTTTTATTTTGTATAATTGCGAATGCGCTACTAAATATTGCACTGACGTCCGCGTTTTTTTTTAATAATTATAGGTATGTACTTAAATTTAACAACTGCACTTACTAAGTGGTGCTGATGTGGCAATATCGGAAATTGTGATTTTGAAACCACGACGGTCAGCTAGCATTTTATAAAATGCGTAGAGAGAAAAAATAAAAGGGCAAAGTCCGGTTCGTTCAGTAAATGAAAGAAAAACAAAGTGGATCTGTTGCTTCCCTACTATACGGTGTTACGGTCGACAAAGGAAAATGGCTTAGGGCACCGGTTTTAGTTTTTATTGGGTACAAAATATACATATTTTTTAACTTCATGGTATTGAAAAGAAGTGTGTATTATAAGAAATTATTATCAATAAACAGAGCGCTGGAAATGTGTCTATTATATACTTATCAAAAGAAAAGCGTAACAAATTCTACCACAACGCAATCTCAACTGGTTTAATAGGATAAAACGATGGGGAGGATATTTATTTCCCCGTATGAGATATCCCACATGCACAGACTAATTGCTTCTTCTAACGTTAGCTCTAGAACAATTCTTTTATTCAATAATTAATTATTCAATCTAATAAATTTAATTATTCAATCTAACTAATTTATTTATTCAATCTCGCTAATTACTCAGATGCATGAGCTTAACTTTACGTAAAACAATTGGGCAAGTGCGAGTCGGACTCGCGCACAAAGGGTTCCGTACCATAATCTATAAAAGAAAATCACGTTTGTTGTATGTATACTTAAATACTTTTTAAGTTTCTACCTGTTTATTAAGATCGAGTAACAAATTGCTTAAAAATTACGAATGTTGTATGGGAGCCCCCCTTTATTATTTACTTTTTTATATTTAATTATTTATTTTGAAAGGTTTTATACAACTACATATTCTGTGAAAATTTAAAGCGTCTACCTGTTACAGTTAGTAATTTTGAGCAAAAATACGAAAAAAAACACGTTTTTTGTATGGGACACCCCTTAAATTGTTGTTATAGCGGCAACCGAAATACATAATTTGTGAAAATTTTAGCTTTCTAGCTATCACGGTTTATGAGATACAGCCTGGTGACAGACAGACAGACGGACAGACAGACAGCGGAGGCTTAGTAATAGGGTCCCGTTTTTTACCTTTTAGGTACGGAACCCTAAAAAGATCTGGCGGTACAAAGTCTTTAATGTATCTTGAAATTAGAGTTAGCCTACATTTTATAGTCTGAACAACACAAACAAAATAATTAACAATATTCGGAACCCCGCATTATGTTCAGAAAAAGAAGTTTTAGACAGAAATGTTTCACAGTTGACCAGATCCCTAGTTACATTTAGTTCACGGTAAAAAGGCAAAAATTCTTCGGAATACAGCATCTGAAAGCAGATTTCAATTTGTTTTGTGCCCCAAAACGTTGTTTTGTGGCGTATAGCCTATTCTTTTTTTGGGTCCAATCAAGATTCGGGAAAATACTACGGGCATTCTAGGCGTCGGGAATTTGTTGATTGATTTGGGTCTTAGAGGAAAAGAAAAGTTTGATAGTGCGGTTTGTAACATAACTGCGAAAAAAGGTAGTAGTATAAAGATCAGATGTTTCTACGCTCAAACAGCATTTTATTTTTAATATTAACAAACTTTAGACTATTTATTTAAATTAATTACAATTAAAATTTAGCCGTGTGGTTGACGGCATAGAATACAATTGTCACCACCCCCTATCTTCCCGTGGGTGTCGTAAGAGGCGACTAAGGGATAACACGATGCAAATACCATCTTTGCGTAGAGACGGAAAACTCGACATCAAACCCTATACGACTGCCTCGTTGGTCTCGCGGCATAAATGTGCACGTGGGATCGGAAGGTCCCGGGTTCGATTCCTGGGTCGGGCAGTGTTATTGGGTTTTTCTGTCACGAAATTCTCAGTAACAGCACGGAGTCTGGAAGTGTGCCCGGTACGGCAATAGGCTCGCCCCTTATTACGTGGGACTAAAGTATATCTGGCGAAAAGTGGGTGTAGAAATACCCCTCTGCCTACCCCTTCGGGGATAAAAGGCGTGACGATATGTATGTATGTATGTAATTACAATTGCTTGGAAAATCAATCAGCCATGTTTGGAAAATATAATATTACGGAGGACAAATATCTAGAGCAAAATAATAATTTTATGTATCACAAGTTAATACAAGTATGTACTTGTAAGTAATTTATATTTTGCCGAAAGTGCGGAAGTTGATGTTTTATATTGCTATCATAAATCATTCTATAAAGAAAATATTAGTGGTTCCGCTATTTTTATGTATTTGCATGTTTTATTTATTCTGCTTTAGGTTTCATAGAACGGATACATAAAACTGTCAGACAGATAATAAATCGTTGAATAGCAAGTGTGACCTTTCGGTTATTGCATGTATAGCTACAACATAGTTCTCCAGTTTACTAGCACCCTATAAAAAAGTATAAAACAGTAGTAAACCCTATAAATGCGAATATGCGACATTACCTATTTATATGTAAACCGATTGGTAGTATATATCCAATACCAATGACGTCACGTATTTTAGAATATGGCTGCTAACTACAGCAATATAAATTAAATAGAAATACGGTAACATAAAATAATGAGGTCAAATGTGTGAAACCTTAAATAATTGAGTAGTTAGTTTTAATAATAACTAAACCATAATTAGGAAATCTCAATTCAATGAATGACACCAACTTTTCAGATTTTACTGTATTATTCTATGGTTGCTTGCAAAATAGATCGCATATCACAAGGCAATCAAGGCGTTTAATAATAAGCAAGTTAAAGTAATCCTTCTTAAGGTAGTGTAATTAAGTCTATTCCATTCTTATTCCATAATCACAAACCGAAAGATTTAAAGCAAAATATTTAAGTTATACAAGACAATCCCAAGCCGAGATAATTTATTAGGATTTATCATTAATTTAAGTAAATTTATTTGATCTGACCATCACAATCATCAAAGAACCGTCACTCTACATTTGATTATTAGAGCGGACGTCCTACTTCGCATGTAAAAAAGGTCTCCGTAGCTTGCGGTATCTCATTTTTGTTTCAATAAAACCCCTCTAGGGCCTCAACTTAATCGTTATACATGTTACATCAAGTACATCTCTCTCGGGATGACACGTTGTTTAAACCTCTTGTCCATAATCCAATTAGCTAGGAGCGCTAACGCACAGAGGGCATGTGAGATTCTATTATTGAATTTCTTATTACGTTATGTAGAGTTTCAGTATTAAATTATCTCAATATATAAATTCGAAAAGTGTATGTATGTATGTATGGATGTATGTATGTTCCGTTTTCACGCTATAACAGCTGAACCGATTTTGTTGAAATTTAATATAGATATTATATATTGAACCATGAAGACAGACATAGACTACCATTAGTTGCAAAAATTAACCGGGGAGGGATTGTAGGGAGGGTCAAATTTTGTAGGGTACAAATCTAACTGTTGGAAGTAAGAACGCATGTGCTGCAATAATTGAGTGCTGCGCATATTGATCTGTATAACAACGCAGCTGCGCACGTGCTCTCATATCTGTCAGTACTATCGCCTCATAAATTATTAAAGTATTTGAACATCAAAAGAGACTTTTGTAACCCCGAATATAACGCGCACGAAGCCGTGGGTTAAAGTTAGTCTAGCTATAAAAATGAACCCGAAGTATTTGTACGCACATAACTTAGGAAAACCAAATTTGGTAAATCTTTCTCTTGTTTTCGTTCTTTTCAGCAAAAGATTTGTATGAAAACGTATAAAAATAAATATAAAATAATCGCCAGTGCGAAGTTTGCCGGGTCAGCTAGTTACATACATATAAAAAGCGGAAGTTAATCGGAATGAAATGATCGCCGAAATCCATCAGTTTGTGAGGCTAAGCAATGTCATTGTGCTTTATAGATAGGTAAGCGGTCGTAAAAAGTCACACTATCTGAGCACATAAAGCCATTGGCTCTTAGCTTAAAACATAGAAAATTGCTATACATTAAGATTGTGGAGGTCAGATATTACATACTAGGTATCATGTTTGAGTTATGACATTTTTGACCCGTATGCACACATTGTCTAAGCAGACCCACCACAAACAAAGGGATTAGATAGCTCTTTAATTACTTAACTTACTTCAATGGTTCATCAACCCAAAATTTGCCTTGGCCTCCAATACAAAAGAACGCCACTTCACCCGATATTTAGCTACATTTCGTCAATAATTTTTCTAGCTCTTTAATTGCCTTAGTGGATTTTTTTTTAATTGATTCAGAGAGAAGGAGACTTTTTTATCAGTAGTACTTACTAATTCGTTGAACTCAATTCCGATGTCTCTAAAACCACAATAAATGGTAAACAGAACTACAAGAACAAGTTACTAGTATATCGACCAAAAATAAATTCTCTTATAACTAACGAAAATTGCTTTTATATTATGCAAGGTATGTAAATATAGAGGCCAGAATATTGTCTATTTTCGCCAATCGCAAGCTAGTGCCTAAACGTTTATTTAAAGCCTTGACGTCTAGTGCCGTATTCAAATCTGCGCGAAACAAATAATTGGTTGCCCCGAGACGTTTGCTGCTAGCTCAGGTACTATGTGTAAAGATACTTTAATGGAACTTAGGAGAAGGTTTCACTGGTATACTTGCTAATTGAAGTAGGTATGTGTATGTTCTTTTGTTAATTGTGTAGCAGTGTAACGAGTGATTGAAATACGCAAGAAGAGTTAGACAATTATTGGTTCTTCAAAACCAGTAAATATAGCTAATCCTATAAAATGAAATTGAAAAAATAAACATCAAAATCCTTTAAACGTTTGAGAGCTATTTAGAGAAAGTTTGTGTGAATAACATTTTCTAATTTTTAAGTTTTGTTGGTAAAATTGCCATGACTCGTAGTCTGTCACTGAAAAACGCAGGACGTGTCGTGCTGTGTGTATTCCACGATTACTTCAGACGTGTTCTAACACTGGCTAGTAGCCTAGTTAGTAAGCCAGCTCAGTAGCCTCGTAGCAGCGTCGAAGCTTGTTAGTAGACGCGGAGTAGACTCGTAGCTTGCAATAAGCCTATCAGCTTTCCAGTAGTAGGTCTGACTCAGTATGTTGCTACTGATAAATAACCCAAGAAAAAACATGGCTTCTACATTTTGGTCCGTCTCTCATACTTGACAGAACTATGCAGGTATAAAGTAATATTTAGGTTCCCATTTAAATCTTTATAATCATTAAAATAACAAATCATAATAAAATTAAATTAAATACATTTTTTAAATTTATAACTAGAACATATTTCCATGTGTTGATCTAGAATTTCTGCAAAATTTTTGTTACTTACAAAACCCGAGCTTAATCCGAAGACCTTAACAAAAATACTAGCCATTTACAAATGGATACTAAACTCAAAACAAAACAGTACTTTTATTGTGATTTCATTTGGCATAGTGCTTTTTAATCTGGGGGCACGGCAGTGCCACCACCAAGTCGAGCAAAAAACCGGCACGGCCGCACCATCCCTTTCTCGAAGCAATTCAGGCCATTTTCGACCCCCTATAACTTCGTTGTGGATAAAACTGGCATTGTATAAACATGGCGTATTTCAAATTTCATTCAATTTGAACTAGTAGTTTAAGAATTATAACGAGTCAAAATTCTTAATTTTGTCACTCACTGACCGATCATCAAAAGTCTAAGGCACTTTGAGCACACATAGAAGCTTCAAATTTAGAATATGATTAGTCTTGTATATGAATCAAGGAAAAATTAAAAATAAAACTGTCTAGTTTTCGAGATATACCAACTGCATAAATAACTTTGTAATCCCATATAAATATAAAGGATTACAAAATTACATTTGCAGTTAGGGCTTTAATTAAGAAAATTCGTTGTTGGTGGAAAAGAAGTAGAAGGTACCGGAAAGGACAAAATTAGACTATGTACAAAAAGAAATGAGATCCCATTAAAACAATACTTTTCAAAAATACGAAGTCTCGCGACCGTAAAAAGTTGTGAGATCCATGTAATAACAAGTCGGTTAATTAAAATTTTTGATGTTTTAAATAAATATATTGACGTGGCTAACGCATTAAACAATATATATATATATATATATATATAATATATATTACTTATGAGATAAATTGTGTTTTCATGCAATATAATAATAATAATAATAATAAAATCTTTATTTTCAGATCATACAATCCATAGATATACCTACTTAAAGTTATTTTATTTTATATAATTATATGACGGTCGATGACTCGTCATCCAATGCCACATAATGGGGCTATCTAGCCTGTTTGCTGCAGTGCTAACCAGGCTATTGGAGCTGTCGCGCACTCGCCGCATCAGGGATGCCATCCGATTGCGCATAATTGCATAAAAATCAGGCACGCCTGCCTCAGCAAACATCCCCGACGCGCTGCAAAAGCGCGGCAACCCCAACATCACCCTAAAGGCGTTATTGTATTGGATACGCAGAGCGCTGTACGCGTTCTGCGTATAGCGGACCCATAGAGGACACGTGTACAAGGACTGGCAGTAAGCCCTAAATAATGTTATTTTAACATCCCTTGTACAGCGCGCAAACCTACGGGCCAGCATATTACACCGAACGGACAGCGCCGAACGGACAGCGCAATGGCCGAGTCAATCTACTTATTTAAAACATAAAAGATTTTTAATTAACCGACCTGATATTACATGGATCTCACAACTTTTTACGGTCGCGAGACTTGGCATTTTTGACAAGTATTGTTTTTATGGGATTAAATATACGACTCGATGAATATGCATAATCCTTTTCAACTCAACGATCAAAAAGCGTCTTTGATTTTGTATTCTCGAACAATCTCATTTGTAGTGTTATAAAGTGGTAGAGCTTCTAAGCATAATTAAGAAGTTGGAATGAAGAAGAAAACCCCTAACCGTATCTTTACAATGTCGCTTTATTTCGTGATTGAGCGCATCAAAGGCACAACTTTTCTAGTAATTTCTTTTCTTTTCTTAAAAAACCATCTTTCGGGTCCTGTCCCTTTTGCGAATATTAAAGCATTTAAAGCTTTCCTGTGAAAGTACTGAATAACAAAACAATAGCAAGACCGTAGCGTCTGATGTCATCGTATCAGTGTTTTACACATCAAAGCGTAAAACACTAATCTCAAAAAGAAAAGCGTATCACCTAAGATACTTAAAGAAAATGACTTCACAAATCTTAATATATAAAATCCTTGCGTTACTGACTGACTGACAGACACGCTACAGCAGAAACTATTGGGCGCAGGAAGCTGAAATTTGGCATGTATGTTCCTTGGGGACCGTAAGGGTGCACTAAGAAGGGATTTCCCGAAATTCTCACGGGATCGGCCAAAACGGGTAAATTAAAAAAAATGCAGGCGTAGCTGCTGGCGTCGTCTAGTAAATAATATTTACTCAGAACTTGAAGTGGCCGCGTAAAGAGTAGGCAGGCTATTGATGATTCACAATGTTTATTCTAGAAAGAGCCTTTACCCTTTACTTTATATGTGAATAATAAAATTAAACTAATAATTTTAAGTATTTAAGCTTACCTAATAGTTTTAAGGTGGGTACAGTGACTGAGCGGGGCCTCGTTAACTTAATCCTTTCATACCCATACCCTTCTTTAGAAATGCGAACTCACTCGACTCAGTCCAATAATCTAGTGATTTTTTTTAACAATATTATCTAATCTTCTTTTTTTGTGTTGTTTACTCTAATGTCGGCGTCTATAGACAGATCGGCCGCCAAAAAGTCCTAAGGATTATTATTCTGAGACAAGAACCGGGTCCGACAGCTTTACGTGATTTCCCAGATATGGTGGCTCTCAGATGAAATGGCACAGCGGTCACCCATGCAAGTGATGACCTGCACAGGCATTGCTTAACTTTGTTGATATGTTACGAACCTCAACTCAAATCAAGTATGAGCACTACAACAATATAGTAGGTATATAAAATACTGTATTTGTTTCGGCGAACCGAATGTTCCTAGTCGATTTGGGAAAACTATAAATATTGTGGAGTGTAGGATTTCGGTTCTTATCGACTAGGAAATGAGGAAGTGAAAAGGTGATGTGGATAGGAGCCTCTTACCTTGCACGGCAGTCTTCTTCTTCTCAGAAGGGCAGTCTCCTGGTATCTTCAAGTATATTGAAGCTGCTTGAATCACTCCACTACACAAATCGCTTCACTCGCGAGCGGTTTTGTTACGTTTTTTGGTATAAGCGGTAATAATTATATAAGGCGGTGCGGACTGCGGTATGCGGCGGACACGAGTTCGGCGCGTCTCGAATCTTCTAGTATGTTCTTCGTCGCCGTTGAGCAGGGCGGCCAATAGCGAGGCGTTTTGGGAGGGGATTCATGAAAGGATCGCTCGGATTAGCCGAGCAGCGACGAACCATTGATTGATTATACCATAATTAAAATAGCAGTGGAAAAGATAGATGGCGCTACCATATCCCCCTGGCCCTAAAGGGATGCCTTTAAAAAATAAATAAAATTGAACTTAGCTATGTTGGGTGTACTACCGCATAACCCATCAATAGGCTAAGACAGCGATATGACAATAAAATTAATCTAAATTAACTTTACCGAAAACTACAAACGCAATAACAGCGAAAACTACAATCTAAATACTTAAACTAAGAGGTAGATCCAACTTCAGGCTAGATCTCACTGAGTTGGAAGCGGACAGAGACGTACAACAGGGCGCACGTAGCTCCCCTTCGCGGTTTTCACGGTAACATCGCGGGTTGTACCGTCCTTGGAAGTATGCAGTTTCTCTACGATGGCTAACGGCCATGAAAGCGGCGGAGCATTATCATGTATTATGACGACCAACATACCCTCCTGTATAGGGGATGCAGAACTATTCCACTTGGATCTAGCCTGAAGCTGGTGTAGATATTCCGCACGCCAGCGCCGCCAGAACGACTGCACGAGTTTATCCAGCAGAGTATGTCTCTGGAGCAAGCTTGAAGAGTCTGCTTCAGGAGCCGGAAATGACGATAATGGCACTGTGTTCAGAAAATGTGCAGGGCTTAACGTGGATCGTTCTGCAGGCTCACTACTCAATGCCGTGAGCGGACGCGAGTTGATCAGTGCTTCGACTTGTGCAAGGACAGTTAAAAGCTCTTCGTAAGAGAGGATCTGTGGACTTATAACTTTGAAGAGATGCGTTTTAATTACTTTGACCATGGTTTCCCAACATCCACCGAAATGTGGAGATGCTGGCGGAATAAACTTCCAGTCAATATGATCTATGGAAAGTTCTTCCTAAAGACGAGTACGATATTCCTCTCTGAGAAACTTATAGAAGTCGCGTAAATAAGAGCTTGCGCCCACGAAAAAAGTGCCGTTATCCGTATACAAACACTGAATAGGGCCGCGCCGTGAGAGAAATCGTTTAAGGGCTGCAAGGAACGACACCGTGCTTAAATCTGTCGCAACTTCAATATGCGTAGCGCGCGTCGTTAAGCATGTAAAAATACATAGCCAGGCTTTACGGCTTTTAACACCTCGACTACGCACTGGCGTATACTGCAGTGGTCCTGCGTAATCACAACCGGTGTGTTTAAACGCTTTATCAATCTGGTTGACGCGCTGGCTAGGGAGATCTGCCATGGAAGGGAAAGTCGGACGCGGACGAAATTTGAAACAGACGTTACATTTATGTATTCTGTGACGAATTATTCGTCGAGAGGCTAAAATCCAATACTTATGCCTAAGTAAGGACATAAGCAACTCTGGACCAGCATGGAGTTACTTCTTGTGATAAAAATCAACAAGAAGGTTGACAACATGATCATGTCGCGGCAGAATGCAAGGATGTTTGTAGTTATAAGGTTCATCCGAATTTGACAGACGACCCCCAACGCGTATGACGCCGTGTTCATCGAGGAACGGCTTGAGTCTAAGGATAGCAGGAGAACAAGGTACATTGTCTTTGAAATTTTGAATGTCGTTACTAAAATGAACAGCCTGTACAGCTCGTAGTAACTTACATTCTGCGAATTTGATATCAGTACTTGATACAAAAGTCCCATTAGGTAGGTGCCTAAGAAACCTATAGACATAATTGTGTTATCTAATACTATTGCAATATTGATAAAGCTAATTAATTACTACAATTATATTCTAATAAATTAGTAACCTAAGTTGACTAAACTTCATTGTTTAGCAACTTAAACTGAATTACCATGTAATATTAGAATTTATAAAAAAACACGAAACATGATCAGGCTTACAGCGCGGCGTCATAGCAAACATTCCAACAAACAGTCTGGCAGCAGCGCGACGGATGGCCGGCTGGCTCCCGGGATCGGATGAGTGTGGCGGCGCAGCGCGTCGTGGTCACGAACACCCGCAGTCTTGCTGAGGAGAGATGGGGCTGCCACTGCCACCTTAACGCTCGAGATCTGAAATAAAATTCCTTGTTATCGTCCTGCTTACGTTATTAACTTAAATAATTATTCATTCTAACTTATACATGTATTCTCACGAATGCAAACATTCTTTTCCCATTGATTAATGACTCATCTACATACCCTATCAGAATGGCCGGTGGTAGTGGTATCTCCATTTCTCCTCCGTACAAATTACGTAGATCGCATCGCTGCTTCCGTCACACATATTCGTAGGCATGTTTTAAAGGGCCAGGCTTGAGTATCGCTGCTCAGACACAATATGACAGTTATTTGCAGAAATCTGAAATTCAAAACACTAGTTATTCCAACAGTTATGTGTTTAAGTTGTTTCAGCTGCGTTATAAACAAATTCAGTAAATATTTAGAGATAGAACAGTAGAATTATTAGATATGGTTACGACTTACCCATGTTTGAGTCTGTGCCAATATTATAATGATATACTTTGTAATTATAATTTGATTCTTGATGACAACGTATAACTATTTAAAATCTTTGAATTACAATTCAGTAGGTATTTATTGTTTGTTGCATGCGGGTGATTCATTGCGCGCATAATGTGCATAATTTTAAGTTCAATCGTCCGGAGAAATATCAGTGTTGCGTCAATAGGCGGTGACCGCCTCGGATGGATTGTGCACTTGCTTCGCTTCGTCGTGAGCGAGCGCCGAGTGTTGGACCTCACACCCGCTCGCCCCTCGTCTCCCGACAAGGCGGACGCCGCGATAATTTAGGTTACGCAACAATGAGTATAGGTACGTATGTATGCAGGTATGTACATAGGTACACATCAGCTGACGGTGAGTCTGCCCTTGACTCGTTACCGGCACCACAGTTTGGCGCGCTTCTATATATTATGTAACTTATATCATTTATATATTTATTTATTTTATTAACTTTATGCAACTAAGTATGTGTATATATTTTTTTTATTAATTAGGTAATCTGTATAATTATATAAATCACTACACAATACACATTCCCTGATACACCTCACACGGATTGCATGTTGTGATCGGCACGGCGATGGTTGCACATCCGGGATGTCTAGAAGGGGCTGGAAGAATACCAGCGTCCGGTATGCACTAGCATCACTGGACATAGTGCTGATCCAGCCACCTTTTTTGGCCAGCGATGGGACACATCCTCACCATATTATATTGTAATTGTTTTTGTTTTTTTTTTTTTGTTTATTCTCCTTTTTTTTCTTCTTTTGTATAAATGTTCTAATACCTACTACTATTTGTTGTATATGTACCTGCCTACTTATTTTCTATTGTGTGTCCTATGTGCTGTTACAAAATAAATTTTTCTTTTCTTTTTTCTTTTACATAGACGATGGCGCAGAGTAACTTAGACCACGATGACATGCGTAGTGCGAGTGCATAGATGGGAGACTCCGCAACCTCAGCAATCACGGGATAAGAAACAGACTTCCGTTCGGGTACATCTTCGTCTTCTGCACTGTGGTCAAAGGGTTGCATGGGCCATTCTGACGGATCATAGGAAATCGAAGAAGGTCCATGATGCCACAATGGATGATGCAGAAGATTAAGTAGAGTGACACCACGAGACAAGCAATCTGCGGGGTTCTCGGTACCCGCGACGTGATTGAAACAAGTAGCGGGAACAAGTTCAATCAATTTACTAACGCGGTTGGCAACAAAAGTCTGCCAGCGATGAAGAGAAGAATGAATCCAAGCGAGCACTACTTTGGAGTCGGAAAATGCGTATATTTTATTAATAGAGTAGTGGGGCAAAACTGTGTCTTGAACCTTGCGGAGCATTTGAGACAACAGAAGGGCCGCGCACAACTCCAGTCTCGCAACCGAAATGGTTTTAACAGGCGAGACCTTAGACTTGGCACAAACTAACTGCACCGAGTAGTTAGAACTAACGCGGACTTGCAGATATACGACTCCGCCGTAAGCACGCTCGCTGGCGTCAGCGAAACCTATTAAGTTGATGGTACATCCATCTGCCAACCCAAGATGACGTGGAATAGTAATTTGATTGAGCGCGGTAAGCTCAATATAAAACTGGCCCCAAGCGGCGACAATATGGTCAGGGGGTGTTTCATCCCACTCACACTTTGATAGCCAAAGCTATTTGATCAAGAGCTTGGCGTACAAAATTGTGGGAGCCACAAAACCCATTATGTCCCATAGTCGAGCCACTGTGGACAGCATAGTGCGTTTGGTGCACTTATCATCTGGTGGTGAGACGTCAAACCGAAAACTATCGCAGGATTTGTCCCAGCGTAAACCGAGAACCTTATGCGGTACAGACTTCTCAAACTCAATGTCTGGAGAAGCTTCAAGAGATCAAACTGGCCTAGCTTGAAAAGCTGAATAAGCTCTTCACAAAGCGAAATTGCTAGCGGAGTGGATATGACACTACAGGCAATGTCATCCATATACAAAGCGGAAGTAGCTGCGGCGGGAAAGTGATCGCCTTCATCAGCGATCAACTGGCGAACAACTCGTAACGCGTGATATGGGCTAGACTGGAGTCCAAAACAAACACGATTGAACTGATACACAGATAAAGGTTCCTTATTGTTAAAACGATAAAAAATCCGTTGAAATCTACGGTCAGACTCGCAAACGCCGATATTGAGGAACATTTGGCGGCAATCAGCTGACAGAGCGATTTGGAAAAGACGAAACTTTATTATGGTGTTAAATAAATCATTCTGTAGATTGGGGCCGGCATGCAAAATGTCATTAATTGACTGACCCGATGTAGTCTTACAACTAGCATCTAAAAGCACACGAAGTTTAGTAGAGGTTTTATCTTCGCGAACTACGCCGTGATGCGGGATATAATATGAGGGAAGAGAATTGCCCTCGTCGTTTACAACTACACTCAAAAAACCTTTATCTATGTAGTCACGAATGACGTTATTATAGGCGCTGCGTAACTTAAGTGATGCATCAAGTTTACGTTCCAAACAATGGAAACGTCTAAGCGCAGCAGCGTACGAGTCGCCTAAAGAATAAGGGTCACCATAGAACGGCAACGCCACAACGTATCTGCCACTGTCGTCACGAACAGTGGTAGCACGGAAATGTTCTTCACACTCGAGATCTTTACGGCTCATCGCGGGCGGTGCGGTAACCTCTTCAAGCTCCCAAAATCGCTTGAGAAGAGAATCAATATTATTTTCTTGAAGAACAGAACAACAGCAAGACGTAATGTAATGATAAGTATGTAACGTAGGTATGGTACCCATAATCACATACCCAAATACCGTCTCAATAGCGGGCGGTAAGTCATGTTGCTCACCACGTACCACGTCAGTTAGTAGCAAGTGCGGGAATATTGCGGCTCTGATCAAAACATCAATGTCTGCCGGATTCGCGAACTCCGAGTCTGCCAGCGGCAATGACTCGAGGTGTGTGAGTAGCGATACGTCCACATTAGCGTTTGGCAATGTGTCCGTAATACGCTCCACGATAAGCGAAGAAATGTTAAAATTAATATCCCTATCAAAACGCGAATATATTTTAATATCTACGGAACCCTTGCAATGTTTTTCTGAACCGCCGATCCCTTTGGCTACTGAGTTAGTATTTTTAAAGTTATCCCGCAATCCGAGGCGTTTGAACAACTCAAATGTTATGAAATTGCTCTGAGATGCGCTATCGAGTAGACAACGTACCACGTGCGGCGATCCATTAATATCATAAACGATAACTTGCGCTGTCGCTAACAGTACCGTCTTGGACGCCATACACTGCGGCCTGGCCCCACGCGGATCATTATAGATGCGCGAGGGCCGTCCGCGCGTGCGCGTCGCCCGCGCGATGGATGTCCTACACAACGATATTTCATTCTGAATCGTGGGAGGCGCAGTTATCGTGGCCTGCACCTGCGACGTAAGTGTGTCAAGGTTAGCGGCTTGGCTTGACAACAAACTACCTTTATCGAAGTGCAATAATGAGTGGTGTCGTTGATTACATGAATGACATCTCGTCCTACTAGAACAATCACTCGTTTTATGCTTTATACTTAAGCAATTAATGTATGCTTTGTTATCTTTTACGCACTTGAAACGAGCAGTTGGATTTAAACCATTAAAGGCGGGACACTTATAGAAATGGTCGTGCACTATATTACTGCACAGACTCTTCTGTGAACTATTATTAGATTCCGAGTATGTTACATAAGATTGTGGATTAAGGACCGAGTTATTATTACTATTTCGCGCTTTATTCAACCTTTGCTTGCTGCTGTTAGTGTTAGACGGGCTAGGTGAACTAGACTGCGTATTATGAAATATTCATCAAACGACACTATCTCGATTGGCGGTAACCTCGGCGTGCGAGCCGCGGAAACTGGCTGTGCCGAATATTTACCCTCCAATTGCGATTGTATACGCTTAATAATACAATAAAGATCTTCGAGTGAGGTGTACGCCTGATAATTCGGTTTTTCATCAGGATTAGTAGAAAGCAATCTTGCGTTATAATCGTCTAACAACTTATGAAAATCTGTTCGAATACTATCTACTGTCATACAATAACTGAGAAATGACTCCCTATTACTATCAGAAACGGCTGTCTTTGAACGCTCGTAAATGTTTTGAATACGCTCAAATAAAATATTGCGTTTTGCTTCTAAGATTGTCATCTCTTTGTCTTCCGACACGCGTGCCTTCTTTTGTTGTGACATGCTTACGTAAGTATAAGCTAATGAGACCGAAACAAAATAAGAATATCTAAATTACTATTATTTTTCCTAATTAGGCAACACTTTAAAGCGGTGGAATTAAAAGTTGCTTGAAATATGAGATTTACAAGACAACTATGATAGTTCCAGAAATAATAATTGGGTAATTAGGTAGCTACATAAAAGTATATTACCTACTGATGCGTGCGAAAACAACCATGTGACGGTTATGTGAATGGACTAGGAGTATAGCTAGGTGCTATAACTGCCTAGGTATAGAGATATAACGAGGTTTTACGTATAAAACGTAAATGAATCCGACTCGTATGGATCAAAAAATGTTTCGGCGAACCGAATGTTCCTAGTCGATTTGGGAAAACTATTAATATTGTGGACTGTAGGATTTCAGTTCTTATCGACTAGAAAATGAGGATGTGAAAAGGTGATGTGGATAGGAGCCTCTTACCTTGCATGGCAGTCTTCTTCTTCTCAGAAAGGCAGTCTCTTGGTATCTTCAAGTATATTGAAGCTGCTTGAATCACTCCACTACACAAATCGCTTCACTCGCGAGCGGTTTTGTTACGTTTTTTGGTATAAGCGGTAATAATTATATATGGCGGTGCGGACTGCTGTATGCGGCGGACACGAGTTCGGCGCGTCTCGAATCATCTAGTCTAGTATGTTCTTCGTCGCCGTTGAGCAGGGCGGCCAAAAGCGAGGCGTTTTGGGAGGGGATTCATGAAAGGATCGCTCGGATTAGCCGAGCAGCGACAACCATTGACGTTGGCATAATTAACTAGCAATGGAAAAAAAAGATGACGCTACCAGTAATATTTTTATTTATTTCTTTATAGTCTCACGCCTGTAGCCCCGAAGGCGTAGGCAGAGGTGTAATATAACACCCACATTTCGCCATGAATATCATTTTTATAAAATCGAACAATATCTTTGTTCATGAAATAATACGACATTCACACGAATATGAAGCAATATGCATGGGTCAAAGTTGAAAACTAAATATGCCGGCGATAAATATTATGTTTAAGTGCACACACTACACCTGAAAGATATCACCATATCCGACAGCGAAGACGCAAAGGAAAATATAAATATTATGTTTTTAGATGTTGTTCAATAGAGAAGATGGGTTTCAACTGTTGAATACCTGGCATCCAGTGGTACGTCTATGCAAAACCCGTGAACCACAAAAACTTAAATCACGATCCGACGTAGTGAGTACAATGTGTCGCGATCGAGTACACTGTGAGAGTGAAAACGGTGGTAGTGGTTGTGCGCGCAATAAACGAGTAAGAAAGCGGGTAGACCGGTTCACTTGTTTATAACATTCATCCACCCGCAATACTTCATTACATCCGTGAACATGGCGCTTGCAACAGTGCCAAAATATCGGTTACTCAAAACAAAGGTACGTGGTATATATCCCGTAGGAACAGTAAAAAGTAATTATAGTGACCGCGAAAGTTTAAATTCCTATATTATGTTTTTAGAGTTCCGTAGTCCGGGGACAAGAATAGAGAGGTTTGCCATGGAAAAGATGGATTATGGATGTGACTTGTGAGGATGAATATGAAAGATAAAAGGGTGAATAATCGTATGACGGGCGACAGAGAAGTATGGAAGCGAAGAAGATAATGCGCCGCGGCCCCGCCAAATAAATAGGGACCAGAGCGGTGAAGGGTGTGGACGAGTTAATTACAAAAATAATTATTATTGTAGTGTGTTTGTTCACCTGTTCGCGGTTGATGTAGGCAAATAAGAACCAACATTTGGTTCGATTCCAACACGAGGCAACGCGTTGCATGTCTCACAAATAGTAGTTTCGATTAGGTGTTCTTTGTGTCCGTTGATTATTAGTAAGTGCCCTGCAACACAGAATTTTCACCAAGTTCTAAAGTAGTCTTTTTAATAATAAAAAAAAACATCATGTATTTATTTAAGTGCATGATAAAATGTTTGCTGTGCTTTAGCGCTAAGGACAATTACGGAATTCGACATTGTGCATGTCGACCACGATTATAATAAATCTGCTACCGGGTTCAACCTTTGCAATGTATTTTTATCATCAAGAGCTTTAAGTTACAGTTAAAAGGTATAAAGTTGAAGCAAACTTTAATAGACTCGTATTGATTTTGCAAAGGATTTACTCAGTTGAACTCATGGCATCAAAGTCTACCATACTACCATACTATTCTACCACATTCACACAACACCATCTAGTCCCAAACTAAGCACAGCTTGTACTATGGGTACTAGACAATGGATAAACATACATATATACTTTTTTTTGCAAATACATACATATTGTACACAGAAACACCCAGACCAAGACAAACATCTATGTTCATGCACACAAATGTTTGACTTGAGCGGGAATCGAACCCGCGACCTTCGGTGTGGCAGTCGCTTAAACTACCGCTACGCCAACCGGTCGTCTAAAGTCTAGAATCATATTTTAATTTTTTAAATGTTTTACTTTATTAGCAATCGTTGAAGTAGCCAGAAAACAGCCTCGGAGGAAAAGCTCTTCTTCTACTTGGCAGTAATGTTGTATGCTCTCCGGCCTTTACCACTTAACCTTAAATGTGGACGTCACATTTTTATAACATTACCGAGGACGTGTAGCCTCACAGGCTCCTACACTTCCTATTGTATTTTTTAACAAGATTATGCAAAAGAGCTTCAAAATTATATTTAACTTGAAGTATGGGTTAATTATAGTGAAAATACGTGACAAAATGCTCTACGTTTGTTATTCAATATCTAGGAATATACAAAATCAAAACAGCGGGACAGTCTTTGGGTAGTTTTAAGTGTAGTTATGTTTTTGCTATTAATCAATTAAAATAATTAAGGAAACCAAAATTAAACTTCTTACTTTTATTAAATTCTAACATAAAATGAACTCAAAAAGTAAAAACATCACTTCAGATAACAAATAACAAAATTCTGACAACTGCTGTTTACGCTGAATTATTGATATAGACTACAGGCCCATGTCCAAAATGGATGGGTCATATGAACCACCAGGTGACGTATATAGGACGATATAAGAGCATAAAATAATAAGATTCAGCACTATGCCGTCACTTGTAAGCTGTCCAACTGAGTGCTGGCGAGAATTCAAAACTGCAGGTAGAGTGAGTACATTTAGGTCATATATTTTTGTACGGCATTTTTACCATCGATAGATCCATGAAAAATAATAAGAAAGCGCGCAGTGGCGTACAAAAATGGTGCGCCACAAAGTCGGTATTCTTCTTTTATTTTCTGACAATTTCCAGGGTAAATTTGGTCATTTCATTCTGTATGGCATCAGTTTCATTCTGTTTTAATACAGCTTCCAATGCATTATTCCGCAACGTCGTACAAAAATCATGCGACAAGAGGTAAAATCGAGGGTTGCAACCCCCTCTCTTTCCGTGGTCCTGGGGTTGATGTGAGACAACATAAAATTAATTTATTTTGAAAGTACTTTATGCATAGATAATATTTTTACATGCCGTACGTTTTCGTAGGTCCAAAGGTTTGTAGGGGAAAAAAACACAAGGAAAAATCCATAGAACGAAATGTAAGGTGAAATTCATGACGATATTTTTTTATACGGCATATTTAGATAGTTTATTTGTACTTAATGCAATAATTTATATAAAGTTAATACCGTACAAATCTGAAAGTTCATATTGATAAAAAATGTAACAAAATATTAAATAAATATAATTTACATATACAGGCTGCCACAAGACCCATCACCAAGCCGAAGTCTACTCGTTTTGAACATCAAACCAGAAGACATGCTAAGCAAAAATAAAACCTGGGAAACAACTATTTTTAAGTGTTCACGGTATTAATTTTCAAGCCGCTATAAAAAAAGCGCGCGTGCAATTTTCGAAATATCTACTTATCCATGGGTGTATAGGACATCTATAGCACAAATTGTCAGGGTAAATGCTTCCATTTTGTACCTAATTACAAAAATTCCATAGTAACTTTGACCCTCAATATCTCCTGAACGAGTAATTTCCCAGGTATGGTGCCGAAGTAAAAAATGTTCGTATTGATTGGTAGGTACAATATTTCAGTTTTCGTTAAGTGTCTTTTACCACCCTGCATATCGCTTATGTTCTGTTACGACGTTTAGCATTTGTAGGCATATATCTACACCTGCCTATACTGTACTGTGTGCTAAGTAGTCGTGGGTTATAACGTATTTTATTCAGATGTACTCGGCTTGGACCCGAGTAAGGTGTTCGTTTGCGCTCGCTCACACATAGTTGACAAAACTGTTGATACTGGGATTTACAGTCTCAATTCTTGGATATTATATACACTCTTTCACTTCAGATAGACGTCATAATAGTTTTATCATATTATCAATTGAGGCCATGAGAACCATAGTGGCCTAACTAATTTTTTTACAATATTATCCTATCTTATTTAGGCCAGTATGGCACTTAAAATTTAGATCACCGACTAAAAACTGTAACAGTGATTAAGTTGCTATCTAGTGAATATTCGTTTTATCACTTTTAGGCCACTCTGGTTCTATCAAAATGATCAATTTGAACTGGAATAAGTCATAAACTCAATATTGTAAAAAAATTTGTTAGGCCACTATGGTTCTCATGGCCTCAATTGTTCTCTTCAAAAATATGTTAATACCGTACAGTACCTATCAGATATACTACACCCTTAAATCGGTAGCGTCATTTTCATCAGCCTAAAAGATAAGGTCTGCATTAAAATGTACGGCATAATTTTTTCCTAATTTATTTATCTTAATACTATTTAAAACAAAGGGAAAATTAATAAAATTGCTATATTTTATTAATCTATAAATATTTAAACTTTTGCAATAATTTAAGAAATTTCAGTTTTTGATTTCTCTATAATTATGTTTAGAACAGTTTCTTTTGAACAGCAATACTATATAACAATTGTATTTTACAATATCATGTTAAAAAAAAGTTGCCGTACAGAGTCAAATGATTTTACAGCTTTATAAATCAATTAAACCATGAAATTAAGATAATTATTAATATACATTCAAACGAACAATAATTTTTTGACTGCTAGATAATGTTTTGGAACCAAAGCCGTACTTTTTCAAATCACCCCCCGGACCGAAAGAGAGGGAATTGCAACCCTCGATTTTTCCCCCTTGTCGCATGATTTTTGTACGGCGTTACGGAATAATGCATTAGAAGCTGTATTAAAACAGTATGAAACTGATGCCGTACAGAATGAAATGACCAAATTTACCCTGGAAATTGTCAGAAAATAGAAAAAGAATATCGACTTTGTGACGCACCATTTTTGTACGGCACTGCGCGCTTTCTTATTATTTTTCATGGATCTATCGAGGGTAAAAATGCCGTACAAAAATATATGACCTAAATGTACTCACTCTACCTGCACTTTTGAATTCTCACCAGCACTCAGTTGGACAGCTTATAAGTGACGGCATAGGGCTGAATCTTATTATTTTATGCTCTTATATCGTCCTATATATGTCACCTGGTGGTTTATATGACCCATCCATTTTGGACATGGGCCTGTAGTCTAATAGCATTTTCTCTAAGAGGACATTGTAAGCACACAGGCTTGTTGTATGGGACACAAATGTGGCTTGATATTCTATGCTTCTTTTCAGGACAAATTCTACATGCATTTCCTGTCCTTTTTATGAGTCGTAGTGACTGGTCATCCACTGCTACCATATCACCTATTGTATACATATTTTATAACGTAGTTATGGACATAGACTAATATATATTATAACTGGAGATAGACTGGCAACTGTCAATTTGATCAGATCTTAGCGTTGAGCGCCACCTGAATGCCACTCAAGGAACTAAGCGAAATATTTTTTTTTTAGCTATCGCTACATAACATACGTAATTGTATTTGTAAAAGTCAAATATTCGTGATATTTCGTATGTAACGTTTTCCCAAAAGAAAAACGTAATTACATGGGAAATATCACGAACATTTGACTTTTATTACAATTTCATAGTTCACGAAATATCATTTCGACTGATTTACATTAAGAAATTAAACACTTTACTAGAGAAAATAAAGATGTTAATTCATAATCTGAATCGGCCAAATCAGTTACAATGGGTTCGGATTAGAGGTCCTGCTGTATAGGTATATTTAGTTAGGAATAAATAATGCAAAAATATAATATCAAATGTATTTATTTAGCTGTACAAATTTGCTGCTGTATAAATTTTTACACCAGTTTGTGTTCCTCTTTTTCTGTTCTTTCCTTTAGTATATTGATTTCGAGCCTGTTGTATACTAGGATCCATTTGATCATGGTCTGCTGTACCATAATTAAAAAAGCTCTTGCCAGTAAAATGAGCAGAACACTACACTGAGATATGGTCCAAACTCCTTTAGGAGGGCCTATCTTAAGTATGTCACAAACACTTACACAAACAACACAGGTAATGCTGAAATAGGTATTCCTGAATATTATACGTAGGAACTGAAGCTCAACTCTACGTAAATACCAATAAAATACCAAGAATCACAAGAAAAAACGCATGTAAACACACAACCGGCAAATTTTCTTGTGACAATGACATTACTGACATTTAGTTTAATTTATTGTTTGTTTTTTTAATTTATGTAACGGTTTCCATTGTTTGCCAACAAAAAATATTTGTGGTCATGCAAAATTGTTTCAAACTAGTAAAATTATATAATAGTAATGGTAATAAAAGTAAGATTTTTTTATAAATAAATTCTTATTAAACTTTGGATTTATCGAAGAAAATATCAATTTTGACAATTTGTGTAGAGTACCATGGCAACACTGACAAAAAAATTCCCTCGATTGGTAATTAGATGGCATTATTCACAAAAAAAAAGTTGTTCATCAGTTACCAGGGCATGGTTATGGACGTGTAGCCTGACAGACTAGAGGTGAATTTTAAATAAAGATTATTCACGTGTTTTTCATCGAATGACACAACCTCGTCCTTTACTGATCGTTTCGTAACTAAAACTGAAGCTACTGAGCAGCTCAGCTATGGAGAGTAAGCGTAAGTTCACAAAACTTAGAAACCAACATTCGTCCGGAGCTTGTGAGGCTACACGTCTATATTTAAGGGTTAAGCATGGCTTAGACCAATATTTGAGAGAAGAGCACAGCCGAACCGGCTACTGTGACCAAGTCGAGGCACTGCTGTGCCCTGCAGGGCACTTCTATAAGGTGCGCAGTGCAGCCTCGTGACCTAGACAACGTGATAGTCACCGCAATGAACTACGCCATAGTTCACCTACACGTCTTACACCGTATAAGATCAGTAATGAGCTAAATTGTAGGTATTTCGACTTAGCTGTCTACCCACGATCATCTATACATATAAATAAAATTGAGTGTCTGTCTGTGATTTCAAAATAACTATGTTTTTTCAAGTGCATATAGTAAGTTACACGATTCTAAGTCCAAAACAACCCTTTGTAACATTTTTGTCTGTCTGTCTGTCCGTCTGTCTGTCTGTCTGTCTGTCTGTCTTTCTGTTTGTCCGGGGTAATCTCTGGAACGGCTGAACCGATTCAAATGAGACTTTCACTGCAAGGTAGAGGACTTTATAGCGCTACATATAGGCTACAATTTGACCCGGTAGTTGGCGCTGTCGTCGCGATAACAAGTCTTTACTTTTTCTGCTCATCTTCTATACACATATCAATAAAATTGAAGTGTCTGTCTGTGATTTCAAAATAACTATGTTTTTTCAAGTGCATATAGTAAGTTACACGATTCTAAGTCCAAAACAACCCTTTTTAACATTTTTGTCTGTCTGTCTGTCTGTCTGTCCGTCTGTCTGTCTATCTGTCTTTCTGTTTGTCCGGGGTAATCTCTGGAACGGCTGAACCGATTCAAATGAGACTTTCACTGCAAGGTAGAGGACTTTATAGCGCTACATATAGGCTACAATTTGACCCGGTAGTTGGCGCTGTTGTCGCGATAACAAGTCTTTACTTCTTCTGCTCATCTATACATATAAATAAAATTGAAGTGTCTGTCTGTGATTTCAAAATAACTATGTTTTTTCAAGTGCATATAGTAAGTTTCACGATTCTAAGTCCAAAACAACCCTTTTTAACATTTTTGTCTGTCTGTCTGTCCGTCTGTCTGTCTGTCTGTCTGTCTGTCTGTCTTTCTGTTTGTCCGGGGTAATCTCTGGAACGGCTGAACCGATTCAAATGAGACTTTCACTGCAAGGTAGAGGACTTTATAGCGCTACATATAGGCTACAATTTGACCCGGTAGTTAGCGCTGTCGTCGCGATAACAAGTCTTTACTTCTTCTGCTCATCTTCTATGCATATAAATAAAATTGAAGTGTCTGTCTGTGATTTCAAAATAACTATGTTTTTTCAAGTGCATATAGTAAGTTACACGATTCTAAGTCCAAAACAACCTTTTTTAACATTTTTGTCTGTCTGTCTGTCTGTCTGTCCGTCTGTCTGTCTATCTGTCTTTCTGTTTGTCCGGGGTAATCTCTGGAACGGCTGAACCGATTCAAATGAGACTGTCACTGCAAGGTAGAGGACTTTATAGCGCTACATATAGGCTACAATTTGACCCGGTAGTTGGCGCTGTTGTCGCGATAACAAGTCTTTACTTCTTCTGTTCATCCATACATATAATAAAACTGAAGTGTCTGTCTGTGATTTCAAAATAACTATGTTTTTTCAAGTGCATATAGTAAGTTACACAATTCTAAGTCCAAAACAACCCTTTTTAACATTTTTGTCTGTCTGTCTGTCTTTCTGTTTGTCCGGGGTAATCTCTGGAACGGCTGAACCAATTCAAATGAGACTTTCACTGCAAGGTAGAGGACTTTATAGCGCTACATATAGGCTACATTTTGACGCGGTAGTTGGCGCTGTTGTCGCGATAACAAGTCTTTACTTCTTCTGCTCATCTATACATACATATGAATAAAATTGAAGTGTCTGTCTGTGATTTCAAAATAACTATGTTTTTTCAAGTGCATATAGTAAGTTACACGATTCTAAGTCCAAAACAACCCTTTTTTACATTTTTGTCTATCTGTCTGTCTGTCTTTCTGTTTGTCCGGGGTAATCTCTGGAACGGCTGAACCGATTCAAATGAGACTTTCACTACAAGGTAGAGGACTTTATAGCGCTACATATAAGCTACAATTTGACCCGGTAGTTGGCGCTGTTGTCGCGATAACAAGTCTTTACTTCTTCTGCTCATCTATACATACATATGAATAAAATTGAAGTGTCTGTCTGTGATTTCAAAATAACTATGTTTTTTCAAGTGCATATAGTAAGATACACGATTCTAAGTCCAAAACAACCCTTTTTTACATTTTTGTCTATCTGTCTGTCTGTCTTTCTGTTTGTCCGGGGTAATCTCTGGAATGGCTGAACCGATTCAAATGAGATTTTCACTGCAAGGTAGAGGACTTTAGAGCGCTACATATAGGCTACATTTTGACGCGGTAGTTGGCGCTGTTGTCGCGATAACAAGTCTTTACTTCTTCTGCTCATCTATACATACATATGAATAAAATTGAAGTGTCTGTCTGTGATTTCAAAATAACTATGTTTTTTCAAGTGCATATAGTAAGTTACACGATTCTAAGTCCAAAACAACCCTTTTTTACATTTTTGTCTATCTGTCTGTCTGTCTGTCTGTCTGTCCGTCTGTCTGTCTATCTGTCTTTCTGTTTGTCCGGGGTAATCTCTGGAACGGCTGAACCGATTCAAATGAGACTGTCACTGCAAGGTAGAGGACTTTATAGCGCTACATATAGGCTACAATTTGACCCGGTAGTTGGCGCTGTTGTCGCGATAACAAGTCTTTACTTCTTCTGTTCATCCATACATATAATAAAACTGAAGTGTCTGTCTGTGATTTCAAAATAACTATGTTTTTTCAAGTGCATATAGTAAGTTACACAATTCTAAGTCCAAAACAACCCTTTTTAACATTTTTGTCTGTCTGTCTGTCTTTCTGTTTGTCCGGGGTAATCTCTGGAACGGCTGAACCAATTCAAATGAGACTTTCACTGCAAGGTAGAGGACTTTATAGCGCTACATATAGGCTACATTTTGACGCGGTAGTTGGCGCTGTTGTCGCGATAACAAGTCTTTACTTCTTCTGCTCATCTATACATACATATGAATAAAATTGAAGTGTCTGTCTGTGATTTCAAAATAACTATGTTTTTTCAAGTGCATATAGTAAGTTACACGATTCTAAGTCCAAAACAACCCTTTTTTACATTTTTGTCTATCTGTCTGTCTGTCTTTCTGTTTGTCCGGGGTAATCTCTGGAACGGCTGAACCGATTCAAATGAGACTTTCACTACAAGGTAGAGGACTTTATAGCGCTACATATAAGCTACAATTTGACCCGGTAGTTGGCGCTGTTGTCGCGATAACAAGTCTTTACTTCTTCTGCTCATCTATACATACATATGAATAAAATTGAAGTGTCTGTCTGTGATTTCAAAATAACTATGTTTTTTCAAGTGCATATAGTAAGATACACGATTCTAAGTCCAAAACAACCCTTTTTTACATTTTTGTCTATCTGTCTGTCTGTCTTTCTGTTTGTCCGGGGTAATCTCTGGAATGGCTGAACCGATTCAAATGAGATTTTCACTGCAAGGTAGAGGACTTTAGAGCGCTACATATAGGCTACATTTTGACGCGGTAGTTGGCGCTGTTGTCGCGATAACAAGTCTTTACTTCTTCTGCTCATCTATACATACATATGAATAAAATTGAAGTGTCTGTCTGTGATTTCAAAATAACTATGTTTTTTCAAGTGCATATAGTAAGTTACACGATTCTAAGTCCAAAACAACCCTTTTTTACATTTTTGTCTATCTGTCTGTCTGTCTGTCTGTCTGTCCGTCTGTCTGTCTATCTGTCTTTCTGTTTGTCCGGGGTAATCTCTGGAACGGCTGAACCGATTCAAATGAGACTGTCACTGCAAGGTAGAGGACTTTATAGCGCTACATATAGGCTACAATTTGACCCGGTAGTTGGCGCTGTTGTCGCGATAACAAGTCTTTACTTCTTCTGTTCATCCATACATATAATAAAACTGAAGTGTCTGTCTGTGATTTCAAAATAACTATGTTTTTTCAAGTGCATATAGTAAGTTACACAATTCTAAGTCCAAAACAACCCTTTTTAACATTTTTGTCTGTCTGTCTGTCTTTCTGTTTGTCCGGGGTAATCTCTGGAACGGCTGAACCAATTCAAATGAAACTTTCACTGCAAGGTAGAGGACTTTATAGCGCTACATATAGGCTACATTTTGACGCGGTAGTTGGCGCTGTTGTCGCGATAACAAGTCTTTACTTCTTCTGCTCATCTATACATACATATGAATAAAATTGAAGTGTCTGTCTGTGATTTCAAAATAACTATGTTTTTTCAAGTGCATATAGTAAGTTACACGATTCTAAGTCCAAAACAACCCTTTTTTACATTTTTGTCTATCTGTCTGTCTGTCTTTCTGTTTGTCCGGGGTAATCTCTGGAACGGCTGAACCGATTCAAATGAGACTTTCACTACAAGGTAGAGGACTTTATAGCGCTACATATAAGCTACAATTTGACCCGGTAGTTGGCGCTGTTGTCGCGATAACAAGTCTTTACTTCTTCTGCTCATCTATACATACATATGAATAAAATTGAAGTGTCTGTCTGTGATTTCAAAATAACTATGTTTTTTCAAGTGCATATAGTAAGATACACGATTCTAAGTCCAAAACAACCCTTTTTTACATTTTTGTCTATCTGTCTGTCTGTCTTTCTGTTTGTCCGGGGTAATCTCTGGAATGGCTGAACCGATTCAAATGAGATTTTCACTGCAAGGTAGAGGACTTTAGAGCGCTACATATAGGCTACATTTTGACGCGGTAGTTGGCGCTGTTGTCGCGATAACAAGTCTTTACTTCTTCTGCTCATCTATACATACATATGAATAAAATTGAAGTGTCTGTCTGTGATTTCAAAATAACTATGTTTTTTCAAGTGCATATAGTAAGTTACACGATTCTAAGTCCAAAACAACCCTTTTTTACATTTTTGTCTATCTGTCTGTCTGTCTGTCTGTCTGTCCGTCTGTCTGTCTATCTGTCTTTCTGTTTGTCCGGGGTAATCTCTGGAACGGCTGAACCGATTCAAATGAGACTGTCACTGCAAGGTAGAGGACTTTATAGCGCTACATATAGGCTACAATTTGACCCGGTAGTTGGCGCTGTTGTCGCGATAACAAGTCTTTACTTCTTCTGTTCATCCATACATATAATAAAACTGAAGTGTCTGTCTGTGATTTCAAAATAACTATGTTTTTTCAAGTGCATATAGTAAGTTACACAATTCTAAGTCCAAAACAACCCTTTTTAACATTTTTGTCTGTCTGTCTGTCTTTCTGTTTGTCCGGGGTAATCTCTGGAACGGCTGAACCAATTCAAATGAGACTTTCACTGCAAGGTAGAGGACTTTATAGCGCTACATATAGGCTACATTTTGACGCGGTAGTTGGCGCTGTTGTCGCGATAACAAGTCTTTACTTCTTCTGCTCATCTATACATACATATGAATAAAATTGAAGTGTCTGTCTGTGATTTCAAAATAACTATGTTTTTTCAAGTGCATATAGTAAGTTACACGATTCTAAGTCCAAAACAACCCTTTTTTACATTTTTGTCTATCTGTCTGTCTGTCTTTCTGTTTGTCCGGGGTAATCTCTGGAACGGCTGAACCGATTCAAATGAGACTTTCACTACAAGGTAGAGGACTTTATAGCGCTACATATAAGCTACAATTTGACCCGGTAGTTGGCGCTGTTGTCGCGATAACAAGTCTTTACTTCTTCTGCTCATCTATACATACATATGAATAAAATTGAAGTGTCTGTCTGTGATTTCAAAATAACTATGTTTTTTCAAGTGCATATAGTAAGATACACGATTCTAAGTCCAAAACAACCCTTTTTTACATTTTTGTCTATCTGTCTGTCTGTCTTTCTGTTTGTCCGGGGTAATCTCTGGAATGGCTGAACCGATTCAAATGAGATTTTCACTGCAAGGTAGAGGACTTTAGAGCGCTACATATAGGCTACATTTTGACGCGGTAGTTGGCGCTGTTGTCGCGATAACAAGTCTTTACTTCTTCTGCTCATCTATACATACATATGAATAAAATTGAAGTGTCTGTCTGTGATTTCAAAATAACTATGTTTTTTCAAGTGCATATAGTAAGTTACACGATTCTAAGTCCAAAACAACCCTTTTTTACATTTTTGTCTATCTGTCTGTCTGTCTGTCTGTCTGTCCGTCTGTCTGTCTATCTGTCTTTCTGTTTGTCCGGGGTAATCTCTGGAACGGCTGAACCGATTCAAATGAGACTGTCACTGCAAGGTAGAGGACTTTATAGCGCTACATATAGGCTACAATTTGACCCGGTAGTTGGCGCTGTTGTCGCGATAACAAGTCTTTACTTCTTCTGTTCATCCATACATATAATAAAACTGAAGTGTCTGTCTGTGATTTCAAAATAACTATGTTTTTTCAAGTGCATATAGTAAGTTACACAATTCTAAGTCCAAAACAACCCTTTTTAACATTTTTGTCTGTCTGTCTGTCTTTCTGTTTGTCCGGGGTAATCTCTGGAACGGCTGAACCAATTCAAATGAGACTTTCACTGCAAGGTAGAGGACTTTATAGCGCTACATATAGGCTACATTTTGACGCGGTAGTTGGCGCTGTTGTCGCGATAACAAGTCTTTACTTCTTCTGCTCATCTATACATACATATGAATAAAATTGAAGTGTCTGTCTGTGATTTCAAAATAACTATGTTTTTTCAAGTGCATATAGTAAGTTACACGATTCTAAGTCCAAAACAACCCTTTTTTACATTTTTGTCTATCTGTCTGTCTGTCTTTCTGTTTGTCCGGGGTAATCTCTGGAACGGCTGAACCGATTCAAATGAGACTTTCACTACAAGGTAGAGGACTTTATAGCGCTACATATAAGCTACAATTTGACCCGGTAGTTGGCGCTGTTGTCGCGATAACAAGTCTTTACTTCTTCTGCTCATCTATACATACATATGAATAAAATTGAAGTGTCTGTCTGTGATTTCAAAATAACTATGTTTTTTCAAGTGCATATAGTAAGATACACGATTCTAAGTCCAAAACAACCCTTTTTTACATTTTTGTCTATCTGTCTGTCTGTCTGTTTGTCCGGGGTAATCTCTGGAATGGCTGAACCGATTCAAATGAGATTTTCACTGCAAGGTAGAGGACTTTAGAGCGCTACATATAGGCTACATTTTGACGCGGTAGTTGGCGCTGTTGTCGCGATAACAAGTCTTTACTTCTTCTGCTCATCTATACATACATATGAATAAAATTGAAGTGTCTGTCTGTGATTTCAAAATAACTATGTTTTTTCAAGTGCATATAGTAAGTTACACGATTCTAAGTCCAAAACAACCCTTTTTTACATTTTTGTCTATCTGTCTGTCTGTCTGTCTGTCTGTCCGTCTGTCTGTCTATCTGTCTTTCTGTTTGTCCGGGGTAATCTCTGGAACGGCTGAACCGATTCAAATGAGACTGTCACTGCAAGGTAGAGGACTTTATAGCGCTACATATAGGCTACAATTTGACCCGGTAGTTGGCGCTGTTGTCGCGATAACAAGTCTTTACTTCTTCTGTTCATCCATACATATAATAAAACTGAAGTGTCTGTCTGTGATTTCAAAATAACTATGTTTTTTCAAGTGCATATAGTAAGTTACACAATTCTAAGTCCAAAACAACCCTTTTTAACATTTTTGTCTGTCTGTCTGTCTTTCTGTTTGTCCGGGGTAATCTCTGGAACGGCTGAACCGATTCAAATGAGACTTTCACTGCAAGGTAGAGGACATTATAGCGCTACATATAGGCTACATTTTGACGCGGTAGTTGGCGCTGTTGTCGCGATAACAAGTCTTTACTTCTTCTGCTCATCTATACATACATATTAATAAAATTGAAGTGTCTGTCTGTGATTTCAAAATAACTATGTTTTTTCAAGTGCATATAGTAAGTTACACGATTCTTAGTCCAAAACAACCCTTTTTTACAGTTTTGTCTATCTGTCTGTCTGTCTTTCTGTTTGTCCGGGGTAATCTCTGGAACGGCTGATCCGATTCAAATGAGACTTTCACTACAAGGTAGAGGACTTTATAGCGCTACATATAAGCTACAATTTGACCCGGTAGTTGGCGCTGTTGTCGCGATAACAAGTCTTTACTTCTTCTGCTCATCTATACATATAAATAAAATTGAAGTGTCTGTCTGTGATTTCAAAATAACTATGTTTTTTCAAGTGCATATAGTAAGTTACACGATTCTAAGTCCAAAACAACCCTTTTTAACATTTTTGTCTGTCTGTCTGTCCGTCTGTCTGTCTGTCTGTCTTTCTGTTTGTCCGGGGTAATCTCTGGAACGGCTGAACCGATTCAAATGAGACTTTCACTGCAAGGTAGAGGACTTTATAGCGCTTCATATAGGCTACAATTTGACCCGGTATTTGGCGCTGTTGTCGCGATAACAAGTCTTTACTTCTTCTGCTCATCTATACATCTATACATATAAATAAAATTGAAGTGTCTGTCTGTGATTTCAAAATAACTATGTTTTTTCAAGTGCATATAGTAAGTTACACGATTCTAAGTCCAAAACAACCTTTTTTAACATTTTTGTCTAACTGTCTGTCCGTCTGTCTGTCTGTCTGTCTTTCTGTTTGTCCGGGGTAATCTCTGGAACGGCTGAACCGATTCAAATGAGACTTTCATATAGTAATTTACACGATTCTAAGTCCATAACAACCCTTTTTTACATTTTTGTCTGTCTGTCTGTCTGTCTTTCTGTTTGTCCGGGGTAAACTCTGGAATGGCTGAACCGATTCAAATGAGACTTTCACTGCAAGGTAGAGGACTTTATAGCGCTACATATAAGCTACAATTTGACCCGGTAGTTGGCGCTGTTGTCGCGATAACAAGTCTTTACTTCTTCTGCTCATCTATACATATGAATAAAATTGAAGTGTCTGTCTGTGATTTCAAAATAACTATGTTTTTTCAAGTGCATATAGTAAGTTACACGATTCTAAGTCCAAAAGAACCCTTTTTAACATTTTTGTCTGTCAGTCTGTCTGTCTTTCTGTTTGTGCGGGGTAATCTCTGGAACGGCTGAACTGATTCAAATGAGACTTTCACTGCAAGGTAGAGGACTTTATAGCGCTACATATAGGCTACAATTTGACCCGGTAGTTGGTGCTTTTGTCGCGATAACAAGTCTTTACTTCTTCTGCTTATCTATACATATAAATAAAATTGAAGTGTCTGTCTGTGATTTCAAAATAACTATGTTTTTTCAAGTGCATATAGTAAGTTACACGATTCTAAGTCCAAAACAATCCTTTTTAACATTTTTGTCTGTCTGTCTGTCTTTCTGTTTGTCCGGGGTAATCTCTGGAACGGCTGAACCGATTCAAATGAGATTTTCACTGCAAGGTAGAGGACTTTATAGCGCTACATATAGGCTACATTTTGACCCGGTAGTTGGCGCTGTTGTCGCGATAACTAGTCTTTACTTCTTCTGCTTATCTATACATATAAATAAAATTGAAGTGTCTGTCTGTGATTTCAAAATAACTATGTTTTTTCAAGTGCATATAGTAAGTTACACGATTCTAAGTCCAAAACAATCCTTTTTAACATTTTTGTCTGTCTGTCTGTCTTTCTGTTTGTCCGGGGTAATCTCTGGAACGGCTGAACCGATTCAAATGAGATTTTCACTGCAAGGTAGAGGACTTTATAGCGCTACATATAGGCTACATTTTGACCCGGTAGTTGGCGCTGTTGTCGCGATAACAAGTCTTTACTTCTTCTGCTCATCTATACATATAAATAAAATTGAAGTGTCTGTCTGTGATTTCAAAATAACTATGTTTTTTCAAGTGCATATAGTAAGTTACACGATTCTAAGTCCAAAACAACCCTTTTTAACATTTTTGTCTGTCTGTCTGTCCGTCTGTCTGTCTGTCTGTCTGTCTGTCTTTCTGTTTGTCCGGGGTAATCTCTGGAACGGCTGAACTGATTCAAATGAGATTTTCACTGCAAGGTAGAGGACTTTATAGCGCTACATATAGGCTTCAATTTGACCCGGTAGTTGGCGCTGTTGTCGCGATAACAAGTCTTTACTTCTTCTGCTCATCTATACATATGAATAAAATTGAAGTGTCTGTCTGTGATTTCAAAATAACTATGTTTTTCCAAGTGCATATAGTAAGTTACACGATTCTAAGTCCAAAACAACCCTTTTTAACATTTTTGTCTGTCTGTCTGTCCGTCTGTCTGTCTGTCTGTCTGTCTTTCTGTTTGTCCGGGGTAATCTCTGGAACGGCTGAACCGATTCAAATGAGACTTTCACTGCAAGGTAGAGGACTTTATAGCGCTTCATATAGGCTACAATTTGACCCGGTAGTTGGCGCTGTTGTCGCGATAACAAGTCTTTACTTTTTCTGCTCATCTATACATATAAATAAAATTGAAGTGTCTGTCTGTGATTTCAAAATAACTATGTTTTTTCAAGTGCATATAGTAAATTACACGATTCTTAGTCCAAAACAATCCTTTTATACATTTTTTTCTGTCTGTCTGTCTGTCTTTCTGTTTGTTTGAGGTAATCTCTGGAATGGCTGAACCGATTCAAATGAGACTTTAACTGGCAGATACAGGATTTTATTGCGCTACATATAGGCTACAATTTGACTCGGTAGGTAGCGCTGTTGTTATGACACTAATTTTTGTATAATCTATACATATAAATAAAATTGAAGTGTCTGTCTGTGATTTCAAAATAACTATGTTTTTTCAAGTGCATATAGTAAGTTACACGATTCTAAGTCCAAAAGAACCCTTTTTAACATTTTTGTCTGTCAGTCTGTCTGTCTTTCTGTTTGTGCGGGGTAATCTCTGGAACGGCTGAACTGATTCAAATGAGACTTTCACTGCAAGGTAGAGGACTTTATAGCGCTACATATAGGCTACAATTTGACCCGGTAGTTGGTGCTTTTGTCGCGATAACAAGTCTTTACTTCTTCTGCTTATCTATACATATAAATAAAATTGAAGTGTCTGTCTGTGATTTCAAAATAACTATGTTTTTTCAAGTGCATATAGTAAGTTACACGATTCTAAGTCCAAAACAATCCTTTTTAACATTTTTGTCTGTCTGTCTGTCTTTCTGTTTGTCCGGGGTAATCTCTGGAACGGCTGAACCGATTCAAATGAGATTTTCACTGCAAGGTAGAGGACTTTATAGCGCTACATATAGGCTACATTTTGACCCGGTAGTTGGCGCTGTTGTCGCGATAACAAGTCTTTACTTCTTCTGCTTATCTATACATATAAATAAAATTGAAGTGTCTGTCTGTGATTTCAAAATAACTATGTTTTTTCAAGTGCATATAGTAAGTTACACGATTCTAAGTCCAAAACAACCCTTTTTAACATTTTTGTCTGTCTGTCCGTCTGTCTGTCTTTCTGTTTGTCCGGGGTAATCTCTGGAACGGCTGAACCGATTCAAATGAGACTTTCACTGCAAGGTAGAGGACTTTATAGCGCTTCATATAGGCTACAATTTGACCCGGTAGTTGGCGCTGTTGTCGCGATAACAAGTCTTTACTTCTTCTGCTCATCTATACATATGAATAAAATTGAAGTGTCTGTCTGTGATTTCAAAATAACTATGTTTTTCCAAGTGCATATAGTAAGTTACACGATTCTAAGTCCAAAACAACCCTTTTTAACATTTTTGTCTGTCTGTCTGTCCGTCTGTCTGTCTGTCTGTCTGTCTTTCTGTTTGTCCGGGGTAATCTCTGGAACGGCTGAACCGATTCAAATGAGACTTTCACTGCAAGGTAGAGGACTTTATAGCGCTTCATATAGGCTACAATTTGACCCGGTAGTTGGCGCTGTTGTCGCGATAACAAGTCTTTACTTTTTCTGCTCATCTATACATATAAATAAAATTGAAGTGTCTGTCTGTGATTTCAAAATAACTATGTTTTTTCAAGTGCATATAGTAAATTACACGATTCTTAGTCCAAAACAATCCTTTTATACATTTTTTTCTGTCTGTCTGTCTGTCTTTCTGTTTGTTTGAGGTAATCTCTGGAATGGCTGAACCGATTCAAATGAGACTTTAACTGGCAGATACAGGATTTTATTGCGCTACATATAGGCTACAATTTGACTCGGTAGGTAGCGCTGTTGTTATGACACTAATTTTTGTATAATCTATACATATAAATAAAATTGAAGTGTCTGTCTGTGATTTCAAAATAACTATGTTTTTTCAAGTGCATATAGTAAGTTACACGATTCTAAGTCCAAAAGAACCCTTTTTAACATTTTTGTCTGTCAGTCTGTCTGTCTTTCTGTTTGTGCGGGGTAATCTCTGGAACGGCTGAACTGATTCAAATGAGACTTTCACTGCAAGGTAGAGGACTTTATAGCGCTACATATAGGCTACAATTTGACCCGGTAGTTGGTGCTTTTGTCGCGATAACAAGTCTTTACTTCTTCTGCTTATCTATACATATAAATAAAATTGAAGTGTCTGTCTGTGATTTCAAAATAACTATGTTTTTTCAAGTGCATATAGTAAGTTACACGATTCTAAGTCCAAAACAATCCTTTTTAACATTTTTGTCTGTCTGTCTGTCTTTCTGTTTGTCCGGGGTAATCTCTGGAACGGCTGAACCGATTCAAATGAGATTTTCACTGCAAGGTAGAGGACTTTATAGCGCTACATATAGGCTACATTTTGACCCGGTAGTTGGCGCTGTTGTCGCGATAACAAGTCTTTACTTCTTCTGCTTATCTATACATATAAATAAAATTGAAGTGTCTGTCTGTGATTTCAAAATAACTATGTTTTTTCAAGTGCATATAGTAAGTTACACGATTCTAAGTCCAAAACAACCCTTTTTAACATTTTTGTCTGTCTGTCCGTCTGTCTGTCTTTCTGTTTGTCCGGGGTAATCTCTGGAACGGCTGAACCGATTCAAATGAGACTTTCACTGCAAGGTAGAGGACTTTATAGCGCTTCATATAGGCTACAATTTGACCCGGTAGTTGGCGCTGTTGTCGCGATAACAAGTCTTTACTTCTTCTGCTCATCTATACATATGAATAAAATTGAAGTGTCTGTCTGTGATTTCAAAATAACTATGTTTTTTCAAGTGCATATAGTAAGTTACACGATTCTAAATCCAAAACAACCCTTTTTAACATTTTTGTCTGTCTGTCTGTCCGTCTGTCTGTCTGTCTGTCTGTCTTTCTGTTTGTGCGGGGTAATCTCTGGAACGGCTGAACCGATTCAAATGAGACTTTCACTGCAAGGTAGAGGACTTTATAGCGCTACATATAGGCTACAATTTGACCCGGCAGTTGGTGCTTTTGTCACGATAACAAGTCTTTACTTCTTCTGCTTATCTATACATATAAATAAAATTGAAGTGTCTGTCTGTGATTTCAAAATAACTATGTTTTTTCAAGTGCATATAGTAAGCAACACGATTCTAAGTCCAAAACAACCCTTTTTTACATTTTTGTCTATCTGTATGTCTGTCTTTCTGTTTGTCCGGGGTAATCTCTGGAATGGCTGAACCGATTCAAATGAGATTTTCACTGCAAGGTAGAGGACTTTATAGCGCTACATATAGGCTACAATTTGACCCGGTAGTTGGCGCTGTTGTCGCGATAACAAGTCTTTACTTCTTCTGCTCATCTATACATCTATACATATAAATAAAATTGAAGTGTCTGTCTGTGATTTCAAAATAACTATGTTTTTTCAAGTGCATATAGTAAGTTACACGATTCTAAGTCCAAAACAACCTTTTTTAACATTTTTGTCTGTCTGTCTGTCCGTCTGTCTGTCTGTCTGTCTGTCTTTCTGTTTGTCCGGGGTAATCTCTGGAACGGCTGAACTGATTCAAATGAGATTTTCACTGCAAGGTAGAGGACTTTATAGCGCTACATATAGGCTACAATTTGACCCGGTAGTTGGCGCTGTTGTCGCGATAACAAGTCTTTACTTCTTCTGCTCATCTATACATATGAATAAAATTGAAGTGTCTGTCTGTGATTTCAAAATAACTATGTTTTTCCAAGTGCATATAGTAAGTTACACGATTCTAAGTCCAAAACAACCCTTTTTAACATTTTTGTCTGTCTGTCTGTCCGTCTGTCTGTCTGTCTGTCTGTCTTTCTGTTTGTCCGGGGTAATCTCTGGAACGGCTGAACCGATTCAAATGAGACTTTCACTGCAAGGTAGAGGACTTTATAGCGCTTCATATAGGCTACAATTTGACCCGGTAGTTGGCGCTGTTGTCGCGATAACAAGTCTTTACTTTTTCTGCTCATCTATACATATAAATAAAATTGAAGTGTCTGTCTGTGATTTCAAAATAACTATGTTTTTTCAAGTGCATATAGTAAATTACACGATTCTAAGTCCAAAACAATCCTTTTATACATTTTTTTCTGTCTGTCTGTCTGTCTTTCTGTTTGTTTGAGGTAATCTCTGGAATGGCTGAACCGATTCAAATGAGACTTTAACTGGCAGATACAGGATTTTATTGCGCTACATATAGGCTACAATTTGACTCGGTAGGTAGCGCTGTTGTTATGACACAAATTTTTGTATAATCTATACATATAAATAAAATTGAAGTGTCTGTCTGTGATTTCAAAATAACTATGTTTTTTCAAGTGCATATAGTAAGTTACACGATTCTAAGTCCAAAACAACCCTTTTTAACAATTTTGTCTGTCTGTCTGTCCGTCTGTCTGTCTGTCTGTCTTTCTGTTTGTCCGGGGTAATCTCTGGAACGGCTGAACCGATTCAAATGAGACTTTCACTGCAAGGTAGAGGACTTTATAGCGCTTCATATAGGCTACAATTTGACCCGGTAGTTGGCGCTGTTGTCGCGATAACAAGTCTTTACTTCTTCTGTTCATCCATACATATAATAAAACTGAAGTGTCTGTCTGTGATTTCAAAATAACTATGTTTTTTCAAGTGCATATAGTAAGTTACACGATTCTAAGTCCAAAACAACCCTTTTTAACATTTTTGTCTGTCTGTCTGTCTTTCTGTTTGTCTGGGGTAATCTCTGGAACGGCTGAACCGATTCAAATGAGACTTTCACTGCAAGGTAGAGGACTTTATAGCGCTACATATAGGCTACATTTTGACGCGGTAGTTGGCGCTGTTGTCGCGATAACAAGTCTTTACTTCTTCTGCTCATCTATACATATAAATAAAATTGAAGTGTCTGTCTGTGATTTCAAAATAACTATGTTTTTTCAAGTGCATATAGTAAGTTACACGATTCTAAGTCCAAAACAACCCTTTTTAACAATTTTGTCTGTCTGTCTGTCCGTCTGTCTGTCTGTCTGTCTTTCTGTTTGTCCGGGGTAATCTCTGGAACGGCTGAACCGATTCAAATGAGACTTTCACTGCAAGGTAGAGGACTTTATAGCGCTTCATATAGGCTACAATTTGACCCGGTAGTTGGCGCTGTTGTCGCGATAACAAGTCTTTACTTCTTCTGCTCATCTATACATATGAATAAAATTGAAGTGTCTGTCTGTGATTTCAAAATAACTATGTTTTTTCAAGTGCATATAGTAAGTTACACGATTCTAAATCTAAAACAACCCTTTTTAACATTTTTGTCTGTCTGTCTGTCTGTCCGTCTGTCTGTCTGTCTGTCTGTCTTTCTGTTTGTGCGGGGTAATCTCTGGAACGGCTGAACCGATTCAAATGAGACTTTCACTGCAAGGTAGAGGACTTTATAGCGCTACATATAGGCTACAATTTGACCCGGTAGTTGGCGCTGTTGTCGCGATAACAAGTCTTTACTTCTTCTGCTCATCTATACATATGAATAAAATTGAAGTGTCTGTCTGTGATTTCAAAATAACTATGTTTTTTCAAGTGCATATAGTAAGTTACACGATTCTAAATCTAAAACAACCCTTTTTAACATTTTTGTCTGTCTGTCTGTCTGTCCGTCTGTCTGTCTGTCTGTCTGTCTTTCTGTTTGTGCGGGGTAATCTCTGGAACGGCTGAACCGATTCAAATGAGACTTTCACTGCAAGGTAGAGGACTTTATAGCGCTACATATAGGCTACAATTTGACCCGGTAGTTGGTGCTTTTGTCGCGATAACAAGTCTTTACTTCTTCTGCTTATCTATACATATAAATAAAATTGAAGTGTCTGTCTGTGATTTCAAAATAACGATGTTTTTTCAAGTGCATATAGTAAGTTACACGATTCTAAGTCCAAAACAACCCTTTTTTACATTTTTTTCTATCTGAATGTCTGTCTTTCTGTTTGTCCGGGGTAATCTCTGGAATGGCTGAACCGATTCAAATGAGATTTTCACTGCAAGGTAGAGGACTTTATAGCGCTACATATAGGCTACAATTTGACCCGGTAGTTGGCGCTGTTGTCGCGATAACAAGTCTTTACTTCTTCTGCTCATCTATACATATAAATAAAATTGAAGTGTCTGTCTGTGATTTCAAAATAACTATGTTTTTTCAAGTGCATATAGTAAGTTACACGATTCTAAGTCCAAAACAACCTTTTTTAACATTTTTGTCTGTCTGTCTGTCCGTCTGTCTGTCTGTCTCTCTGTCTGTCTGTCTTTCTGTTTGTCCGGGGTAATCTCTGGAACGGCTGAACCGATTCAAATGAGACTTTCACTGCAAGGTAGAGGACTTTATAGTGCTACATATAGGCTACAATTTGACCCGGTAGTTGGCGCTGTTGTCGCGATAACAAGTCTTTACTTCTGCTGCTCATCTATACATATAAATAAAATTGAAGTGTCTGTCTGTGATTTCAAAATAACGATGTTTTTTCAAGTGCATATAGTAAGTTACACGATTCTAAGTCCAAAACAACCCTTTTTAACAATTTTGTCTGTCTGTCTGTCCGTCTGTCTGTCTGTCTGTCTTTCTGTTTGTCCGGGGTAATCTCTGGAACGGCTGAACCGATTCAAATGAGACTTTCACTGCAAGGTAGAGGACTTTATAGCGCTACATATAGGCTACAATTTGACCTGGCAGTTGGTGCTTTTGTCATGATAACAAGTCTTTACTTCTTCTGCTTATCTATACATATAAATAAAATTGAAGTGTCTGTCTGTGATTTCAAAATAACTATGTTTTTTCAAGTGCATATAGTAAGCAACACGATTCTAAGTCCAAAACAACCCTTTTTTACATTTTTGTCTATCTGTATGTCTGTCTTTCTGTTTGTCCGGGGTAATCTCTGGAATGGCTGAACCGATTCAAATGAGATTTTCACTGCAAGGTAGAGGACTTTATAGCGCTACATATAGGCTACAATTTGACCCGGTAGTTGGCGCTGTTGTCGCGATAACAAGTCTTTACTTCTTCTGCTCATCTATACATCTATACATATAAATAAAATTGAAGTGTCTGTCTGTGATTTCAAAATAACTATGTTTTTTCAAGTGCATATAGTAAGTTACACGATTCTAAGTCCAAAACAACCTTTTTTAACATTTTTGTCTGTCTGTCTGTCCGTCTGTCTGTCTGTCTGTCTGTCTTTCTGTTTGTCCGGGGTAATCTCTGGAACGGCTGAACTGATTCAAATGAGATTTTCACTGCAAGGTAGAGGACTTTATAGCGCTACATATAGGCTACAATTTGACCCGGTAGTTGGCGCTGTTGTCGCGATAACAAGTCTTTACTTCTTCTGCTCATCTATACATATGAATAAAATTGAAGTGTCTGTCTGTGATTTCAAAATAACTATGTTTTTCCAAGTGCATATAGTAAGTTACACGATTCTAAGTCCAAAACAACCCTTTTTAACATTTTTGTCTGTCTGTCTGTCCGTCTGTCTGTCTGTCTGTCTGTCTTTCTGTTTGTCCGGGGTAATCTCTGGAACGGCTGAACCGATTCAAATGAGACTTTCACTGCAAGGTAGAGGACTTTATAGGCTACAATTTGACCCGGTAGTTGGCGCTGTTGTCGCGATAACAAGTCTTTACTTTTTCTGCTCATCTATACATATAAATAAAATTGAAGTGTCTGTCTGTGATTTCAAAATAACTATGTTTTTTCAAGTGCATATAGTAAATTACACGATTCTAAGTCCAAAACAATCCTTTTATACATTTTTTTCTGTCTGTCTGTCTGTCTTTCTGTTTGTTTGAGGTAATCTCTGGAATGGCTGAACCGATTCAAATGAGACTTTAACTGGCAGATACAGGATTTTATTGCGCTACATATAGGCTACAATTTGACTCGGTAGGTAGCGCTGTTGTTATGACACTAATTTTTGTATAATCTATACATATAAATAAAATTGAAGTGTCTGTCTGTGATTTCAAAATAACTATGTTTTTTCAAGTGCATATAGTAAGTTACACGATTCTAAGTCCAAAACAACCCTTTTTAACATTTTTGTCTGTCTGTCTGTCCGTCTGTCTGTCTGTCTGTCTGTCTTTCTGTTTGTCCGGGGTAATCTCTGGAACGACTGAACCAATTCAAATGAGACTTTCACTGCAAGGTAGAGGACTTTATAGCGCTACATATAGGCTACAATTTGACCCGGTAGTTGGCGCTGTTGTCGCGATAACAAGTCTTTACTTCTTCTGCTCATCTATACATCTATACATATGAATAAAATTGAAGTGTCTGTCTGTGATTTCAAAATAACTATGTTTTTCCAAGTGCATATAGTAAGTTACACGATTCTAAGTCCAAAACAACCCTTTTTAACATTTTTGTCTGTCTGTCTGTCCGTCTGTCTGTCTGTCTGTCTGTCTTTCTGTTTGTCCGGGGTAATCTCTGGAACGGCTGAACCGATTCAAATGAGACTTTCACTGCAAGGTAGAGGACTTTATAGGCTACAATTTGACCCGGTAGTTGGCGCTGTTGTCGCGATAACAAGTCTTTACTTTTTCTGCTCATCTATACATATAAATAAAATTGAAGTGTCTGTCTGTGATTTCAAAATAACTATGTTTTTTCAAGTGCATATAGTAAATTACACGATTCTAAGTCCAAAACAATCCTTTTATACATTTTTTTCTGTCTGTCTGTCTGTCTTTCTGTTTGTTTGAGGTAATCTCTGGAATGGCTGAACCGATTCAAATGAGACTTTAACTGGCAGATACAGGATTTTATTGCGCTACATATAGGCTACAATTTGACTCGGTAGGTAGCGCTGTTGTTATGACACTAATTTTTGTATAATCTATACATATAAATAAAATTGAAGTGTCTGTCTGTGATTTCAAAATAACTATGTTTTTTCAAGTGCATATAGTAAGTTACACGATTCTAAGTCCAAAACAACCCTTTTTAACATTTTTGTCTGTCTGTCTGTCCGTCTGTCTGTCTGTCTGTCTGTCTTTCTGTTTGTCCGGGGTAATCTCTGGAACGACTGAACCAATTCAAATGAGACTTTCACTGCAAGGTAGAGGACTTTATAGCGCTACATATAGGCTACAATTTGACCCGGTAGTTGGCGCTGTTGTCGCGATAACAAGTCTTTACTTCTTCTGCTCATCTATACATCTATACATATAAATAAAATTGAAGTGTCTGTCTGTGATTTCAAAATAACTATGTTTTTTCAAGTGCATATAGTAAGTTACACGATTCTAAGTCCAAAACAACCTTTTTTATCATTTTTGTCTGTCTGTCTGTCCGTCTGTCTGTCTGTCTGTCTGTCTTTCTGTTTGTCCGGGGTAATCTCTGGAACGGCTGAACTGATTCAAATGAGATTTTCACTGCAAGGTAGAGGACTTTATAGCGCTACATATAGGCTACAATTTGACCCGGTAGTTGGCGCTGTTGTCGCGATAACAAGTCTTTACTTCTTCTGCTCATCTATACATATGAATAAAATTGAAGTGTCTGTCTGTGATTTCAAAATAACTATGTTTTTCCAAGTGCATATAGTAAGTTACACGATTCTAAGTCCAAAACAACCCTTTTTAACATTTTTGTCTGTCTGTCTGTCCGTCTGTCTGTCTGTCTGTCTGTCTTTCTGTTTGTCCGGGGTAATCTCTGGAACGGCTGAACCGATTCAAATGAGACTTTCACTGCAAGGTAGAGGACTTTATAGCGCTTCATATAGGCTACAATTTGACCCGGTAGTTGGCGCTGTTGTCGCGATAACAAGTCTTTACTTTTTCTGCTCATCTATACATATAAATAAAATTGAAGTGTCTGTCTGTGATTTCAAAATAACTATGTTTTTTCAAGTGCATATAGTAAATTACACGATTCTAAGTCCAAAACAATCCTTTTATACATTTTTTTCTGTCTGTCTGTCTGTCTTTCTGTTTGTTTGAGGTAATCTCTGGAATGGCTGAACCGATTCAAATGAGACTTTAACTGGCAGATACAGGATTTTATTGCGCTACATATAGGCTACAATTTGACTCGGTAGGTAGCGCTGTTGTTATGACACTAATTTTTGTATAATCTATACATATAAATAAAATTGAAGTGTCTGTCTGTGATTTCAAAATAACTATGTTTTTTCAAGTGCATATAGTAAGTTACACGATTCTAAGTCCAAAACAACCCTTTTTAACATTTTTGTCTGTCTGTCTGTCCGTCTGTCTGTCTGTCTGTCTTTCTGTTTGTCCGGGGTAATCTCTGGAACGACTGAACCGATTCAAATGAGACTTTCACTGCAAGGTAGAGGACTTTATAGCGCTACATATAGGCTACAATTTGACCCGGTAGTTGGCGCTGTTGTCGCGATAACAAGTCTTTACTTCTTCTGTTCATCCATACATATAATAAAACTGAAGTGTCTGTCTGTGATTTCAAAATAACTATGTTTTTTCAAGTGCATATAGTAAGTTACACGATTCTAAGTCCAAAACAACCCTTTTTAACATTTTTGTCTGTCTGTCTGTCTTTCTGTTTGTCTGGGGTAATCTCTGGAACGGCTGAACCGATTCAAATGAGACTTTCACTGCAAGGTAGAGGACTTTATAGCGCTACATATAGGCTTCATTTTGACGCGGTAGTTGGCGCTGTTGTCGCGATAACAAGTCTTAACTTCTTCTGCTCATCTATACATATAAATAAAATTGAAGTGTCTGTCTGTGATTTCAAAATAACTATGTTTTTTCAAGTGCATATAGTAAGTTACACGATTCTAAGTCAAAAACAACCCTTTTTAACAATTTTGTCTGTCTGTCTGTCCGTCTGTCTGTCTGTCTGTCTGTCTGTCTTTCTGTTTGTCCGGGGTAATCTCTGGAACGGCTGAACCGATTCAAATGAGACTTTCACTGCAAGGTAGAGGACTTTATAGCGCTTCATATAGGCTACAATTTGACCAGGTAGTTGGCGCTGTTGTCGCGATAACAAGTCTTTACTTTTTCTGCTCATCTATACATATAAATAAAATTGAAGTGTCTGTCTGTGATTTCAAAATAACTATGTTTTTTCAAGTGCATATAGTAAGTTACACGATTCTAAGTCCAAAACAACCCTTTTTAACATTTTTGTCTGTCTGTCTGTCTTTCTGTTTGTCTGGGGTAATCTCTGGAATGGCTGAACCGATTCAAATGAGACTTTCACTGCAAGGTAGAGGACTTTATAGCGCTACATATAGGCTACATTTTGACGCGGTAGTTGGCGCTGTTGTCGCGATAACAAGTCTTTACTTTTTCTGCTCATCTATACATATAAATAAAATTGAAGTGTCTGTCTGTGATTTCAAAATAACTATGTTTTTTCAAGTGCATATAGTAAGTTACACGATTCTAAGTCCAAAACAACCCTTTTTAACATTTTTGTCTGTCTGTCTGTCCGTCTGTCTGTCTGTCTGTCTGTCTTTCTGTTTGTCCGGGGTAATCTCTGGAACGACTGAACCGATTCAAATGAGACTTTCACTGCAAGGTAGAGGACTTTATAGCGCTACATATAGGCTACAATTTGACCCGGTAGTTGGCGCTGTTGTCGCGATAACAAGTCTTTACTTCTTCTGTTCATCCATACATATAATAAAACTGAAGTGTCTGTCTGTGATTTCAAAATAACTATGTTTTTTCAAGTGCATATAGTAAGTTACACGATTCTAAGTCCAAAACAACCCTTTTTAACATTTTTGTCTGTCTGTCTGTCTTTCTGTTTGTCTGGGGTAATCTCTGGAACGGCTGAACCGATTCAAATGAGACTTTCACTGCAAGGTAGAGGACTTTATAGCGCTACATATAGGCTACATTTTGACGCGGTAGTTGGCGCTGTTGTCGCGATAACAAGTCTTAACTTCTTCTGCTCATCTATACATATAAATAAAATTGAAGTGTCTGTCTGTGATTTCAAAATAACTTTGTTTTTTCAAGTGCATATAGTAAGTTACACGATTCTAAGTCAAAAACAACCCTTTTTAACAATTTTGTCTGTCTGTCTGTCCGTCTGTCTGTCTGTCTGTCTGTCTGTCTTTCTGTTTGTCCGGGGTAATCTCTGGAACGGCTGAACCGATTCAAATGAGACTTTCACTGCAAGGTAGAGGACTTTATATGCTACAATTTGACCAGGTAGTTGGCGCTGTTGTCGCGATAACAAGTCTTTACTTTTTCTGCTCATCTATACATATAAATAAAATTGAAGTGTCTGTCTGTGATTTCAAAATAACTATGTTTTTTCAAGTGCATATAGTAAGTTACACGATTCTAAGTCCAAAACAACCCTTTTTAACATTTTTGTCTGTCTGTCTGTCCGTCTGTCTGTCTGTCTGTCTGTCTTTCTGTTTGTCCGGGGTAATCTCTGGAACGACTGAACCGATTCAAATGAGACTTTCACTGCAAGGTAGAGGACTTTATAGCGCTACATATAGGCTACAATTTGACCCGGTAGTTGGCGCTGTTGTCGCGATAACAAGTCTTTACTTCTTCTGTTCATCCATACATATAATAAAACTGAAGTGTCTGTCTGTGATTTCAAAATAACTATGTTTTTTCAAGTGCATATAGTAAGTTACACGATTCTAAGTCCAAAACAACCCTTTTTAACATTTTTGTCTGTCTGTCTGTCTTTCTGTTTGTCTGTGGTAATCTCTGGAACGGCTGAACCGATTCAAATGAGACTTTCACTGCAAGGTAGAGGACTTTATAGCGCTACATATAGGCTACATTTTGACGCGGTAGTTGGCGCTGTTGTCGCGATAACAAGTCTTAACTTCTTCTGCTCATCTATACATATAAATAAAATTGAAGTGTCTGTCTGTGATTTCAAAATAACTTTGTTTTTTCAAGTGCATATAGTAAGTTACACGATTCTAAGTCAAAAACAACCCTTTTTAACAATTTTGTCTGTCTGTCTGTCCGTCTGTCTGTCTGTCTGTCTGTCTGTCTTTCTGTTTGTCCGGGGTAATCTCTGGAACGGCTGAACCGATTCAAATGAGACTTTCACTGCAAGGTAGAGGACTTTATAGCGCTTCATATAGGCTACAATTTGACCAGGTAGTTGGCGCTGTTGTCGCGATAACAAGTCTTTACTTTTTCTGCTCATCTATACATATAAATAAAATTGAAGTGTCTGTCTGTGATTTCAAAATAACTATGTTTTTTCAAGTGCATATAGTAAGTTACACGATTCTTAGTCCAAAACAATCCTTTTAACATTTTTTTTCTGTCTGTCTGTCTTTCTGTTTGTTTGGGGTAATCTCTGGAATGGCTGAACCGATTCAAATGAGACTTTAACTGGCAGATACAGGATTTTATTGCGCTACATATAGGCTACAATTTGACTCGGTAGGTAGCGCTGTTGTTATGACACTAATTTTTGTATAATTATTTATAAAAGCAAAGGGTCAGTCATATTGAAATCTGGAATACCGCCGGCTGTATAAAGATGAGATTTGGCAGAGAACTTTCTAAAACGTTACTTTTTTCCGCGTGCGAAGCCGCGGGTACCAGCTAGTTATCAATAAATTAAAAAATCATCTGATATACTTAGATTATTTTAGCACCTGAATAAAATTTAATATTATAAGTAGCCAACATTCTGGCAATCCAGCTACATAATTGATTTATAACTAAAATTAAACTTGAACACGATGCGAACATAAAACGATTCATTAATAATTTCAAAGTATTCAAGTTTCACAATATTTACAATATTTGTAAAGTCATAAGACTCATAAGTGACGAATAATTAATCTCAATGTTGAGAAGATAATTTTCTTCTAAACGTTGTAGTGGGTAGGTAATTTAATAATTTAGGAGATAATTATATGGAATCTGGAGCTACGAATAAGTTCTCGTAAACTTAATCGAATTCAGCTCAATGTTTATTGCTTTTGTTTTATGCTTACACATAAACATATAAATAGACTTATGGTGAACAGCTAGAAAACGATCGCATTCAAACCCTTGGCGAGCACTACTGTTCTTTATTATACATAATGTGTGGATAAAATTTTGACAATGATCGCTTACTAGACGGTGAAGGTAAACATTTTCATGAAACTTGCATGTCTGAGAGCTCTTCATAATTTTCTCGAAAGATATGTAGGTAAGTTCTGCCAACCCACTGTTTGTCAACGTGTGATGGCACACCTATATTATTAATATAGCTCACTCTACTTAAAGTGAGAAGAGTGATATAGTTGGTAAACACTGCAAAATTAATAAGAAAAAGCCACAGCCTATTACAATATTGCAACAAAATATTATTAATAGGCTTATTTATATTTGGAAGATGTGAAGGAGATATTGAAAGGAGAGTGTCTGCGGGAAATTATGTGAATGGAGCGCTGCATGCCTGTATGAACGGCCAGACTGTGCCGAAAGAGGCGCGACTAGCGGTTCATAATGGTGTACTTGTGCCCACGCTGATGTATGGTAGTGAGTCTTGGGTATGGCAGAAAAAGCATGAAAGCAGAATTAACACAGTTAAGATGCGGCCACGGCGTAGTATGTGTGGTGTGAGACTGATTGATAGGATGCCGAATGCAGTAATACGAGAGCGATGTGGCCTGAAAGAAGATGTTGTGACGAAAATTGAGAAAGGAATGCTGATATGGTTTAGACACGTATAAGGAATGAGTGAAGATAGAATGACGCATCAAATATATGAGGCAAACGTGTATGGGCAAGCCAGTCGCGGCTGACCTCGTAGGACATTCCTCAACCAAAATGGTAACGTTCTGAAAAATGGAAAGGTCCGAAGTACCCGGAACCGGCGACCATGTTTGAAAAGAGTAATGAATGTAGAAGAAGCGCGTGAGCTTTGTAAGGATAGAAGTAAGTGGCGTTCCGTTGTCTCTGTCTACCCCGACGGGAAAAAGGTGTGAGTATATGTAAGTATGTTATATTTGTGGTCTTACTTAATTATTTACTGAATTATGTGTTTTTCAGTTGGTAATATTTGACAAATGCTTGTTAAATTTAGGATCAAGAGATATCCAGGCTCCACAAAGTGATACTTACAAGAGTACTAAAAAGATTTGATTCCAACTCACATTCTAAGAAATATGTAATGTTCAACAAGGCACCTTAAATCTTACAAACTCAATAGGTATCTAACAAATTACTTCGAAAATTACTTCGTCAAATATTACTAACTCAATCTAGCGCTTTCGTTGTTAGGTAACATTCCAGTGCAGTAGGACATACTGTTTTAATCCAACGTTGAGACATCATTTCGTATTCAACTCTATCAAAATTCTATGTACGACAAATTCGTCCGTGAAGACGCGTGTTACCGTTTCGCAGTCATGATTATAGCGAACACGCGGCGCCTATAAATATGTACGAGACAAATTCTTTATCCGAGGAGCACGTTACGTTTATCTCTCGAAACAGCTTCCTACAAAATGTTTATTACTCGCGATAGACGCTTACTATCGCCTCGAACAACCGTCACCACCTTCTCTCCAGTAATGTAGGCGCGTTTTTCTACGAGCCCACATTCACAAATGAAATGAAATAATATTTATTGCTATCACAACCAAACAAGCATGGTCGTGACGACAATAGGACCCCGTTCAGCATGATACCAGACATGCTGGCACTGATTTTCTACGGGCCCCTGATAGTGACTCACGAAGGCGCAAAACAGTGAGTACACTCATCTCATCATACATAAATATATATACATAACAATAACATCACGCACTAGCAACGCGGGCGCGGGGGGCATGAGGCGGAGTCGATGTCGCATCAACCGGAGAAAGAATGAGACAAGCGACAGACCGCTCACCGCACGTATCGCGCGCACACGCGCTGCGCTGCAAACTTACATGATCGTCGTACAATATTGAAAACGTTTCATTATGAACTTAACAACTAAATATGGATCGGCTATGAACTAATTGTTGATCAGCAGTTGATACCGGAGCACGATGGCCACACTCCATAGGTAAGTGTACATAAATGCTTAACAATACCTGAGTACCAAACTATAACATAAAAACAGTGAGAAATAAGTATCATATCAGTTACAAAATCCTCTTAAAAAAAAAGAACAATTGAATAAATCCATATTAATTTAAGTGTATTTAAAAATTTCAGGTTACCCGCCCGTTTTGCAATTTCCTTTTCCAAAAAATTACGATCATTGCACGCGCGCGCTTTTAATTGCGCTTTAAAAAATGTGAAAACTCAAAAAAAAATTAGTTTCCCAGGTATCATTTTTGCTTAGTATGACTTGGCATTATGTCCACAACGAGTAGACTTCGGCTTGGTGATGGGTGTTGTGACACCCTATATATATGCTATTTCTTTATTGATTCCGGTATTAATAGAGCGTTACTGTTATCATAATTATTGGTACTACTCATCAAACGAACAACTTATCAACAATACTGACAAAGCAAGCATTTTAAACTACTACACCACATTTGCATTCATTCACAAACTCATATACATATCTATATCTATACTAACAAAACACTTATTTGCAGCTCTTGAAGTTAATATTTTTGCGGGGGGCATTATGTACAGCGTGAATAGCTAACTCGAGGAATTCACTGCGGCTGGAATAACTTCCCACTATAAATTCAAACCGAATTGTGCAGCTTGAAATAAGGAGTAAATCAAGTCAAAACTCCACTTTTCTTTCCATAAACGACCTGCCTGACACTCGGTATGAGCAAACAGTGAACTTTGTAATTTAAATTCATCAAATATATTTTGTATTTTTAAGAGAACACCGATGGCAGAGGCTATTAAAAATGTTGGTTTCTTTGTTTGTGTTATGTCTGGATCGTTTACTTGACCAATTTTTTTTATAGATAAATTTCGCGTAGAATAAATAAGCTTGAGTTTTTACCTAACAGAACAAAATGCATAGGGTTCCCACCAAGAACTTAGGGTCCCAAGCCAACCTCACCTGCAAGTGGTGCACCTGCCGATCAACGGACGAGGCTCTGGCAAACAAAATATCCCGATAAGCGGCAATAGGCTCGCCACCTATTACGTGGGATCAAAACACTGGCGAAAAGTGGGCGTTTAATATGCCTCTGCCTACCCCTTCGGGGAAACAGGCGTGAGTCTATGTATGTATGTATGTAGAACAAAATGCTAAACCTATTTATTTGGGTAATACTAGCTGACCAAGCAAATTTCGTACCGCCATATTTTTTTAAATATTTGTTATTATTTATATTTATATTTTTTCACAAACCTTTTCCTGGCAATAACGAACACATAAGATAGAGGCTGAGATAGCATTATGTACGTATAGTATACGTACAGTATTTTTTATCCAATTTGGTGCAGTCGTTTGGAAGTTATGCGTGTACAAACATTTGTATGATTCATTTTTATTTACATAGACAAGGACGACTACGTATTTGATGACTGCAATCCATTTAATATACGTATTATTTTCTCATTATTTGGTCTTCCAGTAAAGATGTGTTAGACTGATTCGTAAATAATGCTATAATATTCCGTAGGCAGTATTTTCATAAGTGTAATATTAAAAATAGAAAGTCTAAATTAGGATCTTTTAGGCCCTTTCTAGCAGAAACACGATTGTATCACAAACAGCAATGCTAATTGCCGTGGCATCTCTACGTGGGCCACCGTGGTTCACCGTGTGGTTTTGAGTCGGTAAGTATTAGAATTTATCTGAGTATCCCAACTCACACCGTTCGTTCCAAGCCAGGTAAAGGGTGCGTGGCATGTATTGTATTCGTAGAAATTAGTGCGTTTTCCTTGAAGAACTTTAGTATTTTCCGCACAATAGTGCCATACTGGCCTATTTTCATGTTTCATGATATTTGCACTCAACACACAGAATTATGAAGTCCAACAGAAAGAGCCATCGCTGTCGAAGTGAAAACGACTACTCTTAAAATTGGTGTACCCAGTTGAGTTTCTGTCATAGAAACATTGTTACTATGGACAAAAAGTTCCAGACTTAGTTTAAGTTCCTTACGCATTTCATGTAATTGAAGCTAATGAACACAATACTTCTAGTTACGCAACAACTAACAAAACTCAACACCAAAAAGGTATACAAACAATTCTGGAACTACGAATACTTTTTTCTTTTACATTTCCTTCAGTTTTAATTTGTTGTGTTCCTAAACAATTTCCTGGGACCCTTTGTCTAGTATTTTTGGTTAGCATTCAATTTAAAGTTACTGGCTAGAGCTGTGCAGAATTAAGTCTAAGTTTATTATTACATGATCATTACAACTAATAACCTTCTTTTAAAGTCGTTGAAAATTTTCTACCGCCATTAATAAGACTACCAAAATGACAGAAAAGAGTCTTGCGTATTTTTTCCATGAGTCACAATAAATAATATTTAGAAAAAATAATATAAAACTTCTGAATAGACAAAAATACACCAAGAACAACAACATAATATTATAGGTGAAAATATTTTTGAAATCTTCACGCCACTTCTTCATGTCGAATATCAAGGCTTTGTGACAGTACATTTTTTTTGTGATAGTTGATACCGGTGTTTCAGTTGTTTGTGTATGTATGTTATTCTCAATATACCGAGCATTCTCTATGTAACTGCCTATTTACTGTAGGTATACGGTCACTGTGACGAATCTACATTACAATTGTTATACATTTTCATATTTCTCTCACGTTTTTCATAAGCAATTAATAGTTATTTGTGCAACAAGAGAGCAAAGTTGTTTTTTGTTTCGAGTGCTGATTTTGAGTCCCGAGCAAGCGAAGGATTCTATGATTGATTCACGAGCGTAGCGAGTGAATCAAAGTTAGAATCCTGAGCGTGGTGAGGGACTCAACAGGACAAGATACAAAAAACTTAGCTCTCGTGTAGCACACATAACTTTTCACCACAGCAGTGAGAACACATATTACTTAGGAGACATAGAAATGAACAGGAATAGATTGAACTCTGCATAATCACTTGTTGATTTAACTCTTCTGGTGTTAAAGTACAGTCATCATCGCTAGTTTCACTCATTTTTTAGATTATTTTATATATTAATATAATTTAAAACGTTACGCTATACCTACTGTATCAGCATCAGCGAAATTTTTATTCCCGCTACTTTTTTAAATCGCGTTTTAATACCGCGTCCCTGATGTTTATTTTTCAAATGTATCATTGTTGTAATCTATACATATAAATAAAATTGAAGTGTCTGTCTGTGATTTCAAAATAACTATGTTTTTTCAAGTGCATATAGTAAGTTACACGATTCTAAGTCCAAAACAACCTTTTTTAACATTTTTGTCTGTCTGTCTGTCCGTCTGTCTGTCTGTCTGTCTGTCTGTCTTTCTGTTTGTCCGGGGTAATCTCTGGAACGGCTGAACCGATTCAAATGAGACTTTCACTGCAAGGTAGAGGACTTTATAGCGCTTCATATAGGCTACAATTTGACCCGGTAGTTGGCGCTGTTGTCGCGATAACAAGTCTTTACTTCTTCTGCTCATCTATACATCTATACATATAAATAAAATTGAAGTGTCTGTCTGTGATTTCAAAATAACTATGTTTTTTCAAGTGCATATAGTAAGTTACACGATTCTAAGTCCAAAACAACCTTTTTTAACATTTTTGTCTGTCTGTCTGTCCGTCTGTCTGTCTGTCTGTCTTTCTGTTTGTCCGGGGTAATCTCTGGAACGGCTGAACCGATTCAAATGAGACTTTCATATAGTAATTTACACGATTCTAAGTCCATAACAACCCTTTTTTACATTTTTGTCTGTCTGTCTGTCTGTCTTTCTGTTTGTCCGGGGTAAACTCTGGAATGGCTGAACCGATTCAAATGAGACTTTCACTGCAAGGTAGAGGACTTTATAGCGCTACATATAAGCTACAATTTGACCCGGTAGTTGGCGCTGTTGTCGCGATAACAAGTCTTTACTTCTTCTGCTCATCTATACATATGAATAAAATTGAAGTGTCTGTCTGTGATTTCAAAATAACTATGTTTTTTCAAGTGCATATAGTAAGTTACACGATTCTAAGTCCAAAAGAACCCTTTTTAACATTTTTGTCTGTCAGTCTGTCTGTCTTTCTGTTTGTGCGGGGTAATCTCTGGAACGGCTGAACTGATTCAAATGAGACTTTCACTGCAAGGTAGAGGACTTTATAGCGCTACATATAGGCTACAATTTGACCCGGTAGTTGGTGCTTTTGTCGCGATAACAAGTCTTTACTTCTTCTGCTTATCTATACATATAAATAAAATTGAAGTGTCTGTCTGTGATTTCAAAATAACTATGTTTTTTCAAGTGCATATAGTAAGTTACACGATTCTAAGTCCAAAACAATCCTTTTTAACATTTTTGTCTGTCTGTCTGTCTTTCTGTTTGTCCGGGGTAATCTCTGGAACGGCTGAATCGATTCAAATGAGATTTTCACTGCAAGGTAGAGGACTTTATAGCGCTACATATAGGCTACATTTTGACCCGGTAGTTGGCGCTGTTGTCGCGATAACAAGTCTTTACTTCTTCTGCTCATCTATACATATAAATAAAATTGAAGTGTCTGTCTGTGATTTCAAAATAACTATGTTTTTTCAAGTGCATATAGTAAGTTACACGATTCTAAGTCCAAAACAACCCTTTTTTACATTTTTGTCTATCTGTCTGTCTGTCTTTCTGTTTATCCGGGGTAATCTCTGGAATGGCTGAACCGATTCAAATGAGATTTTCACTGCAAGGTAGAGGACTTTATAGCGCTACATATAGGCTACAATTTGACCCGGTAGTTGGCGCTGTTGTCGCGATAACAAGTCTTTACTTCTTCTGCTCATCTATACATACATATGAATAAAAATGAAGTGTCTGTCTGTGATTTCAAAATAACTATGTTTTTTCAAGTGCATATAGTAAGTTACACGATTCTAAGTCCAAAACAACCCTTTTTAACAATTTTGTCTGTCTGTCTGTCCGTCTGTCTGTCTGTCTGTCTGTCTTTCTGTTTGTCCGGGGTAATCTCTGGAACGGCTGAACCGATTCAAATGAGACTTTCACTGCAAGGTAGAGGACTTTATAGCGCTTCATATAGGCTACAATTTGTTCCGGTAGTTGGCGCTGTTGTCGCGATAACAAGTCTTTACTTCTTCTGCTCATCTATACATATGAATAAAATTGAAGTGTCTGTCTGTGATTTCAAAATAACTATGTTTTTTCAAGTGCATATAGTAAGTTACACGATTCTAAGTCCAAAACAACCCTTTTTATCATTTTTGTCTGTCTGTCTGTCCGTCTGTCTGTCTGTCTGTCTGTCTTTCTGTTTGTGCGGGGTAATCTCTGGAACGGCTGAACCGATTCAAATGAGACTTTCACTGCAAGGTAGAGGACTTTATAGCGCTACATATAGGCTACAATTTGACCCGGTAGTTGGTGCTTTTGTCGCGATAACAAGTCTTTACTTCTTCTGCCTATCTATACATATAAATAAAATTGAAGTGTCTGTCTGTGATTTCAAAATAACTATGTTTTTTCAAGTGCATATAGTAAGTTACACGATTCTAAGTCCAAAACAACCCTTTTTTACATTTTTGTCTATCTTAATGTCTGTCTTTCTGTTTGTCCGGGGTAATCTCTGGAATGGCTGAACCGATTCAAATGAGATTTTCACTGCAAGGTAGAGGACTTTATAGCGCTACATATAGGCTACAATTTGACCCGGTAGTTGGCGCTGTTGTCGCGATAACAAGTCTTTACTTCTTCTGCTCATCTATACATATAAATAAAATTGAAGTGTCTGTCTGTGATTTCAAAATAACTATGTTTTTTCAAGTGCATATAGTAAGTTACACGATTCTAAGTCCAAAACAACCTTTTTTAACATTTTTGTCCGTCTGTCTGTCCGTCTGTCTGTCTGTCTCTCTGTCTGTCTGTCTTTCTGTTTGTCCGGGGTAATCTCTGGAACGGCTGAACCGATTCAAATGAGACTTTCACTGCAAGGTAGAGGACTTTATAGTGCTACATATAGGCTACAATTTGACCCGGTAGTTGGCGCTGTTGTCGCGATAACAAGTCTTTACTTCTTCTGCTCATCTATACATATAAATAAAATTGAAGTGTCTGTCTGTGATTTCAAAATAACTATGTTTTTTCAAGTGCATATAGTAAGTAACACGATTCTAAGTCCAAAACAACCCTTTTTAACATTTTTGTCTGTCTGTCTGTCTGTCTGTCTTTCTGTTTGTCCGGGGTAATCTCTGGAACGGCTGAACCGATTCAAATGAGACTTTCACTGCAAGGTAGAGGACTTTATAGCGCTTCATATAGGCTACAATTTGACCCGGTAGTTGGCGCTGTTGTCGCGATAACAAGTCTTTACTTCTTCTGCTCATCTATACATATGAATAAAATTGAAGTGTCTGTCTGTGATTTCAAAATAACTATGTTTTTTCAAGTGCATATAGTAAGTTACACGATTCTAAATCCAAAACAACCCTTTTTAACATTTTTGTCTGTCTGTCTGTCCGTCTGTCTGTCTGTCTGTCTGTCTTTCTGTTTGTGCGGGGTAATCTCTGGAACGGCTGAACCAATTCAAATGAGACTTTCACTGCAAGGTAGAGGACTTTATAGCGCTACATATAGGCTACAATTTGACCCGGCAGTTGGTGCTTTTGTCACGATAACAAGTCTTTACTTCTTCTGCTTATCTATACATATAAATAAAATTGAAGTGTCTGTCTGTGATTTCAAAATAACTATGTTTTTTCAAGTGCATATAGTAAGCAACACGATTCTAAGTCCAAAACAACCTTTTTTTACATTTTTGTCTATCTGTATGTCTGTCTTTCTGTTTGTCCGGGGTAATCTCTGGAATGGCTGAACCGATTCAAATGAGATTTTCACTGCAAGGTAGAGGACTATATAGCGCTACATATAGGCTACAATTTGACCCGGTAGTTGGCGCTGTTGTCGCGATAACAAGTCTTTACTTCTTCTGCTCATCTATACATCTATACATATAAATAAAATTGAAGTGTCTGTCTGTGATTTCAAAATAACTATGTTTCTTCAAGTGCATATAGTAAGTTACACGATTCTAAGTCCAAAACAACCTTTTTTAACATTTTTGTCTGTCTGTCTGTCCGTCTGTCTGTCTGTCTGTCTGTCTGTCTTTCTGTTTGTCCGGGGTAATCTCTGGAACGGCTGAACTGATTCAAATGAGATTTTCACTGCAAGGTAGAGGACTTTATAGCGCTACATATAGGCTACAATTTGACCCGGTAGTTGGCGCTGTTGTCGCGATAACAAGTCTTTACTTCTTCTGCTCATCTATACATATGAATTAAATTGAAGTGTCTGTCTGTGATTTCAAAATAACTATGTTTTTCCAAGTGCATATAGTAAGTTACACGATTCTAAGTCCAAAACAACCCTTTTTAACATTTTTGTCTGTCTGTCTGTCCGTCTGTCTGTCTGTCTGTCTGTCTTTCTGTTTGTCCGGGGTAATCTCTGGAACGGCTGAACCGATTCAAATGAGACTTTCACTGCAAGGTAGAGGACTTTATAGGCTACAATTTGACCCGGTAGTTGGCGCTGTTGTCGCGATAACAAGTCTTTACTTTTTCTGCTCATCTATACATATAAATAAAATTGAAGTGTCTGTCTGTGATTTCAAAATAACTATGTTTTTTCAAGTGCATATAGTAAATTACACGATTCTAAGTCCAAAACAATCCTTTTATACATTTTTTTCTGTTTGTCTGTCTGTCTTTCTGTTTGTTTGAGGTAATCTCTGGAATGGCTGAACCGATTCAAATGAGACTTTAACTGGCAGATACAGGATTTTATTGCGCTACATATAGGTTACAATTTGACTCGGTAGGTAGCGCTGTTGTTATGACACTAATTTTTGTATAATCTATACATATAAATAAAATTGAAGTGTCTGTCTGTGATTTCAAAATAACTATGTTTTTTCAAGTGCATATAGTAAGTTACACGATTCTAAGTCCAAAACAACCCTTTTTAACATTTTTGTCTGTCTGTCTGTCTTTCTGTTTGTCTGGGGTAATCTCTGGAACGGCTGAACCGATTCAAATGAGACTTTCACTGCAAGGTAGAGGACTTTATAGCGCTACATATAGGCTACATTTTGACGCGGCTGTTGGCGCTGTTGTCGCGATAACAAGTCTTAACTTCTTCTGCTCATCTATACATATAAATAAAATTGAAGTGTCTGTCTGTGATTTCAAAATAACTATGTTTTTTCAAGTGCATATAGTAAGTTACACGATTCTAAGTCCAAAACAACCCTTTTTAACAATTTTGTCTGTCTGTCTGTCCGTCTGTCTGTCTGTCTGTCTGTCTTTCTGTTTGTCCGGGGTAATCTCTGGAACGGCTGAACCGATTCAAATGAGACTTTCACTGCAAGGTAGAGGACTTTATAGCGCTTCATATAGACTACAATTTGACCCGGTAGTTGGCGCTGTTGTCGCGATAACAAGTCTTTACTTTTTCTGCTCATCTATACATATAAATAAAATTGAAGTGTCTGTCTGTGATTTCAAAATAACTATGTTTTTTCAAGTGCATATAGTAAGTTACACGATTCTAAGTCCAAAACAACCCTTTTTAACAATTTTGTCTGTCTGTCTGTCCATCTGTCTGTCTGTCTGTCTGTCTTTCTGTTTGTCCGGGGTAATCTCTGGAACGGCTGAACCGATTCAAATGAGACTTTCACTGCAAGGTAGAGGACTTTATAGCGCTTCATATAGGCTACAATTTGTTCCGGTAGTTGGCGCTGTTGTCGCGATAACAAGTCTTTACTTCTTCTGCTCATCTATACATATGAATAAAATTGAAGTGTCTGTCTGTGATTTCAAAATAACTATGTTTTTTCAAGTGCATATAGTAAGTTACACGATTCTAAGTCCAAAACAACCCTTTTTATCATTTTTGTCTGTCTGTCTGTCCGTCTGTCTGTCTGTCTGTCTGTCTTTCTGTTTGTGCGGGGTAATCTCTGGAACGGCTGAACCGATTCAAATGAGACTTTCACTGCAAGGTAGAGGACTTTATAGCGCTACATATAGGCTACAATTTGACCCGGTAGTTGGTGCTTTTGTCGCGATAACAAGTCTTTACTTCTTCTGCCTATCTATACATATAAATAAAATTGAAGTGTCTGTCTGTGATTTCAAAATAACTATGTTTTTTCAAGTGCATATAGTAAGTTACACGATTCTAAGTCCAAAACAACCCTTTTTTACATTTTTGTCTATCTTAATGTCTGTCTTTCTGTTTGTCCGGGGTAATCTCTGGAATGGCTGAACCGATTCAAATGAGATTTTCACTGCAAGGTAGAGGACTTTATAGCGCTACATATAGGCTACAATTTGACCCGGTAGTTGGCGCTGTTGTCGCGATAACAAGTCTTTACTTCTTCTGCTCATCTATACATATAAATAAAATTGAAGTGTCTGTCTGTGATTTCAAAATAACTATGTTTTTTCAAGTGCATATAGTAAGTTACACGATTCTAAGTCCAAAACAACCTTTTTTAACATTTTTGTCCGTCTGTCTGTCCGTCTGTCTGTCTGTCTCTCTGTCTGTCTGTCTTTCTGTTTGTCCGGGGTAATCTCTGGAACGGCTGAACCGATTCAAATGAGACTTTCACTGCAAGGTAGAGGACTTTATAGTGCTACATATAGGCTACAATTTGACCCGGTAGTTGGCGCTGTTGTCGCGATAACAAGTCTTTACTTCTTCTGCTCATCTATACATATAAATAAAATTGAAGTGTCTGTCTGTGATTTCAAAATAACTATGTTTTTTCAAGTGCATATAGTAAGTAACACGATTCTAAGTCCAAAACAACCCTTTTTAACATTTTTGTCTGTCTGTCTGTCTGTCTGTCTTTCTGTTTGTCCGGGGTAATCTCTGGAACGGCTGAACCGATTCAAATGAGACTTTCACTGCAAGGTAGAGGACTTTATAGCGCTTCATATAGGCTACAATTTGACCCGGTAGTTGGCGCTGTTGTCGCGATAACAAGTCTTTACTTCTTCTGCTCATCTATACATATGAATAAAATTGAAGTGTCTGTCTGTGATTTCAAAATAACTATGTTTTTTCAAGTGCATATAGTAAGTTACACGATTCTAAATCCAAAACAACCCTTTTTAACATTTTTGTCTGTCTGTCTGTCCGTCTGTCTGTCTGTCTGTCTGTCTTTCTGTTTGTGCGGGGTAATCTCTGGAACGGCTGAACCAATTCAAATGAGACTTTCACTGCAAGGTAGAGGACTTTATAGCGCTACATATAGGCTACAATTTGACCCGGCAGTTGGTGCTTTTGTCACGATAACAAGTCTTTACTTCTTCTGCTTATCTATACATATAAATAAAATTGAAGTGTCTGTCTGTGATTTCAAAATAACTATGTTTTTTCAAGTGCATATAGTAAGCAACACGATTCTAAGTCCAAAACAACCTTTTTTTACATTTTTGTCTATCTGTATGTCTGTCTTTCTGTTTGTCCGGGGTAATCTCTGGAATGGCTAAACCGATTCAAATGAGATTTTCACTGCAAGGTAGAGGACTATATAGCGCTACATATAGGCTACAATTTGACCCGGTAGTTGGCGCTGTTGTCGCGATAACAAGTCTTTACTTCTTCTGCTCATCTATACATCTATACATATAAATAAAATTGAAGTGTCTGTCTGTGATTTCAAAATAACTATGTTTCTTCAAGTGCATATAGTAAGTTACACGATTCTAAGTCCAAAACAACCTTTTTTAACATTTTTGTCTGTCTGTCTGTCCGTCTGTCTGTCTGTCTGTCTGTCTGTCTTTCTGTTTGTCCGGGGTAATCTCTGGAACGGCTGAACTGATTCAAATGAGATTTTCACTGCAAGGTAGAGGACTTTATAGCGCTACATATAGGCTACAATTTGACCCGGTAGTTGGCGCTGTTGTCGCGATAACAAGTCTTTACTTCTTCTGCTCATCTATACATATGAATTAAATTGAAGTGTCTGTCTGTGATTTCAAAATAACTATGTTTTTCCAAGTGCATATAGTAAGTTACACGATTCTAAGTCCAAAACAACCCTTTTTAACATTTTTGTCTGTCTGTCTGTCCGTCTGTCTGTCTGTCTGTCTGTCTTTCTGTTTGTCCGGGGTAATCTCTGGAACGGCTGAACCGATTCAAATGAGACTTTCACTGCAAGGTAGAGGACTTTATAGGCTACAATTTGACCCGGTAGTTGGCGCTGTTGTCGCGATAACAAGTCTTTACTTTTTCTGCTCATCTATACATATAAATAAAATTGAAGTGTCTGTCTGTGATTTCAAAATAACTATGTTTTTTCAAGTGCATATAGTAAATTACACGATTCTAAGTCCAAAACAATCCTTTTATACATTTTTTTCTGTTTGTCTGTCTGTCTTTCTGTTTGTTTGAGGTAATCTCTGGAATGGCTGAACCGATTCAAATGAGACTTTAACTGGCAGATACAGGATTTTATTGCGCTACATATAGGTTACAATTTGACTCGGTAGGTAGCGCTGTTGTTATGACACTAATTTTTGTATAATCTATACATATAAATAAAATTGAAGTGTCTGTCTGTGATTTCAAAATAACTATGTTTTTTCAAGTGCATATAGTAAGTTACACGATTCTAAGTCCAAAACAACCCTTTTTAACATTTTTGTCTGTCTGTCTGTCCGTCTGTCTGTCTGTCTGTCTGTCTTTCTGTTTGTCCGGGGTAATCTCTGGAACGACTGAACCGATTCAAATGAGACTTTCACTGCAAGGTAGAGGACTTTATAGCGCTACATATAGGCTACAATTTGACCCGGTAGTTGGCGCTGTTGTCGCGATAACAAGTCTTTACTTCTTCTGTTCATCCATACATATAATAAAACTGAAGTGTCTGTCTGTGATTTCAAAATAACTATGTTTTTTCAAGTGCATATAGTAAGTTACACGATTCTAAGTCCAAAACAACCCTTTTTAACATTTTTGTCTGTCTGTCTGTCTTTCTGTTTGTCTGGGGTAATCTCTGGAACGGCTGAACCGATTCAAATGAGACTTTCACTGCAAGGTAGAGGACTTTATAGCGCTACATATAGGCTACATTTTGACGCGGCAGTTGGCGCTGTTGTCGCGATAACAAGTCTTAACTTCTTCTGCTCATCTATACATATAAATAAAATTGAAGTGTCTGTCTGTGATTTCAAAATAACTATGTTTTTTCAAGTGCATATAGTAAGTTACACGATTCTAAGTCCAAAACAACCCTTTTTAACAATTTTGTCTGTCTGTCTGTCCGTCTGTCTGTCTGTCTGTCTTTCTGTTTGTCCAGGGTAATCTCTGGAACGGCTGAACCGATTCAAATGAGACTTTCACTGCAAGGTAGAGGACTTTATAGCGCTTCATATAGGCTACAATTTGACCCGGTAGTTGGCGCTGTTGTCGCGATAACAAGTCTTTACTTCTTCTGCTCATCTATACATATGAATAAAATTGAAGTGTCTGTCTGTGATTTCAAAATAACTATGTTTTTTCAAGTGCATATAGTAAGTTACACGATTCTAAATCCAAAACAACCCTTTTTAACATTTTTGTCTGTCTGTCTGTCCGTCTGTCTGTCTGTCTGTCTGTCTTTCTGTTTGTGCGGGGTAATCTCTGGAACGGCTGAACCGATTCAAATGAGACTTTCACTGCAAGGTAGAGGACTTTATAGCGCTACATATAGGCTACAATTTGACCCGGCAGTTGGTGCTTTTGTCACGATAACAAGTCTTTACTTCTTCTGCTTATCTATACATATAAATAAAATTGAAGTGTCTGTCTGTGATTTCAAAATAACTATGTTTTTTCAAGTGCATATAGTAAGCAACACGATTCTAAGTCCAAAACAACCCTTTTTTACATTTTTGTCTATCTGTATGTCTGTCTTTCTGTTTGTCCGGGGTAATCTCTGGAATGGCTGAACCGATTCAAATGAGATTTTCACTGCAAGGTAGAGGACTTTATAGCGCTACATATAGGCTACAATTTGACCCGGTAGTTGGCGCTGTTGTCGCGATAACAAGTCTTTACTTCTTCTGCTCATCTATACATCTATACATATAAATAAAATTGAAGTGTCTGTCTGTGATTTCAAAATAACTATGTTTTTTCAAGTGCATATAGTAAGTTACACGATTCTAAGTCCAAAACAACCTTTTTTAACATTTTTATCTGTCTGTCTGTCCGTCTGTCTGTCTGTCTGTCTGTCTGTCTTTCTGTTTGTCCGGGGTAATCTCTGGAACGGCTGAACTGATTCAAATGAGATTTTCACTGCAAGGTAGAGGACTTTATAGCGCTACATATAGGCTTCAATTTGACCCGGTAGTTGGCGCTGTTGTCGCGATAACAAGTTTTTACTTCTTCTGTTCATCTATACATATGAATAAAATTGAAGTGTCTGTCTGTGATTTCAAAATAACTATGTTTTTCCAAGTGCATATAGTAAGTTACACGATTCTAAGTCCAAAACAACCCTTTTTAACATTTTTGTCTGTCTGTCTGTCCGTCTGTCTGTCTGTCTGTCTGTCTTTCTGTTTGTCCGGGGTAATCTCTGGAACGGCTGAACCGATTCAAATGAGACTTTCACTGCAAGGTAGAGGACTTTATAGCGCTTCATATAGACTACAATTTGACCCGGTAGTTGGCGCTGTTGTCGCGATAACAAGTCTTTACTTTTTCTGCTCATCTATACATATAAATAAAATTGAAGTGTCTGTCTGTGATTTCAAAATAACTATGTTTTTTCAAGTGCATATAGTAAATTACACGATTCTTAGTCCAAAACAATCCTTTTATACATTTTTTTCTGTCTGTCTGTCTGTCTTTCTGTTTGTTTGAGGTAATCTCTGGAATGGCTGAACCGATTCAAATGAGACTTTAACTGGCAGATACAGGATTTTATTGCGCTACATATAGGCTACAATTTGACTCGGTAGGTAGCGCTGTTGTTATGACACTAATTTTTGTATAATCTATACATATAAATAAAATTGAAGTGTCTGTCTGTGATTTCAAAATAACTATGTTTTTTCAAGTGCATATAGTAAGTTACACGATTCTAAGTCCAAAACAACCCTTTTTAACATTTTTGTCTGTCTGTCTGTCCGTCTGTCTGTCTGTCTGTCTGTCTTTCTGTTTGTCCGGGGTAATCTCTGGAACGACTGAACCGATTCAAATGAGACTTTCACTGCAAGGTAGAGGACTTTATAGCGCTACATATAGGCTACAATTTGACCCGGTAGTTGGCGCTGTTGTCGCGATAACAAGTCTTTACTTCTTCTGTTCATCCATACATATAATAAAACTGAAGTGTCTGTCTGTGATTTCAAAATAACTATGTTTTTTCAAGTGCATATAGTAAGTTACACGATTCTAAGTCCAAAACAACCCTTTTTAACATTTTTGTCTGTCTGTCTGTCTTTCTGTTTGTCTGGGGTAATCTCTGGAACGGCTGAACCGATTCAAATGAGACTTTCACTGCAAGGTAGAGGACTTTATAGCGCTACATATAGGCTACATTTTGACGCGGTAGTTGGCGCTGTTGTCGCGATAACAAGTCTTAACTTCTTCTGCTCATCTATACATATAAATAAAATTGAAGTGTCTGTCTGTGATTTCAAAATAACTATGTTTTTTCAAGTGCATATAGTAAGTTACACGATTCTAAGTCCAAAACAACCCTTTTTAACATTTTTGTCTGTCTGTCTGTCTGTCTGTCTTTCTGTTTGTCCGGGGTAATCTCTGGAACGGCTGAACCGATTCAAATGAGACTTTCACTGCAAGGTAGAGGACTTTATAGCGCTTCATATAGGCTACAATTTGACCCGGTAGTTGGCGCTGTTGTCGCGATAACAAGTCTTTACTTCTTCTGCTCATCTATACATATGAATAAAATTGAAGTGTCTGTCTGTGATTTCAAAATAACTATGTTTTTTCAAGTGCATATAGTAAGTTACACGATTCTAAATCCAAAACAACCCTTTTTAACATTTTTGTCTGTCTGTCTGTCCGTCTGTCTGTCTGTCTGTCTGTCTTTCTGTTTGTGCGGGGTAATCTCTGGAACGGCTGAACCGATTCAAATGAGACTTTCACTGCAAGGTAGAGGACTTTATAGCGCTATATATAGGCTACAATTTGACCCGGCAGTTGGTGCTTTTGTCACGATAACAAGTCTTTACTTCTTCTGCTTATCTATACATATAAATAAAATTGAAGTGTCTGTCTGTGATTTCAAAATAACTATGTTTTTTCAAGTGCATATAGTAAGCAACACGATTCTAAGTCCAAAACAACCCTTTTTTACATTTTTGTCTATCTGTATGTCTGTCTTTCTGTTTGTCCGGGGTAATCTCTGGAATGGCTGAACCGATTCAAATGAGATTTTCACTGCAAGGTAGAGGACTTTATAGCGCTACATATAGGCTACAATTTGACCCGGTAGTTGGCGCTGTTGTCGCGATAACAAGTCTTTACTTCTTCTGCTCATCTATACATCTATACATATAAATAAAATTGAAGTGTCTGTCTGTGATTTCAAAATAACTATGTTTTTTCAAGTGCATATAGTAAGTTACACGATTCTAAGTCCAAAACAACCTTTTTTAACATTTTTGTCTGTGTGTCTGTCCGTCTGTCTGTCTGTCTGTCTGTCTGTCTTTCTGTTTGTCCGGGGTAATCTCTGGAACGGCTGAACTGATTCAAATGAGATTTTCACTGCAAGGTAGAGGACTTTATAGCGCTACATATAGGCTTCAATTTGACCCGGTAGTTGGCGCTGTTGTCGCGATAACAAGTCTTTACTTCTTCTGCTCATCTATACATATGAATAAAATTGAAGTGTCTGTCTGTGATTTCAAAATAACTATGTTTTTCCAAGTGCATATAGTAAGTTACACGATTCTAAGTCCAAAACAACCCTTTTTAACATTTTTGTCTGTCTGTCTGTCCGTCTGTCTGTCTGTCTGTCTGTCTTTCTGTTTGTCCGGGGTAATCTCTGGAACGGCTGAACCGATTCAAATGAGACTTTCACTGCAAGGTAGAGGACTTTATAGCGCTTCATATAGACTACAATTTGACCCGGTAGTTGGCGCTGTTGTCGCGATAACAAGTCTTTACTTTTTCTGCTCATCTATACATATAAATAAAATTGAAGTGTCTGTCTGTGATTTCAAAATAACTATGTTTTTTCAAGTGCATATAGTAAATTACACGATTCTTAGTCCAAAACAATCCTTTTATACATTTTTTTCTGTCTGTCTGTCTGTCTTTCTGTTTGTTTGAGGTAATCTCTGGAATGGCTGAACCGATTCAAATGAGACTTTAACTGGCAGATACAGGATTTTATTGCGCTACATATAGGCTACAATTTGACTCGGTAGGTAGCGCTGTTGTTATGACACTAATTTTTGTATAATCTATACATATAAATAAAATTGAAGTGTCTGTCTGTGATTTCAAAATAACTATGTTTTTTCAAGTGCATATAGTAAGTTACACGATTCTAAGTCCAAAACAACCCTTTTTAACATTTTTGTCTGTCTGTCTGTCCGTCTGTCTGTCTGTCTGTCTGTCTTTCTGTTTGTCCGGGGTAATCTCTGGAACGACTGAACCGATTCAAATGAGACTTTCACTGCAAGGTAGAGGACTTTATAGCGCTACATATAGGCTACAATTTGACCCGGTAGTTGGCGCTGTTGTCGCGATAACAAGTCTTTACTTCTTCTGTTCATCCATACATATAATAAAACTGAAGTGTCTGTCTGTGATTTCAAAATAACTATGTTTTTTCAAGTGCATATAGTAAGTTACACGATTCTAAGTCCAAAACAACCCTTTTTAACATTTTTGTCTGTCTGTCTGTCTTTCTGTTTGTCTGGGGTAATCTCTGGAACGGCTGAACCGATTCAAATGAGACTTTCACTGCAAGGTAGAGGACTTTATAGCGCTACATATAGGCTACATTTTGACGCGGTAGTTGGCGCTGTTGTCGCGATAACAAGTCTTAACTTCTTCTGCTCATCTATACATATAAATAAAATTGAAGTGTCTGTCTGTGATTTCAAAATAACTATGTTTTTTCAAGTGCATATAGTAAGTTACACGATTCTAAGTCCAAAACAACCCTTTTTAACATTTTTGTCTGTCTGTCTGTCTGTCTGTCTTTCTGTTTGTCCGGGGTAATCTCTGGAACGGCTGAACCGATTCAAATGAGACTTTCACTGCAAGGTAGAGGACTTTATAGCGCTTCATATAGGCTACAATTTGACCCGGTAGTTGGCGCTGTTGTCGCGATAACAAGTCTTTACTTCTTCTGCTCATCTATACATATGAATAAAATTGAAGTGTCTGTCTGTGATTTCAAAATAACTATGTTTTTTCAAGTGCATATAGTAAGTTACACGATTCTAAATCCAAAACAACCCTTTTTAACATTTTTGTCTGTCTGTCTGTCCGTCTGTCTGTCTGTCTGTCTGTCTTTCTGTTTGTGCGGGGTAATCTCTGGAACGGCTGAACCGATTCAAATGAGACTTTCACTGCAAGGTAGAGGACTTTATAGCGCTATATATAGGCTACAATTTGACCCGGCAGTTGGTGCTTTTGTCACGATAACAAGTCTTTACTTCTTCTGCTTATCTATACATATAAATAAAATTGAAGTGTCTGTCTGTGATTTCAAAATAACTATGTTTTTTCAAGTGCATATAGTAAGCAACACGATTCTAAGTCCAAAACAACCCTTTTTTACATTTTTGTCTATCTGTATGTCTGTCTTTCTGTTTGTCCGGGGTAATCTCTGGAATGGCTGAACCGATTCAAATGAGATTTTCACTGCAAGGTAGAGGACTTTATAGCGCTACATATAGGCTACAATTTGACCCGGTAGTTGGCGCTGTTGTCGCGATAACAAGTCTTTACTTCTTCTGCTCATCTATACATCTATACATATAAATAAAATTGAAGTGTCTGTCTGTGATTTCAAAATAACTATGTTTTTTCAAGTGCATATAGTAAGTTACACGATTCTAAGTCCAAAACAACCTTTTTTAACATTTTTGTCTGTGTGTCTGTCCGTCTGTCTGTCTGTCTGTCTGTCTGTCTTTCTGTTTGTCCGGGGTAATCTCTGGAACGGCTGAACTGATTCAAATGAGATTTTCACTGCAAGGTAGAGGACTTTATAGCGCTACATATAGGCTTCAATTTGACCCGGTAGTTGGCGCTGTTGTCGCGATAACAAGTCTTTACTTCTTCTGCTCATCTATACATATGAATAAAATTGAAGTGTCTGTCTGTGATTTCAAAATAACTATGTTTTTCCAAGTGCATATAGTAAGTTACACGATTCTAAGTCCAAAACAACCCTTTTTAACATTTTTGTCTGTCTGTCTGTCCGTCTGTCTGTCTGTCTGTCTGTCTTTCTGTTTGTCCGGGGTAATCTCTGGAACGGCTGAACCGATTCAAATGAGACTTTCACTGCAAGGTAGAGGACTTTATAGCGCTTCATATAGACTACAATTTGACCCGGTAGTTGGCGCTGTTGTCGCGATAACAAGTCTTTACTTTTTCTGCTCATCTATACATATAAATAAAATTGAAGTGTCTGTCTGTGATTTCAAAATAACTATGTTTTTTCAAGTGCATATAGTAAATTACACGATTCTAAGTCCAAAACAATCCTTTTATACATTTTTTTCTGTCTGTCTGTCTGTCTTTCTGTTTGTTTGAGGTAATCTCTGGAATGGCTGAACCGATTCAAATGAGACTTTAACTGGCAGATACAGGATTTTATTGCGCTACATATAGGCTACAATTTGACTCGGTAGGTAGCGCTGTTGTTATGACACTAATTTTTGTATAATCTATACATATAAATAAAATTGAAGTGTCTGTCTGTGATTTCAAAATAACTATGTTTTTTCAAGTGCATATAGTAAGTTACACGATTCTAAGTCCAAAACAACCCTTTTTAACATTTTTGTCTGTCTGTCTGTCCGTCTGTCTGTCTGTCTGTCTGTCTTTCTGTTTGTCCGGGGTAATCTCTGGAACGACTGAACCGATTCAAATGAGACTTTCACTGCAAGGTAGAGGACTTTATAGCGCTACATATAGGCTACAATTTGACCCGGTAGTTGGCGCTGTTGTCGCGATAACAAGTCTTTACTTCTTCTGCTCATCTATACATATGAATAAAATTGAAGTGTCTGTCTGTGATTTCAAAATAACTATGTTTTTTCAAGTGCATATAGTAAGTTACACGATTCTAAATCCAAAACAACCCTTTTTAACATTTTTGTCTGTCTGTCTGTCCGTCTGTCTGTCTGTCTGTCTGTCTTTCTGTTTGTGCGGGGTAATCTCTGGAACGGCTGAACCGATTCAAATGAGACTTTCACTGCAAGGTAGAGGACTTTATAGCGCTACATATAAGCTACAATTTGACCCGGCAGTTGGTGCTTTTGTCACGATAACAAGTCTTTACTTCTTCTGCTTATCTATACATATAAATAAAATTGAAGTGTCTGTCTGTGATTTCAAAATAACTATGTTTTTTCAAGTGCATATAGTAAGCAACACGATTCTAAGTCCAAAACAACCCTTTTTTACATTTTTGTCTATCTGTATGTCTGTCTTTCTGTTTGTCCGGGGTAATCTCTGGAATGGCTGAACCGATTCAAATGAGATTTTCACTGCAAGGTAGAGGACTTTATAGCGCTACATATAGGCTACAATTTGACCCGGTAGTTGGCGCTGTTGTCGCGATAACAAGTCTTTACTTCTTCTGCTCATCTATACATCTATACATATAAATAAAATTGAAGTGTCTGTCTGTGATTTCAAAATAACTATGTTTTTTCAAGTGCATATAGTAAGTTACACGATTCTAAGTCCAAAACAACCTTTTTTAACATTTTTGTCTGTGTGTCTGTCCGTCTGTCTGTCTGTCTGTCTGTCTGTCTTTCTGTTTGTCCGGGGTAATCTCTGGAACGGCTGAACTGATTCAAATGAGATTTTCACTGCAAGGTAGAGGACTTTATAGCGCTACATATAGGCTTCAATTTGACCCGGTAGTTGGCGCTGTTGTCGCGATAACAAGTCTTTACTTCTTCTGCTCATCTATACATATGAATAAAATTGAAGTGTCTGTCTGTGATTTCAAAATAACTATGTTTTTCCAAGTGCATATAGTAAGTTACACGATTCTAAGTCCAAAACAACCCTTTTTAACATTTTTGTCTGTCTGTCTGTCCGTCTGTCTGTCTGTCTGTCTGTCTTTCTGTTTGTCCGGGGTAATCTCTGGAACGGCTGAACCGATTCAAATGAGACTTTCACTGCAAGGTAGAGGACTTTATAGCGCTTCATATAGACTACAATTTGACCCGGTAGTTGGCGCTGTTGTCGCGATAACAAGTCTTTACTTTTTCTGCTCATCTATACATATAAATAAAATTGAAGTGTCTGTCTGTGATTTCAAAATAACTATGTTTTTTCAAGTGCATATAGTAAATTACACGATTCTAAGTCCAAAACAATCCTTTTATACATTTTTTTCTGTCTGTCTGTCTGTCTTTCTGTTTGTTTGAGGTAATCTCTGGAATGGCTGAACCGATTCAAATGAGACTTTAACTGGCAGATACAGGATTTTATTGCGCTACATATAGGCTACAATTTGACTCGGTAGGTAGCGCTGTTGTTATGACACTAATTTTTGTATAATCTATACATATAAATAAAATTGAAGTGTCTGTCTGTGATTTCAAAATAACTATGTTTTTTCAAGTGCATATAGTAAGTTACACGATTCTAAGTCCAAAACAACCCTTTTTAACATTTTTGTCTGTCTGTCTGTCCGTCTGTCTGTCTGTCTGTCTGTCTTTCTGTTTGTCCGGGGTAATCTCTGGAACGACTGAACCGATTCAAATGAGACTTTCACTGCAAGGTAGAGGACTTTATAGCGCTACATATAGGCTACAATTTGACCCGGTAGTTGGCGCTGTTGTCGCGATAACAAGTCTTTACTTCTTCTGCTCATCTATACATATGAATAAAATTGAAGTGTCTGTCTGTGATTTCAAAATAACTATGTTTTTTCAAGTGCATATAGTAAGTTACACGATTCTAAATCCAAAACAACCCTTTTTAACATTTTTGTCTGTCTGTCTGTCCGTCTGTCTGTCTGTCTGTCTGTCTTTCTGTTTGTGCGGGGTAATCTCTGGAACGGCTGAACCGATTCAAATGAGACTTTCACTGCAAGGTAGAGGACTTTATAGCGCTACATATAAGCTACAATTTGACCCGGCAGTTGGTGCTTTTGTCACGATAACAAGTCTTTACTTCTTCTGCTTATCTATACATATAAATAAAATTGAAGTGTCTGTCTGTGATTTCAAAATAACTATGTTTTTTCAAGTGCATATAGTAAGCAACACGATTCTAAGTCCAAAACAACCCTTTTTTACATTTTTGTCTATCTGTATGTCTGTCTTTCTGTTTGTCCGGGGTAATCTCTGGAATGGCTGAACCGATTCAAATGAGATTTTCACTGCAAGGTAGAGGACTTTATAGCGCTACATATAGGCTACAATTTGACCCGGTAGTTGGCGCTGTTGTCGCGATAACAAGTCTTTACTTCTTCTGCTCATCTATACATCTATACATATAAATAAAATTGAAGTGTCTGTCTGTGATTTCAAAATAACTATGTTTTTTCAAGTGCATATAGTAAGTTACACGATTCTAAGTCCAAAACAACCTTTTTTAACATTTTTGTCTGTGTGTCTGTCCGTCTGTCTGTCTGTCTGTCTGTCTGTCTTTCTGTTTGTCCGGGGTAATCTCTGGAACGGCTGAACTGATTCAAATGAGATTTTCACTGCAAGGTAGAGGACTTTATAGCGCTACATATAGGCTTCAATTTGACCCGGTAGTTGGCGCTGTTGTCGCGATAACAAGTCTTTACTTCTTCTGCTCATCTATACATATGAATAAAATTGAAGTGTCTGTCTGTGATTTCAAAATAACTATGTTTTTCCAAGTGCATATAGTAAGTTACACGATTCTAAGTCCAAAACAACCCTTTTTAACATTTTTGTCTGTCTGTCTGTCCGTCTGTCTGTCTGTCTGTCTGTCTTTCTGTTTGTCCGGGGTAATCTCTGGAACGGCTGAACCGATTCAAATGAGACTTTCACTGCAAGGTAGAGGACTTTATAGCGCTTCATATAGACTACAATTTGACCCGGTAGTTGGCGCTGTTGTCGCGATAACAAGTCTTTACTTTTTCTGCTCATCTATACATATAAATAAAATTGAAGTGTCTGTCTGTGATTTCAAAATAACTATGTTTTTTCAAGTGCATATAGTAAATTACACGATTCTAAGTCCAAAACAATCCTTTTATACATTTTTTTCTGTCTGTCTGTCTGTCTTTCTGTTTGTTTGAGGTAATCTCTGGAATGGCTGAACCGATTCAAATGAGACTTTAAATGGCAGATACAGGATTTTATTGCGCTACATATAGGCTACAATTTGACTCGGTAGGTAGCGCTGTTGTTATGACACTAATTTTTGTATAATCTATACATATAAATAAAATTGAAGTGTCTGTCTGTGATTTCAAAATAACTATGTTTTTTCAAGTGCATATAGTAAGTTACACGATTCTAAGTCCAAAACAACCCTTTTTAACATTTTTGTCTGTCTGTCTGTCCGTCTGTCTGTCTGTCTGTCTGTCTTTCTGTTTGTCCGGGGTAATCTCTGGAACGACTGAACCGATTCAAATGAGACTTTCACTGCAAGGTAGAGGACTTTATAGCGCTACATATAGGCTACAATTTGACCCGGTAGTTGGCGCTGTTGTCGCGATAACAAGTCTTTACTTCTTCTGTTCATCCATACATATAATAAAACTGAAGTGTCTGTCTGTGATTTCAAAATAACTATGTTTTTTCAAGTGCATATAGTAAGTTACACGATTCTAAGTCCAAAACAACCCTTTTTAACATTTTTGTCTGTCTGTCTGTCTTTCTGTTTGTCTGGGGTAATCTCTGGAACGGCTGAACCGATTCAAATGAGACTTTCACTGCAAGGTAGAGGACTTTATAGCGCTACATATAGGCTACATTTTGACGCGGTAGTTGGCGCTGTTGTCGCGATAACAAGTCTTAACTTCTTCTGCTCATCTATACATATAAATAAAATTGAAGTGTCTGTCTGTGATTTCAAAATAACTATGTTTTTTCAAGTGCATATAGTAAGTTACACGATTCTAAGTCCAAAACAACCCTTTTTAACATTTTTGTCTGTCTGTCTGTCTGTCTGTCTTTCTGTTTGTCCGGGGTAATCTCTGGAACGGCTGAACCGATTCAAATGAGACTTTCACTGCAAGGTAGAGGACTTTATAGCGCTTCATATAGGCTACAATTTGACCCGGTAGTTGGCGCTGTTGTCGCGATAACAAGTCTTTACTTCTTCTGCTCATCTATACATATGAATAAAATTGAAGTGTCTGTCTGTGATTTCAAAATAACTATGTTTTTTCAAGTGCATATAGTAAGTTACACGATTCTAAATCCAAAACAACCCTTTTTAACATTTTTGTCTGTCTGTCTGTCCGTCTGTCTGTCTGTCTGTCTGTCTTTCTGTTTGTGCGGGGTAATCTCTGGAACGGCTGAACCGATTCAAATGAGACTTTCACTGCAAGGTAGAGGACTTTATAGCGCTATATATAGGCTACAATTTGACCCGGCAGTTGGTGCTTTTGTCACGATAACAAGTCTTTACTTCTTCTGCTTATCTATACATATAAATAAAATTGAAGTGTCTGTCTGTGATTTCAAAATAACTATGTTTTTTCAAGTGCATATAGTAAGCAACACGATTCTAAGTCCAAAACAACCCTTTTTTACATTTTTGTCTATCTGTATGTCTGTCTTTCTGTTTGTCCGGGGTAATCTCTGGAATGGCTGAACCGATTCAAATGAGATTTTCACTGCAAGGTAGAGGACTTTATAGCGCTACATATAGGCTACAATTTGACCCGGTAGTTGGCGCTGTTGTCGCGATAACAAGTCTTTACTTCTTCTGCTCATCTATACATCTATACATATATATAAAATTGAAGTGTCTGTCTGTGATTTCAAAATAACTATGTTTTTTCAAGTGCATATAGTAAGTTACACGATTCTAAGTCCAAAACAACCTTTTTTAACATTTTTGTCTGTGTGTCTGTCCGTCTGTCTGTCTGTCTGTCTGTCTGTCTTTCTGTTTGTCCGGGGTAATCTCTGGAACGGCTGAACTGATTCAAATGAGATTTTCACTGCAAGGTAGAGGACTTTATAGCGCTACATATAGGCTTCAATTTGACCCGGTAGTTGGCGCTGTTGTCGCGATAACAAGTCTTTACTTCTTCTGCTCATCTATACATATGAATAAAATTGAAGTGTCTGTCTGTGATTTCAAAATAACTATGTTTTTCCAAGTGCATATAGTAAGTTACACGATTCTAAGTCCAAAACAACCCTTTTTAACATTTTTGTCTGTCTGTCTGTCCGTCTGTCTGTCTGTCTGTCTGTCTTTCTGTTTGTCCGGGGTAATCTCTGGAACGGCTGAACCGATTCAAATGAGACTTTCACTGCAAGGTAGAGGACTTTATAGCGCTTCATATAGGCTACAATTTGACCCGGTAGTTGGCGCTGTTGTCGCGATAACAAGTCTTTACTTTTTCTGCTCATCTATACATATAAATAAAATTGAAGTGTCTGTCTGTGATTTCAAAATAACTATGTTTTTTCAAGTGCATATAGTAAATTACACGATTCTAAGTCCAAAACAATCCTTTTATACATTTTTTTCTGTCTGTCTGTCTGTCTTTCTGTTTGTTTGAGGTAATCTCTGGAATGGCTGAACCGATTCAAATGAGACTTTAACTGGCAGATACAGGATTTTATTGCGCTACATATAGGCTACAATTTGACTCGGTAGGTAGCGCTGTTGTTATGACACTAATTTTTGTATAATCTATACATATAAATAAAATTGAAATGTCTGTCTGTGATTTCAAAATAACTATGTTTTTTCAAGTGCATATAGTAAGTTACACGATTCTAAGTCCAAAACAACCCTTTTTAACATTTTTGTCTGTCTGTCTGTCCGTCTGTCTGTCTGTCTGTCTGTCTTTCTGTTTGTCCGGGGTAATCTCTGGAACGACTGAACCGATTCAAATGAGACTTTCACTGCAAGGTAGAGGACTTTATAGCGCTACATATAGGCTACAATTTGACCCGGTAGTTGGCGCTGTTGTCGCGATAACAAGTCTTTACTTCTTCTGTTCATCCATACATATAATAAAACTGAAGTGTCTGTCTGTGATTTCAAAATAACTATGTTTTTTCAAGTGCATATAGTAAGTTACACGATTCTAAGTCCAAAACAACCCTTTTTAACATTTTTGTCTGTCTGTCTGTCTTTCTGTTTGTCTGGGGTAATCTCTGGAACGGCTTAACCGATTCAAATGAGACTTTCACTGCAAGGTAGAGGACTTTATAGCGCTACATATAGGCTACATTTTGACGCGGTAGTTGGCGCTGTTGTCGCGATAACAAGTCTTAACTTCTTCTGCTCATCTATACATATAAATAAAATTGAAGTGTCTGTCTGTGATTTCAAAATAACTATGTTTTTCCAAGTGCATATAGTAAGTTACACGATTCTAAGTCCAAAACAACCCTTTTTAACATTTTTGTCTGTCTGTCTGTCCGTCTGTCAGTCTGTCTGTCTGTCTTTCTGTTTGTCCGGGGTAATCTCTGGAACGGCTGAACCGATTCAAATGAGACTTTCACTGCAAGGTAGAGGACTTTATAGCGCTTCATATAGGCTACAATTTGACCCGGTAGTTGGCGCTGTTGTCGCGATAACAAGTCTTTACTTTTTCTGCTCATCTATACATATAAATAAAATTGAAGTGTCTGTCTGTGATTTCAAAATAACTATGTTTTTCAAGTGCATATAGTAAATTACACGATTCTAAGTCCAAAACAATCCTTTTATACATTTTTTTCTGTCTGTCTGTCTGTCTTTCTGTTTGTTTGAGGTAATCTCTGGAATGGCTGAACCGATTCAAATGAGACTTTAACTGGCAGATACAGGATTTTATTGCGCTACATATAGGCTACAATTTGACTCGGTAGGTAGCGCTGTTGTTATGACACTAATTTTTGTATAATCTATACATATAAATAAAATTGAAGTGTCTGTCTGTGATTTCAAAATAACTATGTTTTTTCAAGTGCATATAGTAAGTTACACGATTCTAAGTCCAAAACAACCCTTTTTAACATTTTTGTCTGTCTGTCTGTCCGTCTGTCTGTCTGTCTGTCTGTCTTTCTGTTTGTCCGGGGTAATCTCTGGAACGACTGAACCGATTCAAATGAGACTTTCACTGCAAGGTAGAGGACTTTATAGCGCTACATATAGGCTACAATTTGACCCGGTAGTTGGCGCTGTTGTCGCGATAACAAGTCTTTACTTCTTCTGTTCATCCATACATATAATAAAACTGAAGTGTCTGTCTGTGATTTCAAAATAACTATGTTTTTTCAAGTGCATATAGTAAGTTACACGATTCTAAGTCCAAAACAACCCTTTTTAACATTTTTGTCTGTCTGTCTGTCTTTCTGTTTGTCTGGGGTAATCTCTGGAACGGCTGAACCGATTCAAATGAGACTTTCACTGCAAGGTAGAGGACTTTATAGCGCTACATATAGGCTACATTTTGACGCGGTAGTTGGCGCTGTTGTCGCGATAACAAGTCTTAACTTCTTCTGCTCATCTATACATATAAATAAAATTGAAGTGTCTGTCTGTGATTTCAAAATAACTATGTTTTTTCAAGTGCATATAGTAAGTTACACGATTCTAAGTCCAAAACAACCCTTTTTAACATTTTTGTCTGTCTGTCTGTCTGTCTGTCTTTCTGTTTGTCCGGGGTAATCTCTGGAACGGCTGAACCGATTCAAATGAGACTTTCACTGCAAGGTAGAGGACTTTATAGCGCTTCATATAGGCTACAATTTGACCCGGTAGTTGGCGCTGTTGTCGCGATAACAAGTCTTTACTTCTTCTGCTCATCTATACATATGAATAAAATTGAAGTGTCTGTCTGTGATTTCAAAATAACTATGTTTTTTCAAGTGCATATAGTAAGTTACACGATTCTAAATCCAAAACAACCCTTTTTAACATTTTTGTCTGTCTGTCTGTCCGTCTGTCTGTCTGTCTGTCTGTCTTTCTGTTTGTGCGGGGTAATCTCTGGAACGGCTGAACCGATTCAAATGAGACTTTCACTGCAAGGTAGAGGACTTTATAGCGCTATATATAGGCTACAATTTGACCCGGCAGTTGGTGCTTTTGTCACGATAACAAGTCTTTACTTCTTCTGCTTATCTATACATATAAATAAAATTGAAGTGTCTGTCTGTGATTTCAAAATAACTATGTTTTTTCAAGTGCATATAGTAAGCAACACGATTCTAAGTCCAAAACAACCCTTTTTTACATTTTTGTCTATCTGTATGTCTGTCTTTCTGTTTGTCCGGGGTAATCTCTGGAATGGCTGAACCGATTCAAATGAGATTTTCACTGCAAGGTAGAGGACTTTATAGCGCTACATATAGGCTACAATTTGACCCGGTAGTTGGCGCTGTTGTCGCGATAACAAGTCTTTACTTCTTCTGCTCATCTATACATCTATACATATAAATAAAATTGAAGTGTCTGTCTGTGATTTCAAAATAACTATGTTTTTTCAAGTGCATATAGTAAGTTACACGATTCTAAGTCCAAAACAACCTTTTTTAACATTTTTGTCTGTCTGTCTGTCCGTCTGTCTGTCTGTCTGTCTGTCTGTCTTTCTGTTTGTCCGGGTAATCTCTGGAACGGCTGAACTGATTCAAATGAGATTTTCACTGCAAGGTAGAGGACTTTATAGCGCTACATATAGGCTTCAATTTGACCCGGTAGTTGGCGCTGTTGTCGCGATAACAAGTCTTTACTTCTTCTGCTCATCTATACATATGAATAAAATTGAAGTGTCTGTCTGTGATTTCAAAATAACTATGTTTTTCCAAGTGCATATAGTAAGTTACACGATTCTAAGTCCAAAACAACCCTTTTTAACATTTTTGTCTGTCTGTCTGTCCGTCTGTCTGTCTGTCTGTCTGTCTTTCTGTTTGTCCGGGGTAATCTCTGGAACGGCTGAACCGATTCAAATGAGACTTTCACTGCAAGGTAGAGGACTTTATAGCGCTTCATATAGGCTACAATTTGACCCGGTAGTTGGCGCTGTTGTCGCGATAACAAGTCTTTACTTTTTCTGCTCATCTATACATATAAATAAAATTGAAGTGTCTGTCTGTGATTTCAAAATAACTATGTTTTTTCAAGTGCATATAGTAAATTACACGATTCTAAGTCCAAAACAATCCTTTTATACATTTTTTTCTGTCTGTCTGTCTGTCTTTCTGTTTGTTTGAGGTAATCTCTGGAATGGCTGAACCGATTCAAATGAGACTTTAACTGGCAGATACAGGATTTTATTGCGCTACATATAGGCTACAATTTGACTCGGTAG